>PVKB01001325.1:0-439822 GCA_004027205.1 Ctenodactylus gundi
TTATACATGTTAATTCTTTATGAATAATTGGGAATACATTTAACATTTAATTATTAAATCAAATTTCATAAATAGCACTTTAGCATAAATAACTTAAATATCAGAAATCTTAAACAAATTGAGAGTCTCAATAATACACTGATGTAATTTCATTAAATCAAAATTAAAAATAATCTGACATATTTTATAACTAATCTCTCTGATATTAAATATTTAGTTTCCTTTCCCCCTTAACAACATATCATTCAATTATTTTTAGAAAATAGAATTTAGTGTCAATTTTATTTTTTCTTTCTTTTAATTTAATACCTGATCTCTGCTCCCAATTATAATAACTTAAATCCCTATGAAGACAGAAACTGAAATTAACATTTTATATTTCTGGAAAACACACTGTAAGTTCTTAAAAAGTCGATGTTTTTAGTAAGGGTGATAACAAATATCGAAGAGGTCTTGATGAGAAAAACTTGAGCTATTGTGGATTTATGGCTGAAATAATTGAAATTCTAGTGTCTTTTGAGGGAAAAATGCTACTAAAGATCAATAACTCTCTTTGAAGACAGAACAAGAGTAATTATATTCAGGTGTTTTAAAACATAAGATCCTTGAGATATCATAATATAGAGGGCTCATTATTTGAGATTCCCATACCAGAATCTTCTGTCATTTCTGTCAATGTGTTGAGGTAGGTCCTATGGGAATCTAATAGAGTAGAGCTTTCCAATTACCTAGAATTGCGATTTCATTGTCTATACTATGTCATCCATTCTAAATGTCAGACAAATGGTCACAAACTGGGTTATATAGTGATATAGAAAGTAAACCAGCATAAAAGTTGGCCTTTGTCTATTTATGCTATAAAAGAGATTACAAGTCATATTAAGACAAAAATGCCTATCTAATCAGTATTGCTATGGAAACACCACAACCACTTTGTATTATTTACTTCTCCATTGTTTTCAGACAATTTGTATTAGCCTAAAGACTTGCATATCAAGATTCTGCTTGAAGATAAAATTTATTTTTTGTTCACTACATTCACAAGAAGCCATTGTTGCAACTTACCTCCTACAGTGACCATAAGATGCCAGGCTGAAACTCCACATGGTTCTGCTCATCCTGAAGCTCCACATCACCCAAGTGATTAAAACTTTTGGTTATCTGACTTTCAGAGAAATCAGGATTGGACAGACAGCAGCTCAATTTCTTGAATAGATGTTTAAGGAAGTTCTCGTTTCCATAATCCTTTCACAAAAAAAGCTAATTTCAGATTAGGCACTGTTAGCCAATGAGTGATCTCCCTACAATCCTTTCTCCCCGTTCTCACTGTAGAAGAAAAATAACTTTGAAGATACAAATCTGCCTTTTGTTTTGTTTTCGGTGTTTTTTCTGTCCATAAAATCAGCCTCTTCTCTGTGCCTGATTGCAGCATTGACTTTATTTTACCAAGTAAAGGGTCTGATTCCACGATATAAAATAAAGCTAATACAGATTTTTAAACTAAATTGTGCTAATTTTCTCCTCTGAGAGATCTTAAATGGGGGATGTCTTTAACCGTGTTTTTAAAATGTCTTTCTGGCTACACTTCTGGTGACCGCTTCGCTCCTGAGTACACGATTGCGTATATCTTTCTGGTTTTACCTTTGGCTCTGGAGAAGGAGCTCGCTAGGCTGAGAAGCTCATCAGTCACAGCACGCCTGGTGAAAGCCGCGCACAGTATCATTTTCTCCAAGTGCTGAAAGGCGGATGCCTCACTTGTCACGGGCTATTGAAAGTCGTCACCTTTCATCAGTGGATCCTGACAACACAGAATGACTGATTCACCTGAAGGAAGCAGAGAGCACAGCATTTCAAAAGTGATCTCTAAAGACTGATTATTTCTTGTCCTTGACACCCTGCCAAGGGCTAGATACATCGAACATTCGGGATGTAATGGAGCCTACAAATCACTAGTTGCCGAGAGTCTCACTTGGCCCATGAGAGGATTGCATGCTTGACTTTAGTTCAGTTTTTATTACATGTTATAAACTTTTGACTGCTCTGATATGGCTTGTCATTGATGTGTCAAGATTGGACTCTGATGGCATGTCTGAACTGATTGAAATCAAGAATGCTGTATTACGTCTTGTGAAAAATAATGGGGATGTGTCTGTTGTAGGACTTTGGGTAGCAGAATACATTTTCTAATCATGTCATTTAAAAAACACAGACTTATTTTAAGAGTTTTTTGGTAGAAATGAAGATTTTTCTGCCTTGCAAAAATTATAACGTGATCATACATGATAAAAAACCTAAAATCTATGTGGTCACAAGTCATGTGTTTTCCTTTTGTAGAAGGGCTAACTTTACTGGTAAATTTTTCTCTATCTAATACATGCTGCTATGTGACATTGGGTTGCTGTTGTTTTACTACAGTTAATGTGAATGTTTTCTTCAGTACACAAGAGAAATCACAAAAGACTTGTTATCAAATGAAAGATAAACTCTGCCTTTGTTATTCCAGCATTCAAAGTGCTCGCTTGATGATATTTGAAAATCTTTTATGACTGCTTCATGAGCTGCAGTTTTGAACAATGCAATCTCACTCCATTAGAACACTATCATTGATAACAGTAGTTTACCCTGTGGAGAAGAGATTGGGGATCAAACTGTTTTTCCTTCTCCAAAGAAATTTCCCTCTCCTAAAAGCTAAGAAAACAGGAAGATAAGGGTATTATTTTAGCCACAGTAAATCCTAACGAAAACAGCCAAGAACTGGTAAGAAGGAGCAACTTCAAAGCATGTTTCCAGTTGTTTCCATAATTTCCTGGAGTGTAGTGGCCCCTTGTTCAAAAGATGCAGCCCATCACTGCCTTAGAAAGTTGGTATTTTGAAGAAGTTAAGTAAACGATTGCTCTTCTCTTTTTGATTTTAAAGATGCTGCCAAAACAACTCACCATGACTCTCCTGGTAGTACTCGAAGTGAACAATTGGACTTCTAAAATCACCCATGTGAAGTGCCCTCTAAATATAGACAGGAAAAAAAATAGTGTAAAATATTCAAAGCTCACTCTTATCCTCGTGTTTTTCTGTCCTGGTCTGTCTCTGTCTTGAAGTGTATAATGTCAAAAATAATGATAATATTAAAGCCTATCAGTAGACAAACTAGTAAAAACAGATTTTATTCAGGAAACATTTTAATAATGATGTCAGTGTAGCATTGTTTTCAGTTTATTGAAATAATAAATAAATTATAAATAAATTATAAGATTTATGCTGAGCAATGGAGAAGATTTTTTAAGGGTCTTGCTCTGTGGCTTAGACTAGCTACTAGACTTTAACTCAGAATATTCTTGCCTCAGTCTCCCTGGCATAGTGGTTGACAAATGACTAAAACATATGTCAAGCAAGATTTTTGTTAAACTAACTCAATGTGATTATTGCTGAAAGATTTAGAGGAAATTTGATCAGATATTTGATCAGATACCAAGTGTTTGGTTTTCTATCTAAAATGTCTTAACAAGATTCTTGCTAAAACTGGCCAGACTTAGCAAGAATAAAAACCAAGATTTAAAGATTGAAAAGAGAACCCAAAGAAGGTTGATGAATATTGAGTCTTTGACAATAATAAAGAGTTCAAGATGTTTCTTCATTAATATTGTTTATTGAATGCAAGTGTAGCTCAGTGCTTGTCTATATAGCATGCTTAAGACCCTGAATTTCATTCCCCAGAATCACACAAAAAATTTTGCCCTGGTGGTACATTCCCGTAATCCCTGCATTCTGGAGACTAAAACAAGATAACAGCTGTGAGTTCAAGGCCTCAATGCCAGCCTGGGCTACATGGTAAATTTAGGACCAGCCTAGAATACAGAGTGAGAACCTGTTTCAAAATAAATAGATAAATATATAAGTAAATAAATAAAAAAAAACTCATTAAATTTATCATGTATATCAGTTATAATTTTTATTATTTTCTATTCCTCTTTATGTTTTTAAGTTAATCTAGATTCATCATAATTTTCAGAAAACATCGACTCTTTCATGGAACTCTAATACTGTTTTGGGGAAGACTAATTTTTTTCTGAAGTATTCATTTGGTATTCAGATTATTCAAGAATTTTGAATGTTGAGAGTTGAACTTTAAAGTAACATTTCAGTCTTAGGTCTAAGATCTGTTAGCTACATAAACCTATTAAATTACTTATCCATTAAATCTCAATTCCTTAACATTTAATCAGGAGATGAAGAAAACATATTAGTTATAATAATGCTGTAAAATACCAGAGACATGTAAAGTTTTCAGTAAGTAGTATCTTATTATAATATAACAATTAGTGTTAGCAATATTCAGAAAGAGGCAAGATTTTGGTTACATAATTTCACTTAAGTGAGAAATAAGAAAAGAAACGTAGTTCTAGATTTTATTAAAACTCTTTAAAATTCTAGCCCCTGGGCCTGCCCTAGTTACTTTGTTATTGCTGGGACAGAATGCTTAACATCCACAATTTTAGGGAGGAAAAAATTGTTTCAGTTCACAGCTTCAGAAGGTCTCACTCCATCTGCAAGATCGTAGATAGAAACGGTAGAACCACGAGGTGGGGCTGCAGCTAGAGAAAAAAGCTTTCACAACATGGCAGAACAGAGACAAGGCCGAAAGGAAAAGCAGAATTAGTACACACTTGTCCAGGTCAAGCCCCAAGCACACACCCTTTCTAGCCAGGCCCTGCCTCCTAACAATACCCTGTTTCCATAGGTACATGAGGCTTTTGGGGCCCACTTTAGATTCAAACCACAGCACTCTGCCCCTGACCCCCAAACCACTCATGTCCACTTCCTGATGCCAAAGACATTTAATCCTTCACTACTAGTTGCTAAATTCTTAACATTTCCAGCAGTGCTGAAAAAAAAATTGAAGCCCAAATTCTCCTCTGAGACACAAGACAAACTCTCAGCTGCAAGCTCCTGAGAAAATTAAAACGTTAAACATTTCCAACATGCAATGGCACAGGGTAAATATTTTCATTCCAAAAGGGAGGAATAGAAGGTTAGGAAGCAAATGGAGCAGTGCACGCCCTAAACCCAGCAGGGCAAAGGTCAAATCCCATAGCTCCATGCCCAGCACCTGGTGTAAAGTGCAGCAGGGTAACTGGTGAGGACATATGAACTGCAAAGTGCTCCAGTGACTGCCCCTCTACAGCGCTGCCGCTGGCTACAAACGCCATCTTCTTCCCTTTGGGCTGAATCTGCTCATAGTCTGGAGCTTTTCTCAGCTAACAATACACATTTCTGGCATCTTTAAATTTCTGGGCTCTCCATTGCACCTTAGGGTTCTTCTTTATAACTTCATGCACTGCCTTTCCAGGGACACATTGCCTATTGTGGCTTGGATCTGGAATGTCCTCCAAAAGCCTCAGGTATTTGAATGTTATAGATTGCCTATGTAACCATGCACTGTTGGGAGATTGCTTTTCTTTCTAAGAAAAACAAACTTGGTAACTATTGAATTGAAATGTGACACAATTTCGAGGGAAACTACCACAGCGCTGTCCTTGCTTCCAATAGCATAATGTCGCTTAGTTTTGGGGACGTAGAAGGAAAGACAGCTCTTTCACTTTAAGAAAGGACATGATGTAGGTTGCTTAGTGATGACTTTTACACTGTAGTAAAATCGTATTTAAAGGAATTAATAGAGAACTCATACATAAAATTATCTCCATAATATTGACCTTGATTCTTTTGTGGTGTGTTGTAAAAATATTCTTAGCACAGGAATGAGCATAGATTAAAAAAAAAATGGGATCCTTTCAGAAAGGGTGCTGATGTTTCCAAATAGCTTAGTCTTAGATCCAACTTTTAAAAATAGTACATTTAGAACTGTGTTAGCTTCCTAGCACTATGATAAAATGCCTTATGAGAAAATTAAGTTAGAGGAAGGACAGACTTTGGCTCATATCTTCATAGACTTTGGTCTATGGTTAGATTACGTTGTTGCTTCTAGGCCTGTTGGTAAAGACAGAAGATCATAGAGGAAGAATGTGGAAGAGAAAATTGCTCACTGCATGGCACCTAGAAAGCAGAGAGGGAAAATTACCAAAAAGAAAGGGGTCTACATGAAGCTCTACTCTTTAAACAGGCCTGCAGTGATCTATTTCTCCAACTGATCCTGGCCTTCTCATAGTTCATTCAGCAATTGAGTCACCATGGCTGATAGAGAGGGAGTTAGCACCTGATGGCCTCATCACCTCGCTACACCCTACCTCTAATCATTGATGTACTGAGGAACAAGCTTTCTATACATGGGGCTTTTGTGACATTTCTGATTTAACCTGTAAGAAAACCCAAAATATAAGTAAAGTGATTTAGAATTTTAATACATCCTAAACCAATCACTAGTTACTTTAAAAACACATTATTTTCTGATTTTGTTTGTATGTTTTGTTTTAATTCTGTCTTGTGATAAGCTCTCCTCATAGATTAAAATGCAGTGATCTATATTTCTCTTGTTTTCTTATCTCCCATTGCTGTGAATTTGTTGATCTAGCAACCTTCTAATATATATATATATATATATATATATATATATATATATATATATATATTTACAAAATATCTCCGATTCTCTACAAAAATTGTATTTTGTCTTTCAGATTTGTAGCTTTAGATTATTCGTCCCTGCTCTAGTTCTCCTATTTTTCAAAGGTAATATTATTGCCTTTGGTTAAATTCAACATTTATTCCCATATTTTGACAGCAATCTTTAAATTCTCCTTCTTCACACTTGACTTCTAATGCATAAAGGGATTGTACCGTGATTATAGAATCAACTGTCTCTCAAATCTATTTAATGCTTTCTTGGGAACATAAACTTGGTAGAATTCTTTATCGTTACGGCTACTTTTATGTATCAACTTCACTCAGCCAACAAATTGTTCCTGGTTTCTCTGTGAGGGTGTTTCAGGATGACATCATCCTTTGAACCAGTGGAATCAGTAATGCAGATCACTCTGTAATAAGACGGTCACTGTCCTATCCACGGAGGACCTGAATGGAACAAATGGCACAAGGGCACATTTATACTTGATTTTCTACTTTACTGCTTGAATTGGAATGACTCATCTTAGCTCTTGCTAAGCTTCTTGAAGTGTAATTAGTAACTATCTCACATGGTGCTAAAGTATACATGTGCAAATTCAGGTTTCTATATGTGCACATTTGTTTGTGTGAAAATCTCCTTTTACAGTATACTATAACATCGTGAATGACATATCTCTAATTTCACTGGTTATCCCTTACATGACTCTTCAATGGGAACTGATGAATTTAAAAATAATGTACACTGTCATTGTATGTGTCTAGGGAATTTTAGGTGGTATTTTAAGCTTTTGAGCTTTTTTGCCTTCAGTAGTTGAGGTCTATCCTTAGAATGTTGGATGGTCTCTCTGAGGCTGTAAGACAAAGCTCATAGTTTCCAAAATTGAGAAAAACAAATGTGTATGTTTCTATCTAGTGCACAGGCATGTGTGAATTTTACAGGAATGAGGAGGGTAACTGGGAGCTTCCTGTGATGTAAAGGTATCTGAGAGGCAGCGAGAGGTGATGCTTGACCTTTGGAGGCTTCCCTGGGAATTGAAGTAAAAGCAACCCCAGGTGGTCTTCAAAATCCCTTGACATTTCCTCTAAGTGATGGGCCAAACAAAAATAGGCCAAAAATAGTCACTTACAAAAAAGTACTACTTCACTGATACATTGAATATATTTATTCAACATATCTTTTTGGCTCTAAAATTATTACAGGTAAAATGTTTCTTTGTGTCCATCACAACAAACAATATGGTACTTGTGTTTAACAAAGTTTGCCGTCTTGTTTTTTCCTTTGTAATACACTACCCCCTGGGCTTTCTCAGTCAGTTCCACAAATTTAGCCATTAAATCTGTGTGGATACTGATATCCATGTTGACAGGCCCAGTTTTTTTCTTTTCCCCTGAGGTCAATATCATATTTCAAACATCTGCTTTATATCTCTATTTGAGTTACCTATAGCTACTCAACACTCAAATTTTCCATTGCTCAAGAAGAAACAGGATCTAGTACTTAATGTGCTTAGTGAATCACTCTAAATATAACAACAAAAAAGTGAGAAATCTGTGGTGAAAACCATAAATCAACCATGACAAACACGTATTTTTTTTCTGAAAAAGGTCAGTTAGACTCATTTCTCACAATAAAAGCAGGAAAGACTTCCTTAATATACAGAGGCAGTGAATAGATATTCCTTTCTAGGTTCATATTGAACCATGCACACGTTCTTATTTTACCACTCCTTGTATTTCAGCACGATTGCTTTCTTTGTACGTGAAATCAGCAAACTATATATTATAGGTCAAATCTCCAGTGAGCTGCCTTAAAAAACTAAATAGTTTACAATTAGTTTAAACTATTCTTTTGCTTACTTATAATGCTTTTAGATTTAAGTTTATTATGTCTGCTAAAGGATACTACTTACTGAATAGGTCAGTTCTCATACAGAAAGAAACTGATGTATGGTTTGTAAAACCAGCCAGTTATGAAAAGAGGGCATTTTAGAAAAAAAATCCAAAGTTTTCTGCATATCAAATAGAGAATTGAACAAAGAGCTTACACCCACAAATACTAGTGTAACTTGTGTTTAGAAGCTTTGCTTTATTTTACTTGCCTCCCGTCTAATACAGTATTTTATCAAGTTCCCCCGGGTGTCTGCGTTAGCCTCATAAATTATTTCTTTTGGTCACTGTTATGGTTTGGAATCGAAATGTCCCCCTTAGAGACTAGTGTGTTTAGTTGTTGTGGATTATCTGTAGAACTATAGGCTGTTAAGAGGTCGGGTCTGGTTTGGGGTTGAACACTGGTGCTGGACCTGGAAAAATGTGTGCTAGCTTTACCTTTCCTCGTTTACTTGGTTGTGAACAGCTCATCCCAGGCTATGCCTCCACTATGTGCTTCTGCCATGGCCAGCTGCCATCAAAGAGACTGAGACCTGAAACTGAGCTAAAAAGTCTTTCTTTCCTCTTAAGTTATGGATACAAAGTATTCTGCCCCAGCAGTGAAAAAGTAAGTAAAATTCTCACCACACCAAATTATCACAAACTGAGTAGTTTAACAACAATTATTTCTTCATAGTTCAGGAGTCTAGAAGCATGAATTCAAGGTCTTAGTAGATTTGCTTTCTTCTGGAGATTCTAAAGATAAAACTTCTTTCTTAGCTTCTGGTTGGCAGCTACAAGCAGTCCTCCTTCACGTTTCTTTCCAGATGACAGCATCGCTCCTATCTCTCTGCCTCTAGCAATGGAGCAACTTCTCTGTCTTTGTCTCCCTGTCTTTTCCTGTTCCAAGGCCTCTGGTCTGAGCAATTACAGCCTTTCTAAAATTCAGGGTGATTTCCTCTCGATATCTCTAACTAATGTAATCTTCAAAACAAGGTCACATGCTGAGGCCCAAGGTGGACATGAATTTGGAAATTTGGAAGGAGATACCCTGGACCCAACTCATTTTTACTTAGTAGCATTTTACTTCTTTCTTTGTTGTCAGACTATTTTATTATTTGGGACTATTCTTCCCTTGTGCAACAGTATGCATAACTTACCCAAGTCCCTTAAATAGGGACAAATTGTTTCCCTTGACACTCAATTACACTTTCTCACTTAAAGATTGAAGCTTTAATTTTTGAGGGTTTTCATTGATAACTCTAAACTCTAGGTAAACCACGTTACTTCTTCTTTACAGTTCAGCTCTTATAATTTCCTTCCCTTGTAACTTTGATCACTCTTTTCTTTAGATTAAAATGTATTTTTATATAATCATGTCTAATGAAAAATATCTATCATTCTTTAAACCCTTAAACACACAAACAATTAATCTCTTTGCCAAGAAAATTTGTTACCCTCTCAATTGTCTATAGGATATAATTTCATTCTTCTTGGAACAATAATGCCAACACTTACTATTTTTAAATAAGTGCATATTGATTATTGAACACACATGAATAGACCTGATTGTTATTCACCGTAAATTTTCACCATCTGTGTAATTTTTCTGAGGCAAAGAATTAGGCATGCAGAATGCCTACATCTTGCTCACTTTTTGTAATGATTGTTATGGTAAAGTTTTAGAAATAATGTAATTCCAGTATACAGAAGTTATCATTTTATAGGAGATCATGTTTCACTTGGTGTTTTAGTATTATGAGTATGCTTGTTGGTAGAGATTGACTTGCTTGAGAATTGTGTATAAAATGATAATTCAAAGCCATTTTTAAAAATACAAGCCTTATGTAGACAACTAAAATATTTATTTAGCAGTGACATTGCATACTATATTACCAACACCAATTATAATTTGGTAAATGGGATTACAGTAAAACCTCAAAGAATTCTTGCGAAGTCTTAACTTCCCTAGAAGACTACCTGCAATACTGTGTCCTTTTAATGAAGTAAAATGTAATATTAAATATTAGTCATTGTTACAATTAAAGTCATTACATCTTTCCTTTTAAGAGAGAGGCACTTAAAATAAATAACTCATGCCAATGCCTTGCTTAATACTTATTTCTTGATCTCTTTAGGAAGACTTGTTGTTCCAGCTAAGAGACAAGATTTTTGCCCCGGATAAGTTAAAGAGTATGCCATTGATTGATATTATGGATAGTGTTAATTAATGGACAGCATTTTTCCCTGAGACACAAAACGAAAGTGCAGACGTGACTCTTGCCATTTTGGTAGAACAATAACCCTGAGAGTTTGAGCTTCTGTGATCTCTGTGTTGTCAGTTCTGTCACTCTTACAAAGGAACAATACCAGATTAAGGGCACAGTATTCTCCAACAAGTGAAATATCCTCCTGTCACACACAGAGATAGAAATGGAATAGATTTTATTTGAATATGTTCTATTGAAATCAAAAGGGAATAAAAGGGCAGATGCATTTCTTCTGACAAGTTCATGGCTGTTAAATATCCTGAAACTGTCCTACCATTACAGTTAGTAGATATAAAGTATAACTTCACCCAGAAACTAGAGACATCCTAGCTTTGTCAAAGAAACATACGCATTTAACTTTAGTATGAATTCATGTGTGTAAGCCCATTATTTACATGTGAAGGTATGCTTAGAACTTTGTCCTTCCTTAAACTTCAATAACAAGAAAAATATTAATCAAATAAATGTTTCAGGTGGGTGAAGCAGGGGGAGGGACACTTTTATATTGCTGGTGGGATTGCAAACTGGTGCAATCACAATGGAAACCAGGATGGAGATTCCCCAGAAAGCCGAAAATAAATATTCCATTCAATCTGGCAATACCTTTTCTGATATTTTCCAAAAAAGTGAAGAGCATCGTGTGATAGAGATACATGTATATCCCTATTTAGAGTGCCACGCTAACAACGGCTAAATTGTAGAAGATGTCAAAACACTCATCAACAGACCAACGGACACAAAAATTGTGGTATATGTAGACATACACATGAGCCATTAAATTAAGGTAAACATTTGGCCAAGAAGCAAAACTAACACTCAGACTATCCTAAGTCAACTGGACAAATCCTAACATTTTCAAGCAAGTGAAATAAACAAAGTTTCTTTGGAAAGATCTACTTAGTTGGCCATTATGATTAGTGAAATGAATCAGACACCTAATGCTAAATCCTGAGTATTTTCTCTAATATGAGAACCCCAAAATATAAATAAGTGAAACAGCAAAGAAGTAAAGTTATGGTAGGAAACAGAGCCTTTTTTGAGAAGGAAAGGGGATGGAGACAATCACAAAGATGGGAAGGAGAAAAGGAATCAATAATGAATCAGATGCAAAATGTATATGCACTGATTCCTCAGGCTGGGTGTAGTTGGCATATAGCACAAATACACACTCATAAAAAGTTTTCTGAAACACAATGTTGATGCCAGTATGTTTTTCCAATGGCCACAAAGGAAAGAGTAAGGAAGACTTAGAAAGACTAAGCTCTGGAGAATATTTCTGGAACACTAAACACTGTCTGAAGGACAACTCACTTCAATAACTAGGACTCTGGGCACAGGAGCCAGCCAGTCAAAATACTTGGCCTATAGATATGAAACAGGTAACAAAACAGATAATGCAGTTTGTTTACTCAACATTAGAAGGAAATTATTTATTTAATTAAATCTTGATTTGCAATTATATAATTGTATTTGAGCCCAACTGATTTCACCATTTTTTTGTGTGGATTGTATGACATTATTCCTCTATTGGCTCTAAGGGAAAGGATACATTTCACTCAGAAGAGCCCATCATACATTTTTTTCTAAGAGAAATTCCTCAGTACTGGTTTCACACACTGTGGCGATACTGGTTTTCCCGATCTTTGTTTTCTTATCTTCATTACAGATAGACAAATATTATCACAATTTAACATTTCAGAAATACCATGTCATATGTTTCTATTTGGTTGAAGTATGTAGTTTCATTTGTCCCATTAATAGGAAAGACATAGCTAAATAAAGACCAAACCAAAAATTTGATAAAAGCCTTTGCTGATCTTCCAACCACTGAGTAGTATGAATATCACTTTGTGAACACAGTGATGAGAGCATTGATTTCCAATTGATGCATGGTACTTTTAATAAAAATATTTGTTTTTACATATTGATTCAATTCTTATTTCTCAAAAGTTTGTGCAGTGAGGAAAATACAGTGAAGCCGTTTAGTGATCTTTTTAAAACATTATTGAATTAAACCCCGAATATCGAGTAGAAAACTTTGTTTCTGGTCAGTGGGCCAAATAATTTTTTCTGTCATCAATAAATGCATTTGTCTCTTTACTCACGACTTACACAAATATGATGACTTGTTCTGAAAAATCATAATGTAGAAATTCCTATAAATCTCAGCAATTTACCAGATGCTCTAGATTAGATTTTCTGCTTTTATGCAAAATCTTTATCCATATGCATGGCTTCTGAAAATATATTAACGTGTAAATACTAAAAGCATTTCAGATAAAGAACAGTAGAGTCTGCAATATTTTTAATCATGGACACGTATGCAGTTCAAGAAGTATTCATATTTTAAACTCTTTGTGTTAAGAAATTTAATTATAAACTCTTTTCCTAACCCACAAATCCTCTCTAAAATATAATAAAGAAAGAAGGCACTTTTACTCAAAAATAAGCATCAAGTCATAATGTGACACAATCACAAGTCCTCTGCATTGCAAAAAGAGAAAGTATGCTTGCTCTTTCTTATAGCCAGACAGATGCAACTCACTTCACAGGTTTCCTGGGCAACACTAACTAGTATTCAAATAAGCAGACTTGACAATCTTATTTGTCACACGTAGTATAGTCTGATTTGATTTTGGTAACTGCAGTGACTATATACCTTAGCTAAGTGCTTTTATCAAGAGAAAAAATCATTCATCTCATACTTTATAATGAAGACTCTTTGGCCACTAGGAACAAGATGGTAGATGAAGGTGGGTCTTTCCCTTCTACATGAGAAAAAAACAAAGATGAATTCTTCCCTGATGTATACATTTCAAAAGACATGAATCACTCAGGTCTTGGAGCCTGCTGGGCCTTAAAGATGACAAAGGCTTATTTCATACTAAAAGAAATGGGAGGGGGGAGAAATGTAGAAAGAAAGAAAGAAAGAAAGAAAGAAAGAAAGAAAGAAAGAAAGAAGCAAGCAAGCAAGGAAGGAAGGAAGGAAGGAAAGAGAAATGAAGGTAGAAAGAACACAGGAAAGATTATCTAGATGGGTATCAAAAAGAAGAGAAAGCACATGCAGTTACCAGATTACCCGTTTTCAATTTACAGGCTCTAAAATATTGGGGAGGAAATTATCTTCCCCTATTTCCAACAGAGAACATTAAGCTTCTATTTTTAAATGCATTTTCTTTTCAATTATTACCACAGCATCCCATAATAAACAGAGTGGAAAAAATGTTCATGAATTAGCTGCAATTTTGTGCCCTGAAACACATCTTTTCCTTAAGTAAATCCTATCATAGAGGGCTACACTGGATAAATAAAAACAAAGGGAAAAAGTGGAGCGAGTATTTTCTTAAATGAAGCAACCCTAACTGCTCAGGGCAAGATCACTCCAGGTGTGGGAGGCCTGGCCTGTTCCTGCTGGACAAAGGGTGCTCTCACGCATATCACTCATGCCCATGTTTTCTGGTGTGAAATATCTTTGGTTGTGTCTGTAAGTAGATTTTGTACCCCCGCTTGCTTTTTGGTGGCGTTTCCAAAGAAATTAATGAGAATGTTCTTGACATTCCAACGCATATCTATGAGGTATTTTCATATCTTTTGGATGATGCAATACAATGCTTTTGTTCTAAGAGCTCTGGGAAGGGGTTAAAATTACACAGTGCGAAGGTTTGAACAAAGACGTGTGATACTCCAGGCTCTGGGTATTATTCCCCGTTATCGTACAGGTAATTCCTCATAGGTTATCGGAGACAGAGAGTGCATGTTTCAAAAGGTAAACAGCTAAGGTAAAGAGGGAAAACTCAAAAGGTCACTAGAACACTGGGTGAATATTTTCATCAGGGGAAAACAGACAATTTATCCTTTTAGCAAAGCCAGTGCTGTCAACATTGTACTGTAAAACCCAACTTAAAGACAGGATAGGATACCTTAGAGGAATAAATCTAAATGGGATAGAGGGAACGCGGTTACCCTACCATTTAAAATCTTCCTGGAGGGAAAAATACAAATATAAAGGTAAAAGAATAAATGTTTAAGATTTCCTATCTTTTATTAGAAACACATAAAAGTGAAAAACAATGTATCCACTTCAAGTTTGAACATGACTACAAGAAACAGTAAAGTGCTCACTGACGAACTACCGACTGCTGTGACTTACGTGTCATGTCCCAGTTTACCTTGAAAAAGAGCGCTCCTTACCTTTGACATGCAGATTCAGCATTACTCTAAAAGAAGCACAAAGTGTACTGGTGTTTCTTATATATCAGAGATCATTTAACTCAAGATGGGACAGCAACTTAAACTCTAGCACTTTTGAGAGATGCAGGAAGAAACTTCAAACAGGTGCCAAATAGCTAATTGTGTTTTCCATGTTAAAAAAAAAAAGAAAGAAATAAGGAAGTAATGTTCACGGTAAGATTGAAATTCTTCAAAATTGAACTTTCTTATTTATTGACATACTTTTGCACTTGTATTCCAAAATATGTGTGTTCTAGTTTTCTTACATTAAGTATGTCTTACATTTGTAGTTTCATTAACTGTTGCCTTCCTCATCTAACACCTAATTATTTCAAAATACATAAATCATTATAAAGCTGAAAAACTTCAAGGTATAAATTATCATCCTCAATGAATCTAAAAATCAGAGTGAAATTTTGCAAAAACTAGAGGTCGTAGAAAGGAATAGAAGTACGTTGCCTTGTACCGTTGACAGAAATACACCGCCGAGTGCATAGATGACAAGGAACCAAAGACTTGGGGAATTTTCTCTTACTTAATGTTAGTAATTTTTTTCAGAAACAAAGACCTTACTTTTGCCCTTTTGCAGAAGAGGAACATGAAGTTCAGTGAGGTTTCTGGAAGGTACCCAAACAACCTTGAGAAATCCTCCTCGAAGACCCTAGTGCACAGCAGCTTCTCCTAGCACGTTCTCCTGAGCACATCGTCTCTCACATTCCTTCTCAGGTCACTTCCTTCTATGCTTCTAGTGTTTGACACTCACGGGAAGACCTCCTAACCCACCACACCCACGTTGCTGACTTCCTCATCAGTGTGCTAGCCTGAACTTCCCCACACAATTTCCTTAACCTGCGAGGGAGATTTTCCCTCTCTGTCTTTTACTGTACTTCTATTTGGTTTTATGTAAGGTCTGCGAAGGGAGTGCCTAATTCTCTGCTACTTACTGTCAGTGTGTAGTGGAGTTGAATGCTCCAGGCCCAGTGGTGCAGGCCTGTAATCCTAGAACCCTGGGAGGCAGAGGTAGAGGCAGAAGAGTGGCACATTCAGTCCATGATCGATGTAGGAAATTTGTCTCGAAATCTGAAGCGAAAAAAAGGAGGCGGGGGAAAGGTCCCGGGCTTGATCCCCTGTACCGCAAAATAAATAAATAAACACTGATTGAAAGACTGTGAAATTAAAATGTACAATACAATTTTTTCCTACAACAGCTTTATCCAGTAAAGGAGACTGACAGTATGACTAACTTTCTAGAACAAAACCATGAAGTTCACATGGATGTGAGAATCGCAAATTTAATTCTAGGATGAGTTTCAATTACTCTTGGGAGATTAAAGCATTTAGAAACACAGCTTTGATTTTAAGATGTCATTATGTTAATGATTATCATTATAAATAATTCCTTAATTTGGGTGAGACAAAAATTGCATTAAATTAGCCATTGCATTGTTCTTAATATAAAAAGATCAAAGAGGTCTGCTTTTAGTACAGCAGCAGTCTTCCAGGGGGTATCAATCTCCTATTCAGAATGACTTTAGAGTACCAAAAAGAAGTCAAACACTTTAGAATTATCTGCATTTTAAAAATTCATATATAAGAAATGCCTACTGTCATGTAGAATCCTCACTGGCCATTACTAAAACAAACAAAATTTTTCAATCAAAGCAAAGACAGATTGAATGTGCCTGTTCCCACTCCCGAGGAGAATGGTTATGGTCTTATATGTTGGCTGACAGGAATTTGTTATAAGGTACATCACAGTGAAGTGCTTTTATACGTGTATTATTGATACTGCCATGTATTTGAAGACTAACAGAAACTAAGACAAAATGCACAAATGCCTATAGATATTCTAAAAGTAAAATAATAATGTAAGATCCATGGAATGATTTCACCTGTTTCTGGCAGCACAGAAACATTTATGTAAAGATTACATCAGTTCCATATGGGGAAATAATCTTAAATAAAAAATATATAGTACTGATTAAATTATTTAAAATATCAAATTATTTATAACTATTAATTTCATTTTACATTAGTATGACAATACTTATAGGCTAAATATTTGATGCACTAGGAACCTTTATTTTTGTATACCTACAACATAGTGATTATCTGATGTCTGTAGCAATGGTTGCTGTGTTGACTCCAACCGAACTCTCTTCATTGTGTCGGCTCTCAGTAGTGGGCTCTTTCCAATGAACAGTGTTAAGGTTTGCTTTTAAAGGGGCTGGAGAGACAACGAAGATGAAGGAACATTTCTTCCCTCGTTAGGATATGTGGTAGCTTGCTTATCTTGCTTCTGCCTTTCTGTCCTTCAATGAACATCATCCTTTGCCTCGTCCTTGCACTTGAAATACATTGTCCCTTGTGGACCCTGCAGCCCCAAGTCACAGCGCTTTCTTTTTACTTAATTATTTGCTTTCTCCCTGCTTGCTTGAAAATTGCAGACTAGTTTTGACCCAAGCTATGAAATAAGCTTCTTCACTGTCACTTGGGAGCAAATTATATTCAGGAAGGGGATTAAGGTTGAGGCAGGCCTCCTTATTTTGGTAATTTTCTCCCATGTTAGGAAAAGATGTAGGAACCCTTTATACCTTGGAGTCATATTCTTCCAGTTCCAACTCTCCAGTAGCTTGGTAATATTCAGTGTTCAAATTTTCTATTTAAATTGTGAAGATTTTTCTCCCGAGTGAACCCAAATCAATATGCTATCCTCCTGTAGTGTAATAAAGGCTCTTTTGAAAGCATGCAGCATCTTTTGCAATTTCATAAATGACTACAGTAGCTAGCACACATTTTTCTTTTTGAGTGATGTTAAATTCTTGATCAGAGATTCAGTTCAAAAGTATAAATAACTTTTACCCTAAGATAAAACCCATCATATACTTAAGGTTAATATGTTTTATTTTAGTGAATAACTGAGAGAGGTTGATTTTTATTTGTAAGTAGGTATGTTTATTTTTTACACCAAGAACACTTATTTACAAGGAAGCAAAATAAAAAAAAAAACATGTTCGCTTACAATGTGAGTGTTAAGTGAGAGCATCTTTGTAAATACACACATGTGAAAGACAATTTCTAAATTTGTGGTCTTCAATATTGATTCTACTGAAGACTAGAAACAAAGTAATGCACGGTTCCATTTTTAACATAGGAAAATTTTAAATTTATCGTAGCTGGTTTAATTAAATATGTAACTGATTTCTAGTGTATTTTTATTTATCAGAGAAACATGGTTCTCACACTTTTAGCTCTCACATACGAATTGCTCTCCTGTAACCAATCTAGGGTTTGGAAATGGCAGAGAGCTTAAATTGGACAGAAGTGTAAGACTAAAAACCAACACTGAAATAACTTCAGCTCTTGTACATTGAACAAAAGCAGGAGCGTTGGGCATTAGGTAACTTGAAATTAAGTTAAGGCAGTGTACACACAGATTCTAGAGAGGATTATGGCCTTTCCCAGGAGACTGGAGCAAAGTAGCATATTTCTTATTTCCGAGATAAAATTTTCAAGTCAGATTAGAAGGCAGGCTCTCTAATAGCAGGATGGCTCTGAATCATGGGCGACTCTTGTGCAGCAAATCCAAACCAGCGCCCAGGAGGTGGTTTGAGATACGGTGCAGTATAGCTTTATTGCAAGAAAAAAAAAAAGAAGAAGGAAAAAGAGTCTACAAGGGAAGATTGGAATTAGGAAGACACTACTTCCATGTAGAAATATTGATTTGCTGGACAGGAGATGCCTGACCAAAAACTTCCTTGGTCCCAGGGCTGGTTTCCCTCCAGTGGAAGGCAGCGCAGAATTGATTCTACTTATATCTACAATGGATGAGATAAGTGAGGATAAATGCCCAGACAGGATCTTAAAACTCCATCACAGAAATAGTACATTTCTATTTTGAAATGCACCAAGAATTAAAATTGGCTCATGGGCATTATTTTCCTATGTGGGCAGGTTGTAAAAATGTTAGCTAGTAGAAGACAATGAGATAAAAGGAAAAAGAAAAGCAAGAAGGACTAACATAAACTTTTTCTGACTTTGTTGGTCTTTTGAATTTTTGTCACCATAACACCATAGATAAAAAATGTTCCCATCAGAAGAACAAAGCACAGTGGAAATACTGGTCTGGAGTTTGCATCTCAAACTTTGTGCACAATGTTTCAATTTTATTCTGTTCATAATATTACCTGCCAAAGATTTATTGATTTTAAAAATTCCTATTTTACGTATTTATTACACTAAAACAAAGGAGGTGACACTTGGCAGTAGAAGTCACGTAACGCCTCTGCTTATCTCACAAGGCACATGCACGAAGACTTCATCCAACAGCTGCATGGTTGTACTGGCCCATGCGGTGTAATGGAGATCTGCTAGGGAAATTAAACTCCAGGTACCCTGAATTTGAGGGTAGGAATATTATAGTTGAGTATCTAGTTACTGAAGTAGATCTAAAAGACTGAATTGAGGTGGAATTGAAAACTTGAAAATACCGCAGATTCCTCCATGTTGGTCCAGTGACTGTGATGGAAGCCGCGTGCCCCTTTATGCCTGAATATCGTGTCTGTCATCCTCCAATCATAGGAGCTATCCTACTCACATGCATATTGAAATAGAGGGAAGAGACGTGGAAGTCCCAAGGCCAGAGTTTTAGGAAATACGCTGCCATGCTCAAGGCCACACTTCCTCCTATCTGCGATAGTTACGTTGCCACTGGCGGTGTGACTCGATTGATTCAATATCTGGTATCCACAATTTAAAGGAGGAAAGATTTATTTTGACTCACAATTTCAGATGGTCATAGTTTATTCATGGGCAGCTGGCAATGATGGAGGCACATAGTGGAGGCAAAGGTAGAGGCAACTCCTCATGGCATGGCAAACCGAAGCCCAGTCAGAGAGGAAGGGACGCATTAATGTGCATCTTTCCAGATCATGTCCCAGGGATCTGCCCCTTCCGGGTCCAGCACTTGAGTTCTGCCTGCTCCACTTTAAGTTCCACCTAAGATTCATCCCCTCCAGGTCACATGCTCATTAATATGCCACACACTAGCACACCTATAATCCATAATCTACCCTCCACACACTATAATTCACCTCACACCCATAATTCACTCCTCCCAACCAGGCCCCACCTTCCAATAGCACACAGAATCCAATGATACTTCACAACATCCAAACCCATGAGGATTTTGTGGGACATTCTATATCAACACTTTAATACAATGCTAAAGAACTATTGATATTCCTCATGCAAAAAAAAAAAAAACCCTGTATCTTTTTCTATTATCACCTGAGTATCAGGTTCAGTGTCCAAAGTCTCATCATCTTAGGCAAGTTTAGCTGCAGAAGTAGTACAAGCCGTACGTTAGTTTCTTTTCTTTGGATTTAAAGTTATTCTTAGTCTAATTATTTATGGATTAAAGAGACAAAAAACACTTGCTTCTATACCCTCTACTGTACAGAGATGAGAGAGACCTATGTAGCTACTATAAATACTCTCATAATTCTTAAGGATAAAAATGACAAGCATGTGGTACTCTCTTCTACAGAAATTCTTTGCTTTGTTTTGTGGTGATGTTGGTCTAAGCCTGGGTCTTCATATTGAGCTACATCATCAACCTTTTTTTTTTTTTTTGAGTGGTGATTTGGAAACAGAGTTTCACTAAACTAAGTTGCTAAAATGCCTATGCTAGGCTTCAACTTGAAATCCTTCTAGTTTAGAGTCCTTGAGTGCTGAGATTACAGACCTGTACCAATGATCCTTGCTCTTATAGCAATTTTAAAATACTTCATGGAAAACATTTACTTTTCCTTGATTGTATCTGATCTCTAGGTATATTTCTGTATCACTCAACTTTTATCTTTCCATATAAAAACTTCCTTCTTCATATGTTGTATGTTTTTGCAGTTTTTTTGTTGACTGCTTTCTGCCTATCATTTTGGGGTACTAATGAACTTCCCAGGTATTATTCTATCTTATTGTGTCTAAATAATAAAATTTCTTTAACATTGTTTTTAGGTCTTTTGCAAATTAATTCCTAATCTATCCTGCTTGAAAATACTAAATGCAAAATTTCCAAATAATCATAAATTACTGATTGAAAGAAATTATTGTGAATTAGCAGATAAAAATAGGAACTAATATTACATTATAGAATCAAACATAATCACATTTGACTTTAAAAAATGAACAAGCTTGTTTTTTGTTCAGGGAAAGTGATTTTAGCCTTCGTATTGTTTTAGTCGTAGCATATAAGTTCTTCCTTCTGGTATTTTTCAGAATCTGTTCACCTGAATGAAGATATTTTTCCATTTAAAATCTAAATACTACCTAGTATTATGTAGGGAGAAAATATTCCCACTCTCTGGTCTCGTCATGCCACTAGTGGTGTTTCCCAGCAGCATTACTTTAAATTACCCTGAATGTCAGGTAATTCTCATGTCAACCACATGCTTTTTGGATATATATGTACTTCTACTATTTCTCACCTTCTTAAGGGTTATCTGTCACTTCACACACTGCAAGTTCTTTAAGCAGACAGGTTCTATTTTGCGAATCCTTTACAACTAGTACTATATTGTATCATTGTCTTTTCTTAAAATTTTGAGTATATAGTTTCATTGTAATAAAATTAATATACCTATAATGCAATTTTTAGTGTTTCTTAGGTTCGTATTTTATTTTTCATATTTTAGCCTTTTTGGAGTATTAGATTTTCAAACATATTCAATTTAATGCTTCTTATTTATACTTTGATATTTATAAAAAGAGAAATTTGCTTTATTTTCCTTTTGTCCATCAAATAATTAAGCATTGAGTCTTCAATGGATTTTTCAAAAATTGAAACCTACTACTTTAAAAAAAACCCAAATTTATTAGTGATGAGTTTTCTCTTGCATCGGTTATATGTAGATTTGAGTATGTATTTTGACTTTCATAATATTGCTTGGTGAAGTATATATATATATATATATATATATATATATATATATATATATCATATTTCAGTATAAATGTTTGATCCCGGAATATTGGATTTTTGGTAAATGTCAGATGAGAATGAAAACTAATATAGTAATTTATGACCAATTTAGAACATAAATTGCATCACTTTAAAAAATTTCTGTGCTCAGATGCTTAGAGATATGTATTTTAGTTTTACTTTTAAAGTTCACACAAAATACAAACCTTCCTTTTAAAGTTTTATAAAATAGAGAACATAGACATTTTTATTCAATTTATTCAAAGCCTACCACATTCAAAGCTTTAGTTATAAGTAAGTTTATTATCATTTTGAGTAAATGGAGAAAAAGTAGAATACATGCACAAGAGTTCAAGCTTCATAATACATTGTTTTTGGCAAGCAACGTACATCCGTAACTACTTTTCCTTGCTAACATTTGTTGAAGAGATTCCCAAGTAGTGCTTACATTCTGCTATTTCCTGTTAGAGATATATCTGTTCCTTTTTCTACACACATTAGCACCTCAAGATTTTAAATTAATTTTCTTCACTATCTCGCCACAGAATAAACACAGGGTCATTTTCCTGTTCTGTCCCCACAATTCTATAATAATGATGCCATTACCAAGATAGCTTTCTTTCTCGTTGTGAGTCACTCTCGAATTTTCTGTCTTTAGCCAGTTACTATAAACTGATGAAAAACAATTTACGACAAATTCTCGTGGATGAGTAAAAATACTGTAATTTTCATGGAAACGTTTCTTAAAGTGTATAACTGCTACTTTAGTATCCATTTCTTTTCTATCCTTATGGTCATTATCTTTGTTTGATTTTATATATCTACATAGTAAGAAGCTGGAAAGTGTATTTCTTGCTCTCACTTATTTATATCAGTTGGAAAAGACACTGAAGCTTCTTTAATGTCATTTTCTTTGTATATAAAGGAAATTCTAGTTCAGACATTGACTACTACTCAGTTAGCCAGACATTTTTGGCAATAAAGCTGTTTCTATTTTGCAGTGGCACAGATTGAACTAGGCAGATGCACTGAGGGGAGAGACAGGAAGCTGGACAATCATTGCACCATGGCTGACTTTTTAAGCTAGAATCTTATGGCACAATTTAAGTTCACTTCATCTACCTTCACCTTTTCACTTCGTGTGCATGATTTTTGTACTTGACATGAGCAAGTAATAATGCCCATTACTTCGTTATATGAAGGAACATTATCTCCAAAAAGCTTTTCTGTGACACCTAGGATTCCACAAAATCCTTCTGTTTGTTTATTTTGTCTATGGTGGCATTATTTAAATGTATATTATCAATCAACTAGTGGGCCTAATTTTTTCTCTACATCTGTTAGACTATTATACTTTGAAAGCATGATTATAAGTTATGTCTCTGATCTTGTTTTTGTCCTTTTTCTTTTATCAGACTCCACTTTCTAAGTATGCCAGAGGACAATCTGTTCCATGCAAAGATCCTCATTTTTTCAGGTTCATTGTATTTGATATACTAGAGCTTTACCTTTCTGGTTCATTGTTATTCTGATAATAGAACTTAATACTCAAGTTTAAGTAATATTTTCATTTTTTAAGTATTTCTGCATGGAAGTAGCACAATAAGATGTATAAAACAACATTCTTTAGAGCTGAGTATGTGTCACAGGGTAGAACACTTTCCTAGTGTATTTAAGGTCCCAGGTTCCATTCTCAGTATTGAAACAACAAGAACCAAAGTATTTCTTTCTTTCAGAAGGAATTCTGTATTTGCAGACAAAATAAAGTAATGATGGCTATTTTATTAAAATACAATTTTGGATCCTCGGTTTACTTCTCAGTACTGAAAATAAGAAAGAAATTTTCAAATAAAAATTTTAAAATAAATTCCTCTAATTACATGAAAATACTCCCATAATAAAAAAGACCTTGAATTTGTATTGTGAGCCTATCAGTAACTAACTTGATAATCTTGATAATCTT
Source organism: Ctenodactylus gundi (assembly GCA_004027205.1). Classification (NCBI taxonomy): domain Eukaryota; kingdom Metazoa; phylum Chordata; class Mammalia; order Rodentia; family Ctenodactylidae; genus Ctenodactylus; species Ctenodactylus gundi. The sequence continues at coordinate 23,888 of PVKB01001325.1, forward strand.
CAGAATTCTATTTCAATTGCCTAGGTAATATTTTATACATCATCTAAAATCTAAACATTCCCAACTTTCTTAATCCTAAGGATCACCGTCCTAATATTGTATCATAGATGCATTTTTTCTCTGATAAAATTAAACAATTTCAATTTTTAGTGTTTCCTTACAAGTAACTATTCTGAAAATATAAAGCACAATATTCGTTTTATGAAGTAACTCTCTATCGCTGAAAGTGATATATGGATAAACCTGGGATAAGTATTAAGCCAAATATTTGATATACCATATACACTAATAGTGAATTCAGGTACTAGGTTAGGAAGAAATATGGTAAGGAAAGGATAAAACCTAAAAGGTGGGCAGGGGAAATTCAATTATAATGAAATTCAAGAAATAGAAGAAGAGGCAGGTGCCATCGAGGCATTCGGACTAATAGAAGAAACTGGTATGGGTGCAGCTCGCGCGCTGGGTTCTGGTCTCTGAGAGGTGGCTCCTCACCATCCCGATTGCTCTGGTCGCATGCTTAGGACTGTATGTGACCTTCCAATATCTGGAGTCCTCCTGTGGAAACATACCACATGCTTTTATTGCTGTTTATATTTCAAGCTAAATTTATTATTTTATTCTGAGAAATCAGAAATTCTAATTTTCTGAATTTATAACATAAATTTGAGAATGATCATTTCCATCATAAAGCCTACCTTGCATACTAAAAAATAATTAATTATGCTAAGAGACACTTGTGATGACCCTTGCTATTTGGTTGGGATTGATTTACCAATATTAGAGATTCTTTTTGCTATTTTGATTTTTTTTCTTCATTTGATACTTGTATTAAGGGACTATACACATACTGCTTGAAGTCTGCCAAAACTCTAGGATGTAAATATATATGTACAACTCTGCATACATGTATAATGATAAACAAGTAAAATATGTATGTATGCATACATGTATATATATAATGATGAAATATATGTATTGTTACCATTGAAATTAAATCAAGTGTATATATTTGGTTAATATTAAAGATACATGTATTTCTAATTCTTAGGGTATCTAGAAAATATTTATTTATTTATTTAGATCTATTTATTTATTTATTTATTTTTAGAGGACATCTCCCTTGGTAGTCCAGGATAGTCCTGAATTCCCTACTGAGCCCAGAATTGGTCTTGGAAAATTATCATGACACAAAAAATTGGTGATAAAAATTATACATTAATTAGGAGCTTTTCTCAATAAAACACATTTTAAATTAAGTAAATATTTGAATACTTTGGATATACGTTCAAAAAGTTGATTTCATAGATTAGATTTTATGCTGTTCTAAGGGTGGAATAAAATATCTTAAGGATTTTTTTAAGGATTATTTATAAATTTAAGTGAAAAATTCTAAAAGCCTGTGGAAGGAAGAGTGAGAAAATGTTTGGCTTTTGGATTGCAGAAAGAATATATAATCAATGCTCTAAATAAACAGATTTTTAATAATAAATAAACCAATAAGTAAATAAACAGATATTTTAAAAAACTGCTTAATGTGACTATACCTTAAAAAAAATAAGATGCATTTTATATAGTGTTCTTATCACCCAACAATGTTTGAAAATAACTTCAATAAGAGTTATGTAGTGACATAAAGATGTTCATAAATATATGACATATTTTCCAGTAAATACTTCATCCTTCCCAAGCACATGTACATATGCATGCACACACACACACACACACACACACACACACACACATATATATATATAACTGAACATATTTATTATATGCATATAACAAATGTATTTATATTTGAAATATCTATTCATTTAAACTTCCTAACACAAAATATAATAGTAATAAAGATCTTGAGAGAAAGGCCTAGCTCATTGATAATCAATTTCATAAGTTTGAAGAAGCATTTAGAATGGATTGTGCTACCTAAAGATTAATTGCCTTTTTAAGCTGTTTTTCATATTATCATTCAAACATTAAGTCCTTGTTATGGCTATTTCACTGCTCTCTATAAAGCTTCACTTTACATTTTTCTGATAGGATTTATTAATGAAACTGAACTTAAGAAATAACTGAAATTTTCTATAATTGGGAGGTTTAAGTTCTGCTAGTTTCACTAAGTTTTTTACATAATATTTTTCAAAGTAAAAGAACTCTGCATAATTAGTTTGCCATAATGAAACGATAATTCTCTAGTCATGCTTTCAGTCTCCTTAGATGAATCTGATGAGCTATAAAGTCCATGTAGCAATTGTTATTTAAAACACAAAATTCATTCTAGTGGGTGTTATTGACAGTCAAAAAATTCAAGAGACTGGGATAAGGAAGGAATAGGAAAAGAACAAGATACAAACAAAATGTTTTGTTCTGGTGTGTGTCTGAGATTGGGATGACTGTCAAGATAAATGGAATCATTACAGGTAAAAAAGAATTAGAAATGACATTGAAGATATTTACAGAGAGTGAAACCGAGAGTAGAGACAGAGAGAGAGAGAGAGAGAGTTAAAGAATGAGAAAATTTCTTTCTGCTAATTGAGATACAACGATCTGTATTTTATATTAAATGAGAAGTTGTCTCTAAAAGTTTATCCCTAAACAATTAAAAGACTCTGTAGGCTAAAAGCAAAGAGTTCAGCCATGCAATGTGTCTAGTTAATGACTTCTTAGAAGTTGTCTTTTTTTTTTCTGGGAAAATATAACTGTGTTACCCTCATGTACACATATGTGTCATTATGCACATATGTGCCTGTGTGAGAAACACCATTGCACTCAAGTAAGAACAACAACTGACTTCTGTAATATCAGATACTTGCATCATATATTTAACATATGACCTTTATATATAAGATAAATATGACACTAGAAAGTAGATACCTGCCACTTGTGATTCTTCTGAATGGATCAACGGGGCATTGTTTCCTTTGCCAGCTGTGTGTTGGGTCTGGCTTCAGTCCCAGGTCTCTCACAATGAGAACCTGAGAATAGCATGGTACCATCTGCTAGTGTCTCAGGTGTAAAAGATGAAAAAAAAACACCTACCAATATTTTCAATCCATCTGGAATAAGAATCATGATATGACTTTTTTCCCCCCCATGATGGAGCCATGACATTTCTAGCAAATAAATGAGATCGATTAGATTTTATTCATTTTTAAGTAAAAAAATAAAATCTAGAAAACAGGTGCAGAATAATAACTGCCTTCTCAGATGCAGAATTGAAAGTAATCACATACTTTTTAATATGATGAGGACCTGAGCCATTCTGAAATTAAGGAGAGTTTAGCAAAAGATAGATAAGCGTGACTGGGCAGGATTCTGGCAAATCTGTGAAATTTTCTTCCAAAAATCAATATTCTCTGACATCAGCTTCATAATAAAGAATAGAAACTATTTGTGATTTAAATTTTTGTTAACTGATATATAAAACATAAATAGTGTATATATTTGAACGGTGCTGCTATAGTTTTAATGAAGGAAGGGTGTGGCCGGAAGGGGCGGATGTTTGGGGTTAGGCATGGAGGGTTTTGATTGGGCATGTGGGGCGGTGACCAGGGCTGAGTTTCCCGGTGTTTGTTATTACCTTGTGGGACAGGAAGTGAGGGAGGGATAGTGGCCCAACCCTGGATGTGAGGGGCCCAAGTGACAGCCGGAAAGACAGTAAAGGAAAGAAGAAGCAGCACTATTACAGCTTCTTTCTGATAGAATTCTGGCCTCGAGTTTCCAGCTACCAACTTGCTCCTCGTTTCGCTTGGTTCCCTCTTCATGTGGTTTCTATCTGCAGCAGGGTAAGCAGCTCTGCAGACTCTGCCATGTGCTTCCGTTACTGCTAGCTGCCCCATAAATGGAGTGTGTGAGACTTTGTGAAACAGTGAACTAAATAATTCTTTCCCCCCTTAAAATGTGGATGTTGGGTATCTTTTCCCAGCAAGGAGGAAGTGACTAAGACAGGTGTACTATGACTTTTCAATACATGTATAGATTGCATAAGGTCTAAGTCATGTTAGACATATGTCTCAAGCAACTAACATTTCTTTATAAGGAAAACATCAAAACTCCTTTCTCCAAGCTTTTTGGAAACACAGTGAATTTACCTCAGTACCTGTATCATCTTACTGTACAGCAGCATATTAAAAATCCTTCAACCTACTACGTGGAAACTAATTAATAAATGTTTTCTATGATTTCCTCATGTCCACTCTCTTCAGGCTCTGGCAAACACCATTCTGTAAGATAATTCTTATATTTCACACAAGTGAGGTCAGGCAAAGCTTGTTATTCTGTGCCTGGTTTATATCGCATAATGATTCCCATGCACTTTCACATATAATGTGCATATTGTTGCAAAAGACTAGGTTACATTCTGAAATATCATGTTCTTGTTCTATAAAATTGTGTGCTTGTGGGTATAGGTACAACACTTATGTATTCAATACTTCACACACTTCTGTGTTTAGAATATTAAACATTATAAATAGACTTATCTTTTTTCTTCAGTGGATGAGAAAGTCTTATCCTATGCAAGCTTGAAACTTTCTTGTGGTACATTTCTGTAATCATCTCAGGTATTAAGGTTTCCCAAAATATTTTTATTAATTCTCAAGAATCTAAGAATAGACTACATTACAGACAGTAAAATGATCTTAAACACTGAAGATCAGATCTTAATTGAGAAAATTAGATGTCTGCTTACAAAAGCTAGATTGTTTGCTGATTTTTCTGTGCCCTTTTTAATAAAAGTCACTCATTAGACATCTTCATTAGAATTTCTTCTTTCGAAAATTATTTTTAACAGCTAAAAGTTTGTCTTATGACTGGTTAGATATAGAATCAATAAATGATAAAAATATTAAATAATAATCTTTTAATACATTTTAATATAATTTAGAAATATTTATTTTTGGTTTTATTCATATTTTCTTTAAAGTACATTGATGCAGGTAACACAGTCATCATATCAAACTATCATAAGTTAGAAAACGCTGTAATTATATTCTCTTGCTACCTACTCTAATGCGTCCTATTGAAGGAAGTTTGAGATAGAAATATCTCAGTCAAAAATTCATTTTACACCAGGCCATGCTATGGCAAGATTTCAGGACAGTCATGGGTGAATTTTTCAGTTTGCTGTTTATTTGCCAAACTGAATTTTTTTCTAAAAGAAACAAAACCATTATTCAAAATCCACCATGATGCTGATGTTTTTAAGAATTGAAGGTTGAGTGGAGTTTTTGACCTTGATGGAAATGACAGTGAATATCGATTTTTCTCCATTAAAATTTTTCCTAACTCACTATTATCCTAAGCGATTTGCAGCACTCCATGGGCTTTCTACCACCTGCATACACATTTTGCAGATAGACACTACTTCATCCATTTCTCACTATAATGTTCTCCCTGAGTTGCAAGTGGATCAATGTGGCATATGGCAGCTTTGAGCTCCGGCACAGAGCACGAGTTCGTGCAACCTTGAGTAAGAGCATTCATTTCAAACTGGATATAAAATTCCACTAGAGAGTGGCAGGATGACAAGACGTGAAAACATACATCAAATATTGGCATATGCTTAAGATATTTAAAACACAAGGAAATATTTTTCCTTTCCTTGAAAGTAAATAAAAGTATTCTGACACCTTTTAACATAAAAATGCTAAAATCATGAACTTACTTTCAACTCCAACAGAAATAGGACGTAGAATGGTCACTCTTTTCTTGTATGGCTATGAAAATATTAATTCAGTGTGTTTTATGCTATTATCTGATAAGGTTTGAATATCATATGCATCTACATGTTTTTGAATACATGAAATACTTGAGCTGAAATTCATGTTAATTTTCATAAGTTTCAGAAATTTAAATTCATCTCTGAGCGTTCTCTGAGAAGATGTTCTTGCTGTCCTCAATTACTTTACAAAACGATAGAACTTGGCATGTTTAACTCATAAGTGTCCCATTATCGATGTTGTAAATAGAAATTGTAAAAGACAAAGCTACACTAATCAAGCGCTTGGCTGTTCAAAATTTAAATTAGGAATTTTTTAAAAATCAGATTTTTACCACTAAATTTAATCCCTCAAGGAAATGGTGGTTACAGATAGCTCTTTTTTTCTCTCTCCTTTTAACAAACCTTACATGAGCTTCTATGTAGAATTAAAATAGTTTTGGATAAAAATGCATGTTTTGACTTTGCCATTTGAATTGTTTTACAATTCACCTGTCTTTCATTATATTGTGATATTTACTTGGAAGCTTTTTGTAAACTTAGTAAAATGGCCACTTAAGATATTACACGAATATCAATGTTTAGAACAAAATAGGATACAGCACCTATTTTGTAGTCATCTCACCCTTCCTTTTTCTTAATATTAGCAATTCTTCTCAGGGCAAGGCATGCTTCCAGTGTCTGTAAATTTAGAAGGCAAATAACAAGAATTGTTCGATTCAGACCTACAGTTTATTGCTTTAAGAGTGCTTACCATCATCCAAACAAATGAGAGTGTGGAATGTCTTACACATTTTATTCTGAATATTATTATAGATACATATCATTGTAACATAGTACTTTCATTTTGAGCTCATCGTTATGTTTGTAGAGTTTGCAGTAAAACACATTATATTTACAGAAAAATAAATTTGGGGAAAGTTTGGCATATAATTATATTTACTGTTTAAAGGAGCTTATACATACAATTGGTTTGTCTTATGGGCTCTTGATAGACTCAGATTTCTTATGCAGGTCCCATTTTTGCATCTCTTTGACTTTTTCTTTGTTCTTGAGACTAGTCAATTTTTTTGATTTCAAATTCACTTGTTGGTTTTGGTAACATTAAATGAATATTAGAACACAGTCAGCAGGAGAAGAAAGTGATGTCTTAATTCTCTATTAGGTCTCACCAAATAAAGGATTAAGCAGCCCAAATTACAATAATATAGGTATTCAGTTGCAATTTAAAAACCATAAATATTTATTTGTAAGCAGTTGAAAAAATAAACTAGGAAATGGTGATGTCTTTTTGGTTTGCTATTAGTTTCAGTGTGACATTATATAGTATCTGCCACTCTTACTCAAATGGTACAGATATGATCCCAGAATTTCTAGAGCTTATGGGTTAGCTATTTATGTAATGAAAAATCTTCCATAGGAAGCCAACGGGAATAATTGGTGAATAAAATGGTGAAAATTATGTATTTTTTGAGTTTACTCATTAGAGTAATATATTTGTCTTAGTTATCTTCTTGCTGAAACAGAATATTGAACATCCACAATTTAAGAGGGAAAGATTTATTTTAGCTCACAGTTTTAGAAGATCACGGTGCATTCATGAGTTGGTCAGCGGCTTGAAATGATGGAAATCCATGGGTCAGCGACAGAGCTAGAACCAGAGGTCCGCAAGGAATGGCTGAACACAGTTGAATATTTTATATCTTTATGACAAATGTATTCAAAAAATTTTCTCTTAGCTTTTTTCCTCCCATGTATCATCACACCTTATCTTCTGATAAACCCAGGCTTTGGCCTGTAGGATGAATACTACTGACACCATCTACTTCATGACATATGACACTCTTCAGTTTTTCTACTCTTGACTGCATTTTTTTTTAATTTGGAAGAATGATTCTGAATTTGAATTTTATCATTCTGGTAATTATATAGTTTTTTTAATAGGAGGTAAATAACATTGAAAGCATAGTCCATACAGAATGACAAACGAATGTTCAATTCCATTTTAAAATTTACCAGGTAACTAAAATCATGCATTATTTTTCTCATACACTTCAAAAAATTAAAGCACAACTAAAACTCTTCAAAATGAAAATATTTTATACATTTTATCAAATACAACCAATTTAAGAGCCTTCACATTTGTTTTCAAATCCTTTTTCATAATCTGATAAGCTCAAAACTTCATATATATTTGGCATGAGATTTTGAAGTTGAAAATGAACATATAGATCCTTAAAGTTATTAAGTTATTTCATTTTGCTAAATTTTTTGAGAGTTAAATTGTTTTGAGACCACTCAAATTACTTCCGTGGTCATCATTTTTTCATATTTTTAATTATACAGAGTTAAAAGCTATAGCATAAATTGTAGTTGAACAATATAAATAAAATACATAGAATACACATATGTAAGGATATATTATTGTATACATTTCTGTATATTTCATATATATGGTATATTTTGAATTCTTTTGCTGAGTTCCTGTTCACAATCATAATTACAACAGTTGCTTATTTGTTTGTTATTGAGCAAGGATCTTGCAGTATATTCAAGGCTGGCCCTGAACTCATCACTGTAGAGCCAACGCTGGCTTTGGACATATGACAGTTCTCCTGTTTCAGTCTCTTCAGGGCTGAGATAATAGGTGTATACTGCCATAACTGCTGATGTAGTACTTGGGAAGTGAATCCAGGGCCTTGTGTTTGCTTACAAGCGCTCCCTGTAACCACTGAACTATGCCCTTAAACACAGATTTTTTAACCAGAATAAATATGAATTTTTGTGCCACTTAGAATTTTTATTATAAACCATAATTTTCACATGATGACATTAGGAGATAAAGCCATCCACAGCCATAGGCAATTATGTAATAAGAGTGGGACCCAAAAGAGGGACATTCATGCCCCTATTATGAGAGACATAAGATTATTCTGTCTCCCTTTCTCTCTCTCATCTCGCTGCTCTCTTTTCACCATTTTAAAGGCAAATGGTCATCTTAAACCAGTACAATTGACCCCTGGAGAGGCCGAATCGAGGGACATCTACATCATGGAGTTCTGCCTTAAGGCCTGTGGAATGTAAACTGTGTCGTTTGAGCCATTCAAGCTGCTATATTCTGCCTGAACAGAAAAATGACGGAATGGATGAATAAAACTTCATTAATTTTTATTCTGATTTCTTCTGACCTCTTACTAAGAATTTTGTAAGGGAAAAAGAGGAATGACATAAGTGGGATGTCCTGTAATTATTAATTTGGTTTCTCTCAGACATAATAATTTTAGAATAAGAAAATTAGCATGATGTTTCCCTATAAAACAACTGAAAAGCGTATAAATTTTTTATACAATTGTACATTTTTTAGTCAGTATAAAATTTTATTGTATTATCACATCATACACCCATGATATAGAAGACTCTGACTTTTATTTGAGATTACTGATTTTTGTCTATCATGATCAAAGGAACTAAAAAGTTTCACACAGAACTCTTTGTGTGGACTTTTAAAATTTTCTTGTTTAACAAATTGAGTCAACTTTATCAGATAGTGAGTGTATCTTCAATTTTATAAGAAGCTGAAAATAAGTTTCCAAAGTTACCACATACATTACTCATCTTTCCACTGCTGGAATAAAATGCTTGACATACAGAACTTTGAAAGATCTTATTTTGGCTCATGGTTTCAGAACTTTCAGTCCATAGACATTGTCTCTACCTCAAAAATGTCATGGGGATGGAGAGCTGTTTTACTCATGGACATGTAGAAAGCAGAGCTCAGGAATCAGACTAATAGAGACACCCAAGGCATGCCCAAGAGGTCAAGTCCTCCAGGCAGGTCTTCCCTCCTCTCAGCCCATTTAGCTATGGACTCACCAGTGAACAAATCTCTAGAGGACATTAATGTCTCCATGAGGCAGTCACTTTCCAAAAGCTCCACCTCTAAACACATGAACATTTGGAATGACTTTTTTTTAAATACCAGCTATATAACTGTATGGTTTTAAATTTCCATTATCTGTGTATAAGAATTTCCTTTTGATTCTTATTTCTTCAGAACTTAGTGCTGTTAGTCTTTTAGGATTCAGCCATATTAACAAGTGTCAGGAAATATCAAACTGTGGTTCTAATGTATATTTCTGTAATAAAAATATTACTGATCAGTTTTCATTGGTTTATTTGCCATCTAAACTGAAAAATATCTCGCAAACAAGATCAAGTTTAAAAGATACATAAGACTCATACTTTGGATGATTTGTCATGTTTACTTAATCATTTGCTCAATTATTTATTGAAATTGCTAATTTATTAATATTTTAAAAAGAAATTTTGTTTTTAGCTGAAGAATTTGTCTTTAGATTTTGTCCTAGCAGTCTCAGAAAATTAATGTATTTAAAAATAATATTTTCTCAAAAATTCTCTTTAAGCCATCCAATATATATCATAGACATCTTAATCACTATCATATATTTTGTTTTAGTGTCTTCACCGAATTTATCACAATTTAAAACTATTCAGCTCTTTTCTGTTTGTTTACCTTTGTTTCTTCTCTGTTAGAATGTATTTATAAATGTTTGTGTTTATGTCAAATGGATAGATTCATAAAGTTAGAGTGATTTTAATTGACATGTATTCTTCATATTTCTAAGAAGTCCTGAGGCCACTGAAATATGTATGAGAAATAACCAAGTTAGAAGAAACCCTTTTAACAATTGTTGAGTAAGATAAAATTATGCAAATAGAAACTGAAGGATGTTATTTGCACAGGAAGATACAAATGAAACCCTGAGATAGCAAATAGCAGCGAAATGCTACAAACAACCTTTAGCAACCAAAGAACCTGCTTGGCCTTGAAAGCAGGCTATGATCCTTTTTGCTAAGGGGATCTAGTAATGAAATTGCACTATGTGATTACTAGATAGAAGTTACAACTAGCAAACAGTCTTTCCTACAAAGGAAATAACACATCACAGATAATCCTTACATTAGTATGGAAAGAGAGAAGCTACAGCTGCCTTATCACCTAATGAAGGTCTCCCACATTTGGCTTTGCTTACTAGGTGAAAGCAAAATTCCATAAAAGCAATTATTAGCCAGGTGTGGTGGTGCATGCTTGTAATCCAGTCCTCTGAGAGCCTGAAGCAGGAGAATATCAAGTTGAAGCCCAGCATGAATAGTTTAGCAATTTAGGAAGACCTTGTCTCAAAATAAGAAATTAAGAAATAAAGTAATCAGGACCAAGGTTCTGTTTCCAACCTCTGGTAGCACACCAAACAAGCTAACAAATACTTATTAAAGGCCATATTCAAAGTTAACCTATAAACTTTATAACAATCAATGACAAATGGCATGCCTAAATAATTTTTGCAAATACTGACACTAAATCAAAAGTGTTTCTTTCCGTTGAATCTATGTTGTATTAAGAAATAATAAAGTGATTCTGCCTCACAAAGCAGAAAGACATTTGGAAAATAAGGGTTTTCCCGTTCATCACATCCTATCAACAGATCTCAACATGATTAGAAATTGAAGTGTGTGCTTGGAATATGAAAGCATAGTATTGATAATCACATAAGTTTATGCTTATAGAGAATATAAGACATAATTGACTATATTCATGGCCACATATGTTATGTTTATAGATTTTAATGGATACTTACAGTAAAGTTTTAAGAATTTAAACACTGCAGATTTTCCTGTAAGTACTTTAATTTGTTTTTCAAGTATGCCATAGTGTGCGGTAGTCCTTCTCTTGAGATGCAAAAAATGTTCAAATACGGGCTTCACGTGTTCAAGTGAGTCTGTCCAAGTGATTTGCTGATAGACTATATGATGAGATGGGCATTCTTTTGTCCAATGCAAATGAAAAGTAGGTGCACTGGTCTGTAAAGTTATTATTGCAGCGTTCACAGGCACAGCCATGTCCTTTTGCACTGTGTCCCTCCATATTGATTACAATAATCTCTGATTATTCAAATCAAGTGTTTGACTTATCCTTAAAATATTTTGCTTTTCATCTCAGTTCTGATCTCTGTCTCTCTTTTTAGTGTTCTTTGTTCACCTTTATTCATTTTTGCCTTTTTATTTTAATAGTTTTAGGATGTTTTTCTGTAATTTCCTATTGGAATTTTTTAGAGATTTCTTAGAATTCATATACTTATTTCAGGTATCATTCCCTTTAAAGTATTTACAATGCAATTAAAAAAAGAAAGGATACCAATGCAAAAACCTACTAAATATTCTGAAAAACCTACCTTGTGTATCTATTTACATACACAGTTTGATGATGCTGCAAATTGCCAAAAACTTTTACAAATAATTACCATTTCCCAGTGCTTGTCATTAATTGTAGGGATATTATTAGGAATGCTTTAGATCATTTTTCTGAATGTGTATCTACTGTTAATGTGGTTGCTTTAAAACCCTACCAAGTTTGAATGCAGGGAAACATCTATAGATAGTAAGACAAAGTCATGTGATCACAGGAAGTTCCTTCCTCCTTCTCCTTCTCCTCATTTTATAATCACCGCTCTCACAAGATATGCAATCATTTTCAAGAGGTCATTTCACCAACTCAGCCTCATGCCTCATCCACAGCTGCCACTTGTGGGTGCAGAAAGCTTGCATACTGTATGACATCTTGCAATTTAGGGTGTGTGAAAACACAGGGATACTGCCTCACTCAAACATTATTTTTAATCTTTGAGGGTTGTTTATGACTGATGGTCTTAGCTATTTTTTTCATTGCTGGGATAAAATATCCAACAACTTTTAGGAAGGAAAGACTTATTTTAGTTCACAGTTTTGGAAGATCGTAGTCCATTAATGGGTGGGCAGCTGGAAATGGTAGGGTCACATGGTAGGTCCAGGGCTGGAACCAGCATGCAGTTCTCCTGTTCAAGCCCCAAGCCATTCCTCTTCCAGCCAGGTCCCTCCTCCTAACACTACACAGTATCTACGAATTCATTAGACTTTTGGGGGATACTCCAGATCCAATCACAACACCGAATGTGGTATCATTATTAAAAATTAAGTCTTGCTTGATACTTCTAACAAAAATAATGTTTTGGCAACTAGACTGTCTCCTAATGTATCAAAGCTAACTCTCACCTAGAGAAAGGAGTTGCTTTAACTTGGTGAATAGGATCAAAGAGAAATATCTTCAAAATGGATTAACATAACGACAGCATTCTCCTATATGCTTCAGTAAGATCCACAGGCAATATATTCACCTGCAGACTATGGGATGAAATGAGTTCAAAGCAAAGTTATATCTCCTAAGAATATTTATCAGGAAATATTAAGTTTTTCTAAAGTCTTAAGATATATTATGAAGGAATGCTATTGCTTGTAATATGTTCTGTAGCTCAGAAAACAACAACAGCAGAAAAGATGTGTGTGAGCTTGATATGTGCAAAATTCTGATACTGCCCCCACGTGGTCTTGAATCAGCCCTCTCATTCTGGTGGAAGTATTAGACGAGAATTTCTCTGACTCTTGAAACTCATATATTTCTTTAGGAATTATTCTCAGTATAGTATCTAGGAATATTTGAATGTTAGTTGTCTTAGTTACTCTTTCATTGCTGGGACAGAGTATCACACATCCAGAACCTCAGGGAGGAAAAGTTTATTTTTAGCTCACAGTTTCAGAAGGTCAGTCCATTCACAGACAATTGGCTGAAGTTGGTGGGACTTGGCTGGAGATGGAGAGAGAGCTCCTCAGCCTATGGTAGAACAGACCCGAGTCAAGGGAGGAAGGGCTGAACCCCCATACAACCCTCCAGGCCATGCCCCAAGCATCAACTCCTTCTAGCCAAGCCCCATTTCCCAACAGTACACAGTATTCATAGGTACATGAGGCTTTTCGGGTACACTCTAGATCCAAACCAAAATAGTAGTCTTATTTTTTAGAGGTGATAATGATACCACAGTCCACCATACACAATCCTCACGAAGACTAACATCCAAAAATAAACAATAAATGCCTAGGCACTCTTTTGAGAGATGAAGGCTCTTTCTACAGCTGATAAGGAATACAGGGTGTGGTATCTATACACAATGGAATACTACGCATCTATAAAGTCCAACAGCGTGGAGGCTTTTGCGGGCAAATGGAAGAAACTTGAGAACGTCATGCTTAGTGAAGCAGAAGGTGAAACATCGAATGGTCTCTCTGATATGGGAAACCCAGAGCACAACTCCTATGGAACTTAAAGAGAAAAACAAAATGAAACAGGGGGGTAGGGCTGGAGAGGGAGGAACGGAGGAAAAGGTAGGGGGAGGGACAAAAGGAGAGTGGGAAAGTCCTCTTCACCTTGACAAGGTACATATGTGCACATAATCCTCAACTTCATCGTAAACTTTAAATTTTGCACTAATTCATATCAATAAAATGGGGGAAAAAAGAATACAGGATTCAGCCAGCCTGGCCATTGTAATGCCATGCAACAATTTTCGAGTGACCTGTTGCTGCTTCCGTTAAGTTTACTGAGGTGTACAAAGACTATTTACCATCCTTGTGACACGTTTATGAACTTTGAAACATGGCATCAGTCTTATGTGATTTTTATGGACCTAACAAACCTATGCTTCAATGAGGAACTGAGTTATGTACTTGGAGATTTCTACCTTTGCAGAGAGTCTTAGGAAAAATATTATGCCCAGAATAAGTCAAAATAAAATTAAGAAAAAATATCTTCTCTATGGATTGTTTGGTCATATTCTTACAGTGATAGTTAACAATTAGCATTATTTTGTAACTGCCTAAAGTCCAGATTTTAAAAATTGCATCATGCTTAGTGAAGTGAGTCAGAGCAGAAGGTAAAACACAGAATGTTCTCTCTGACATGAGAGACCCAGATCACCACTATCTCATATGGAACTTAAAGTGAAAAACAAAGTGAAGCAGGGGGAGCAGGGTGGGAAGGGTGAAGAGGGTGAAGGGGGAGGGACAAAAGGAGAGTGGGAAAGTCCTTGTCACCTAGACAAGATAGGTATGTGCACAAAATGCTCAACTTCATTATAAACCTTAGACTTTTCACTTATACATATCCAAAAAATGGGAAAATGAATATTGTTATAGAAAATTGTTACCTCCAAATAAATATAGATTGAATCTTTGCCATCAATATTGATAGTTTTTGCCAATGGTAATATTTAAGTGACTGAACATCTTAAAGCAATAGTTCTCAAATATTACTTTAATGTGAACAGAAATTTCCCCAAACAGATAAAAAGAAAGCAAATGAAAACCAGAATAAATGAAGACTTCAGTGATAACCTGTAGCCAAGAATTAATCATCATTGTGCAAACTCCGCTCAAAATCTCACCTTAGTCCCTGGCATTCTTTCCCTTCCAAAGTTCCTTTAAAACATTTCAGCTTCCTTAGTTTAGCACTATAAGATATGGCTATAAATTCTCTCAGCTGCTAAACAACTTCCTCTGACATACTTCAATTTTGTTAGGGAGTTTTAAACTACAGAAGTCCATAAAATAGGAATCCATCTTATTATAATTGATGACTTCAGTGATTGCTGGTTCCTTAGAGGTTTTTGGCAAATGAGTAAAATTGTTCTACATGCAATCCAATATACTTTTAAAAATACAACTTAATCATGAAGTTATGGCTAAAAATATCTCCAAAATTCATGTAATCTGAAGTTCAAATGATCCTATCGTGCTCAAACATCAGATATAAAACTCAAGTTCCATCAGAAAACCATGAGAAGATTGAATTTTCATTTCAAATACTCTTAACTGTTTGCTTGGGGTTGATTTGCCCTAAGAAAAGGGGAAAACTCAACAACTCATTTTGTGCCAAAATTAATTCTAACAGTAATACATTTTGTGCTCCACTGACTTTCAATTTATTACCAGTGGAGCTTGGTTGATTGTTTTGATCTTCAGTTTATTGGCAATGAAGTAGGATTTACTGTGCCACCGTCTTTCAGTAACATAAATGTTTCTTCATTGAGCTGCTGCCTTATTGTAAAGCACCACAAGAAAATAATTTAATTTTATGTCTTTGCTTAAATGTACAATACTTTTAGATAGGGTGGCATATATTCAGTCAAACTTATGTTTTTATCCTTCAAACATAAAATATGTTTAAGGAGCCTGCATTGTAATTTGATAATGCGTCACCAGATGGCAGTGCCTGGGATGGGAGGTTGTAGTACAATTACAGTTGCCTGTATACTCAAAGCACTAGAGATTTAAAAAGAAAGTATAGTTGGAATTAAATTTTCAATTTTAAAATATTTAATTTTTAAAACATTAAGCATTAAAGATAAACCTTATAATATTTATATTTCTTTAATAAAAATTCTTTACTTGTGTCTTGTTTCTTAAATATTTTTTAAAACTCACTTTTAAGTGTCCAAGAAAATGTTTTAAAATTGTTAATGACTTTGTTTGGATTTTTTGCTTTATTGCCTTAATAAATTCACTTTTTCTCTTATATGAATATTCTAGTAGTTCTTCTGAAAATTTGGAAATAAATTTTCTATTAAAATTATTTTATCTAAAATGTTTTAGAGAAGGAATAATCTAGATAAGGCATTAATATATTTCTTTACATATTCTGGTATAAAACTATTGCCTAATATAAAATAATTTAAGGCTAATTAGAGAATAATGTTAGTAGTGCCTTATTAAAATTTGAGATCAGATATTAAAAGCTCACAGGTGAAGTTTTATTGTGGGAAAGTGTGAATTTTTCAAACTTCCTAATGGGGCAGATGCACAGGTGATGCTCTTGCTCATTTAGATAAGTATATGAATACAGAAAAAGCAAGCACATTTTATATAAAAAAACAGGTTATTTGTGGCATGTTGAATTTGAGGTGCCATGGCAAATTGCATTTAATGAGATACAAAAGGTGTAACATTTGTTGGCTTGAAGATTACATAAAAGATCTCACCTGACCATGTAGACCTACAGACTATCGGCAGTATAGGTGACAGTATATTAAGTCCGAGCAAGTGTTACCTCATTCTTCCAAAATTTCAAAGGGAGTAAAGAAAGTAAACTCAACAATAGAGATTGACAAGTAACAATTCAGCACATTGGATGGAGAAGAAAGTAATGTCATGAACACCGAGTGAGCAGAAGGTTTTCTTAGGTAGGCAGGAATCAATCCCAGCACAGTCTACGGAGCGATCAAAGGATAGAGGAAAGAAGTCACTCAAGGAGGAACGTACAGCTGTCCTCAGTGGACGCCATGTATGTGGAGCTCTGGGGGAAAGAGCCAAGTTGCAGAAGCTGAAGATATTGAAGGGGAGAATTTGCTGAGAAAGGATGAGACTTTTATAGTTTTTTTTTTCTTTGAGTGGTCTGCAAAGGGCTACAGGAACATATTAGAGGGTTTAAAAATCGTCCAAATTTATTGCAGGATGGCGTTTGGTTTATAGAAATGCTCAGAAATGTTAACTGTGGCTCCGTAGAGGTGGAAAAATCTGTGTATGTTACTGATATTTCGTGTCTAGAGAAATAGGCTTGGTACGTTTTGATGTCCCTGTCACGGGAAATAAAGTTACCTGATGATGAGTTTTGCAAAGCAATTTTGTATACTGTACCCCGGTGTCTTTTATCCCTGTCTCTCTCTTTCTCTCTATGTCATGTGTGTCTTTGTCTCTTTAACACAGACACAATGCACACTCACATGTACTAACAATCTACTTTCAGGAATCACGGATTCTCTCATTCCAAAGGCAAGATCCCCTCAAGTAGGTCAAAGCTCTACAACTGATTAAAGACAGCTTCTAAACAAACAAATAAACAAACAAAACAACTGCTTGGAAATGGAAAAGAATACTTGACATTGAAATACATATGTACAACAAATCTAAGGTCTCATTTTCTTAGGGCAAGATCCACAGAAAATATACTATTATATCTATTAATCCGAATCCTTTTTTTGGTCTCATAAGTAATTTTACACATGTCCCGGAAAGATCTTGCATATACACAGACAAATACATGATTCTGGAATGTTCTTTCACATTACTACAAAAGAATGTGTCCTTGATCCTTTTCTGTCTGCCCTCAACTTCTGGCCTCTGTGGATAAGGCTGTCCCTGTACATGATTTCTGAGTGTGTGGAGATCAACAGGTGACTGTATATCACTGCATGGTTGTGACAGAGTGTCCACGCAGGAGTCCATGAGACACTTGGGTAAACCCACACAACTGCATCCTCTGACTCTGCAATATGTGACCCACCTTCCCAGAGGGGCCACAATGTGGCTGGTCCCGCTGCTTCAAGTTGAAATGGTCTTTGTGGACCTCAACACATGTTTCAGAAACCCTGGGTTAATGACGTATGTGGATATTCTTCAAGAAAACTTCATATTTATAGCAAGGTTGTTTCTTTTATATTCCTTAAACCTTTTCCTGTCTGAAAGGAATGTTTAAATTCAAAGTTGTGGCTTGGGTTATATGATTTAACCAGAACTTGAAAATTGTCCAGTACCAACAGATTGCCAACTGTAAACAAACAAACAAAAATGGCTTTAGAGATTTCTGTTCTTGTTTTATACTGGCATTGTTATTATTGAAGAATACTAACACTTGGGCTCAGCATGAACCCTGAAAGGGAGTCTTGGTTTTCCTATGTGACTCTCTGCTGATTCTTCTCTTTTCTTTCACTTAGGATGTCCTCACCATAGCAAAACCTCATTCAATCTGCCCCTGCCCTACTCAATGGCATATGACACACATATCACAGTCTGAATTCTCTATGACCTTAGACACATACATACACACACACACTTGGCACACACGTATACACTCATACAACAGTGTCAATGCGGTGATTCTCTCCAACAATCTTTTAAGAACAAAACAAATGAAATTTGGCTGGCTAGCCTCTGTCCTTGCTCTCCATCTCAGCCTTTGTCTTCACTTTTCCATTCCGTAGCCAACATTCCTGAGAGTAGAGGAGAACTAGGCAGGAGTTGAGAGCCCCGACTTTTAACATCTACTGGTTTCCTCTCTGTGCCTAACTAATCTGATTTCATTCAAATTTTCACCTTCTGTCCTTTGGGGTACAGTGAGAGTCTCATACTACAGTGTCAGTAGTCATATGCAGCTACATTGTCAGATAAACCAAGGGGAAAGTTATAATTTGAAAATCTAACTTCACTTATTCCAGTTTGACTATTTATCGGTGAAGAATAGACTTTCCAAAACTAGTGTGCTAAACAATTAATGTTATAAAAACACGTGACTTTTGGAGGCACAAAATTTAGAACAGAAGTAAGTTCGTCTCTTGCATCTTGTGTTCAGATGGCTGTCGGTGAGAGGTACTCTGGGGCCCGTGGGCTCGCTGAGGAATCCATGTCACCTTCACTCAGGTGTCTGGAGCTTGGGTGGAGAAAACCAAAAGACTGGGCAGCTGGAATGATAAACTTCAGCGCATATTAGTTGTTATTTCTGTGTACGTGAACTTCTTACAGAGAGGCCCAGTACTCCCATATGGAGGGTTTTCAGGGGCTACAGGTGGGTTTTAACAATGTATTACTACCGAGGCCCAGAAACTGACATACAACTTTTGCTCTATTTCTCTAGTTGAAGTGAGCTTTAGAACAGCCTTGTTGAAATGTGATATCAGTCCACCATACTTCTAAATGAAAATATTTGAGCTATGCTTAATTTACCATATTATTCTTATATCAAAAATAACAGTTCTATCGATATTTCAAAAGAAATTTTGAATGACTATGATCTGGCCAATTCACTTTTTGTCATATAAATTCTATTCTTAAAATTTTGTATTTTGGAATACTTTAAGGTTCATGTTTCTATTTCAGAAACACTTGAACAGCACAGCGAGTTCTTCCTGTATCATGACTCATGCTATCCTAATAATAAGCCTACAAAATACTAGAATAAGGAAACTGAGGCACAGAGAATTTACAAGATATTTCCTGCATCTTTATATAAAAAAAGAAGTTACGGGGTTATATTTGAATCGCAAAAATGTGATCCCATTTCTTCTGCTTCTAAACACTCATTGGTGCCAGAAATCCTTCGTCTGGGTTTAAATACTTGTTTTCTTTTTATTGAATTGTCCAAGTAGTAAAAGTCAAATTATGTTTCTTTTTTAATATCAGCTCAGTTAATATTTCCTGCATGAAACACCTCTAGGGCTTTTCATGTGTACCTCCTTCATCAGTAGTTATATATTTTGCTTATGTATGTTCAGCTGTTTGTATACCATGGGACAATAAATGTGTTCTCCAAATTTATTTGTCAAATTCTTGCACAGTGCCAGGCAGGCAATTGATGTGATATAATTATTTTATGTAAGAAATAAATAGCTAAAGGAATCTTGGTGAATGCCCCCCCCCTTTTTTTTTCTACATCGTGAAGCCTGACACTAAAGGCTGAACAAGATTTGTATCGTTGTATTTGTACTGGAATATATGTTAAGAGCCTTTCTGAGGACATGGACACACTCTCTCCTTCGTCCAAATCATTCTATGTACATTTCATAAATCTTATGAGTTTCTTTCCCATGTTAGCGATACTTAACATGCTCCATTTTGAAGGGAATGTTTTATTTTAGGAGCTCTCCCGTGTCGTGTGGGGAGATCGTAAATGTCGTACATTTCTAGCTGAGGCTTCACAGTGAGACATTGACTCTATAAAAATGCAGCGGCACTGGAGAATACTAAGAATATTACTATAGTGAGTGGAGCTATCTAGAGAATGATCTAAGTAGAAAAGGAAATCCATATTTAATTAAAACTAAAATAGCTAGGCATATTATGTGTAAGAAATGATATACATGCGTGGTATTCTTTTAATGCTTAATGAGAACATCTGGCCATATTTCCAGATTTTAAATTTAGACTGCAGACTGCAAAATAGGGAAAGGTCTTCTTTCCCACAGGCCACAATATAAAGTCAAAGCTTAAATAATATAATGAGTAGATTTATGCAATTCAATTGAAGTGTCTCTAAACCTTAACATAAAATTATACTACATAGGAGGAAAGGTGCTCAGAGGAGGTAGGAACCGATACTTATCTGGTAATTAAGGAGCTGTGCAGCAGGACCACCGAATGGATGTTACAGAAAGATCCTCACCAGATAATTTGTTTTGGTCAGCAATAATTTAGAAAGAAGCAGACAATTTCAGAGGACTTAGTGCAAACATAGAAGTGAACTACCCCAGAATCACATTTCCCATAGTAATTTCTTTTTCTTTTCCTTTTTTTTTTTTTTTTTTTTTTTTTTTTTTTTTTTTTTGAGACACGGTCTCACTCTGTGTTCCAGGCTGTTACTGAACTCACCTTGGAGCCCAGGCTGGCCTTAGACTCAGGGTAATCCTCCTGTCTCAGCCTCACGAGTGCTGGGATTACAGGCCTGTGCCAGAGCACCCAGCTTTTGTTGTGCTGGAGAATCGAACTAGGCTACTTAGCACTTGCTAGGCAAGCGCTTTAACCACTGAGCCATTCCTCCAGCCCTTCTAAGTAGTAATTTTTAAATGGCTTGATCTTATTAGCTGACTGAATATTTTTGCAACAATATAAACACATCTTCCTACTACAAATTCAATCCAAGGCTTCAGAATATTCAAATGATTTTTAAGTAACAGATCATATAATAAAGGTTAATTAATGGTTAACAAAAATGATGGTGGTGTATGTAATGTAACTTCTAATACTATAGGAGAGAAAACCATTTCAAACATATTCTCAGGAAGCCTAAAACAAAGGAAAAATAGAATTTGATACAATGCAATGTTGGTAATCCTTGTTTTGATAAAGGATATGACATGTTATACACAGAACAGGATGAATTAAACTTCTGAAGATATTTACATCCATGCATAGTAGTATTTTAGTGGATTGTGATCTGAACTATTGTCTCGTACTGTATTTAATTAGTAGGTAACTGAGTACATTATATGTTATTTATGTTTATTTTATTTAAAATATTTATAAAAGTTACATAAATATTGTTTTTATTTTGGATTAAAAATACCTGATTAGATACTAATCAATATACTAATATTGATGCACATTCTTTCTTTACCCTTGTTCTTCATATTAAAATATATCTGAGTGAGGTATTAAAATAAACAGGCCTATCTCCTTTATTTAATAAGGATTAAAAAATGAAGAAGGAAATATTAAGTGCCATGCACACAGATTTTTGGTTTTCTTTAAGAAAAATATTTCAGTACCTGTATTGTAGTAGGTGCTCAATAAATATTGCTGGAGTGAATATCAGGCACATGTAATTCTGACCAAATCATGTAAAACTTCTTTAAGAAGTTGTTGAAGATGTTTCAGTTACTGACTTGCTGCTGGGCCCAAATATATATATATATATATATATATATATATATATATATATATATATATATTCTTTTTTTTGACTCACAGGATCTGAAAGTTTCACACAGTCCATTTGTGGCCAGGCAGTAGGGGGGGAAACACATGACGGAGGTCTAGTCAGAATAAAACTTTTCACACAGAAAGCTAAGTGAATGAGGAAGGTTGAAACTTGCATCTGCCTGTTCAGGTCCTGTCCCAGTGATTCACCCCTTGGGACCATGCCCCACCTCCAAACAGGAAAGGGTTCCACAGCTATTTCACAATATTCAAATTCATGAGGCTTTGGGGGAACATTCCAGATCCAAACCACAGCAGAAGTTTACTCTCAAAGACAGTCTGCCAATTTGAAAAGTGCTCCTGCCGGTGCTGGGTATCCTGGGATACCTAAGGAGCCTAGTGGTCTGTTGATGAGTATTTTTCTGGTATTTGTACACAATGGAATACTATGCATCAATAAAGTCCAACAGGGTGGAGGCTTTTACAGGCAAATGGAAGAAGCTTGAGAACATCATGCTTAGTGAAGTGAGTCAGAAGCAGGAAGTGAAACATCGAGTCGTCTTTCTGATATGAGAGACCCAGACCACAACTCTTATGGAACTTAAAATGAAAAACAATGAAACACGGGGGTAGGGTGGGGAGGGAGGGAGGGGAGGAAGGAAAGGAGAGTGGGAAAGTCCTTGTCACCTTGCCAAGATACGTATGTGCACAAAATGCTCAACTCCATTGTAAACCTTAAATTTTGCATATATACATATCAATAAAATGGGGGAAAAAAGGAAGGAGCCTATTGGAACTTTCAGCAGGAATGATACTCAGCTACTACACACCTAAGAAAGGAATAGTTTTCAAAGGACTGCTCACTATATAAGAATGACCATCAGTGAAATTACTCTTGAATAGGAATTATAGTTGCAAACATATTATATGCATCTAGTGTTTAAATGTGAAGTCGAGTGCAGCATTTCTGCTTGTGTGCATTCCTGCATTACTGTCAGGGGCATGAATTCTTGAATTCAGGGTCCTTGTCACTCTCCTGGATGAATGGATGGACAAACTCAATATCTGACAGCCTTACCAAGGGTCTTTCAAAAAGGAGATCCTCTTTTTTTACTTGAAAAGCCTTCTTTAAGATCATACTATGGTCTAGGAATTTTTTTCTCCTTTTACAATTATGTATTCTAAAGCATATTCAATTTATGTTGTTCTAGCTTGATTTTTGGTTGGAGATATGTTATTTTCTGAGTTGTGGAGGCTGACATATGTATTCCTCACACTTCTAGAAGGACACAACCAGACAAAGAAACACACACAAAATCCCACACACACACATATATATATATATATATATATATATATATATATATATATATATATATATATATGATCTATCTATCTATCTATCTATCTATAGCTTTATATATATATAATATAGATATGTATTATATCTATCTATCTATCTATCTATCTATCTATCTATCTATCTATCTATAGCTTGACAGAGGTTTTATGAGCATACAGAAGTCCATACTTATATTTTGAAGTTAAGCAAGCCACAACCTGTATAACACTGAGAAAGCCACAAGCTGTTTGCGATGTAAGAGGAAAAAATGAATGTAAAAATGGCAAAATAGATGGACACAAAAGAAAACAAAAGTCTGTCCTATGAGCTCATAGCCCTGTATTTGTCAAAGATTCTATGGTCAAAGACAGTATTTTCTTACTTACAGAAAATCAGAGTAGCTTATTCCCACTACATAACATTTCCTATGTTCAAGAAATTCTTGAGAGTTCAGGAACAAAGAGCATTCATTCATAGACACATTATTGGCAAAACATCTGAGTACTTTAGCTTCTGACCAGTCTGAGTCGGTCTAAAAATGTGCCCAAGCTTAAGAATTTGAGGTCAGATATTAATTCAGAATGACTGTTTGCAAAAATTTCACTGTATTGTTGCTTACGCCAAATGAAGTAAATATCAGATATTAATTTGCACCAATTGCCTATATTCTAGCCTATTTTTCCCTATTAAGCAACTATGAGAAAAGGCCTAAGTAAACCATGAGAAAAATCACCATTTTTTTTTTTTTGTCGTACAGAGTGCTGATCTATTAAAAATCACAAATAAGATACGGTTATCACTTTGTTTTCTTTCTTATATTTTCATCTGTGCCTTGATTGTTGAATATTGATGATGTCAGTATGTTTCCTTTTCTGTCATCTGTGAAACTGAGAAGTTTTCTTCATTCTTTAATAAAGATATTACAAAGCAGCAACATTTACACATTATCCTGGACAGGTCTGAGTTAACCTACAGATAATATCTTGAACACATTTTCTTCTTGATAGCGTGTGTAAGTTATCTCATGTTTGATGTAATGTGTTCTATTAGTTGTCTACAAATACACACAGAAACTCTCTGTGTTTACAAACTCTCTGTGTTTTGTGTTCATAAACGTCTGAGAATTTCAATCAGTGTTTTGAGATTGGACCACAGAGGAGTCTTCTGGTGTTGGGGGTGGTGTAAATAGAATGAGAGAAAAAGATTACCCAACCTAACTGCTTGTTTCATTTCTATTTAAATAGCCTATTAATTTACTGCCACTCAAGAACAAGTTCAAGGTGATTTTCCCAAGCCACTAACTAAATACAAATCAAGTCTGATTCATTCGTTTGCATTCTGAACTCTGCTTTATTATAAATGCAATGATTGTTTAAAAAATAAAAAAAATGTGAGAAAAGAAAAAAACACAATGTTAAATCAAAACATCATCCGTTGCTGTCAAGACAATAGCAAGACAAAAAAACCTACAAGAGTAACAACAAAAAGTGACATTAAATGAACTGTGAAAGGAATCCAACCTAAAACAGAACAGTGTTCTGCATGCAAGGTTGTGCTGTGTCTTTGCAGACAGTTATACAGACATTATTAGTAAAACAAAAAGTGACCATTTTTTAAGGTGCTTTTAAATGATTCAAGAGGATAATAAATAAAAGCAGTCATTTGCCCTATCAGCTAAAATTCTTCCTCCTTTCACTCTCAGTTTTGTGGATCTCTGCTTAGCAACAAAACCTCTTCACACAAATTCTTCCTGTAAGAATTTGCAACAGAATTTCATCTTAGAGTCCTGTGTATGTATGATCATATCATCTTTTCCAAAATAAGTTATTCTAAGTAAAATTATTATTGCCTGAATCAGGTCTGGATTTCAACTGCAATTCCTGTTTAAAAATTGTAATGCATTTAATTTACAATAATGATTTTAAATTGATAAAATGTTTTAAGCCCTGACTACATTGACAGCATAGTCTAGTTTGTTTATTTCTATGAAATGTACATAATAGATGGTGCACTTGGGGATTATGTTATCTACACAGGAAAACTGTCTATACCCAACAGATATTTATCTATTGGGTGGGAAGACCATGGAGCTCCATGAATATACCAGTGATGCCTTATTTTTGTAGCTTTTTCTCTAGCAAATCGAAACCAAGCAGTAAAGATTTCCTGTCACTTCTATGATCACAACTTTAGGAACTAAAACCAATTCACTAACTTGTTTCTCTTTACTATTTTTATGAATACAATTTTCAGGTTTTTCGACTTAGTTGGATGTCTTAGTGATATTAATTGAAATGATTTTGGGTTGGAAATTCAACATGAGACATTTGTAAAACACAAATTTCTAGTAGCTTATCATTTTTCAAGGAAATACATAAATGGTCTTGATGATAATACAATGACGTCTGAAAAATAGATAGGAGGAACACATATAAGGACTAGATTTCCTAAATATAAAATGAATACTCAGATCTTTGATAAGAAAATAATGCTGGATATCTTTATACCTCCTCAGCAGTATAAATCTGGAGAGTATTGCTTTGCTTCCATATCTTTTTAGTTTATACCTTTACTTATTTTAAAAATATTTCCTGGTTAAAAAAAATCCCATGACTTCAAATTTAACATCTTTTCTTTTGTAAACACATAAATTTTGAGTTCTGTAATATATTAGAACCATGAGGTTTGGGGAGTTAGTGAGCATCTGTGACCACCCCCTTTTCAGAGGTTCACCCCTTCCTGTCTATTGACTCTCTTTCTACTCTACCATTTATGTCTGGGCATTTTTATGTTATTATTTTCCACATCTTTATAGAAATATAAGAGGAGTTCATGTAATTCCCAGAGTAGCAGCATCAAATTTCAGTGGATTTTCTTGAAGACAGGTAGTAGTAACTGAGGGCTTGTGAGACTATAGACAATGTACCAGATAAACTCACCGTCAGATCAAGTTTGAAAAATGAAGCTTGGAGCACAGAAGAAAGATCAAGGAGAGACTAGATAGTACTGTAATTTAAAGGAAAGTTATTAGTCTCATAATTCTATTGCCAAACATGAATAATAGTGTTTCTGTCTCATCAGATTTGCCTTGTCTTAAGAAATGAATACCTTGGAAAGTTGCTATACATTTTGGTGTGTATCATCAACACAGACTAATGAATCAGTAGCTGTAAAAGACTAGCCATGTTTATTTTCCATAGAAGTTCAAGAGGATTTTTATGTTCAGATTAGTTTTGGAAATTCTAGGAACTTAAATCATGCTGGTTGGCATTGTCTAAAAATAATAGGTGGTAGTCAGTTAATCTTTCTTGGGTCAGTGTGCCGTTGCTGGGATAACTGGGATATTTCTGTTAAGAAGACCAATAGTTTCCCTTCTGGTTGGCACCTGAGGAGCTCTTCATTTGAACAACCACTGCTATACTGCCTCAATAATCCTTCAAGATTTCCATTAACTATTTCTGGCCTTTAAAATCCAGTAAGAAAATAGTTTTCTGTTTGAGTTACAGCTTTTAAATTCTCTTCTGACCAGTAATCTTTTTAAAATTCCTCAACCGTTAAAGCATAGTACACAATATTTATCTCTTTAGCGGGATTTTTTAATTGACTGATTACATGCCTATATAATTTTTAAAGTGTCCTTTTACTTTGATCTTGATATTTAAGTTACACATACATTTTAAAAATTACAAAAATAAAAGAAGCTGTTAAGGCTTTAGACTCTTTACTATGCAATTATAGAAAGTAAAAAATAATTCTTCCCATTTTTATTAGCATGTACATGTGATACGTAATGGTTCTATCGAGCTTGAGAATTTTGCGCACATTTATAGCATGTCAATTTCGCATTCCTTCCCCTCCCAATTTTTAACCCTTCACCTCCCTTCTTCCCCTGACTCACATAATACCCAACCCATTCGACTCTACTATTTATTTGTATTCTGACCTTCATGTATTAGTCATGTGATATTCAACTTCCTGAGTCTTACTGACTTCACTAAACAAGATGGTCTCAAGTTATATCCACTTGCCTTCAAGCGACTCAAATCTATCTGTCTTTGTGCCAGAGTAGTGTTCTATCCTGAATTTATGCCACATTATTTTGTGCTCATTGGTGTGTTGATAGATATTTCAGTATCTTCCATAAATTATCTGTTATTAATTTGGCTGCTATAGACATGCGGGTACATATATCTCTGTAACATTTTAATGTAAACTTTTTTTTTCCTATAGAGGACAACAAATTTCCTTTATATTAAAATGATCTGCTTGAATGTAAAAAAACCATGGACTTTCCATCTACATCTAATAGAAAATGTCCATTTTGAGTTTAGTTGTTTTATTTCCTGTTCGTTGAGAAGCATGTTACACATCCTCTGCAGCATATATGTGGACATGCCTATGTAAATATGAGTGGGTAATGTAAAGCTGTAAGGGTGTGTAAATGAAATATGTGTTTTTTTGTGCTTTTTCTCCACATTTTTGTTAAGGATTTTCGAAAGTCCTTAGTCACAGTATTTATAGGAGTTCGCAACTGTATCTGGTGTCCTTTTTTAATATTAATAGAGCCCCAGGTACTTACGAAATGTCCTTGTTGGCACAAGAAGAGTCCCTGGTTTGTCTTGATTTATGGTTCAGTATCTAGATACTGTTTGAGACTAAATCAAATCTGGGTAAGTCATGAAAAGATCTTAGAATAATTCAGATTGTCTATGTAAAACCAAAAGCCTAACCAAAGGGAGTCCTTGAAAGTTCATTTTAAGCTTTTCCCCATGCTTCAGATATACTAAATAGATGTTTCCAAATTTTTGTCGTATGACTTAGTTATTGTTTAGGCACTCTGAAATGGTTATTTACTTGGTGCTGGCTTTGGCATTTCTATTTTGACATTGTCTTTCTTCCTATACATGTTTGTGACTTGTGGCTTGAATAATAACGACTTCATTAAATATATTAATTTCAAACTTTTTTAATTGGACAGCTATCTCCATTTGAAAATATAAAATAACAATTTTATTAAAAGAAAAAATCATCCCCTGTTTCCTTAAGTGTTTTTAGCTTACAAACACATTTTTAGGCACTAAGTATGCAATAAAAGTATAAATGTTGACTTCGCTTATAATATTTGCAACATGAAAATTTTCATATATATGTATGAGTTTCACTTTTGGCTTGAGTTTTAAAAAGTCGGTGAATATTACTCAAAAGTGGGAGAAAAACTCTCTTCTTATTATTCAAAATATATCTTGCTCCTTGGAGGGGGAAATGAGTAATGAAGGCAACATTTTGTCCAGTAAAGGTCTCAGCCAAAAGCAAAGAGGTGTTTTCTTCGCCTGCACAGAATATTGGTAATAAAGGAAAGCAAGTAAGAAGGAAAAGTATAATAAAAAAGATTAATCAAAAAGGAAGGAGACAGGAATAAAGATAAAAATGAGAAACTTATTGAAGTCATAAAGAACAAAAGAACATATAAGGGGAAGAGGATATAAGCAAGAAGGTGAAGACTTAGTATCTAAAATCATTGGCTTGATAAATTAATGAGAAAGCTTACAAAGATTATCTTATATCATTATAGAATAGGGGTACAGAATTTTATTTCTGACAAGGGTTATTTGAATATTTATGACATTATTCATGGCCATAGAAAATTATCAATTTAAAAATGAACCTGCTGTATTTGGTAAAACATTAATTCTGCTGTTCTTTGATGTGATGGCTGAAACAGCTTCTCTTTGGGGATGTGTTGGCTAGACTGTAAGCCAGATGTCCCTCAACCCTGTTATAGAAATTTTAGTCTAGAAATCCTGTGCACAAGATATTCTGAGACTACAAAAATTCTGGAGATGACTCTTATGTCATTAATCTGGCGTATGGCACAACATTCCCAACAAAATGATAAAAAGTAGAAGTTGGCTGCCATAAAAATGGAAGTAGGTGAATGGGAAGACTGGAAATTGATCCAAATTCCTCTCTTCCTGTCTTTAATGTGTTTGGTATAAGAATAATTTTGGAAAAACGTTGTGCTGATTTGCCCAGATTCTATTTAAGGAATAACTTTTATGTCGAAAGCAGTTTAGGTGACTAAATATTATTCATTTTACGATTATTATATTATATATTGGCATTTTATATACAATCAGTTTTCTCATAGCTAACACATGTTAAAAACATAGCCACTTTTTGGGTTTATATGATATTCTCATATCTAGTACAAGTTCACTATCCAGACTTATTCAAAATAAATTTAAGATTTAATGACTATAATACAGCCATATATAAAAAAAGAATAAACATATTTAGGACCGGAAGATAAGGATCAATAATTTTAAAAGACAGAATTCTAAGATAGATTACAAAATTCTTTCCCTCTGGCATATACACTCGGTGTTCAATCAGGGTTTCAATGTGAGAGTGCCTAACTAACATGGCCAGATAATTTTATATGGTAAAGATAGGGAGATATTTCAGTTGTCACTACGATCCTTAATTTAACCTGATGAGGTCATATTAAAAGAACATTGAAAGATCAGAATCAGAAGTCAGAAAGAGAGTGGGAAAGAGAATGGAGAAAAGATAAAAGAAGAAAGAGGTTAAACTGTTCTAAAGTCTTTCACTTAAAAATGATAAAGGGATGAATACACAATAGTGAATAAGTAGGATAAGATGTTGACCCCACATAGCTAGAATACTAGAAAACAGCACATAACATACAAGTAATACATAAAAAAATCATGATAGTTTGGTACCAAAGCAAAACTAATGAAGAAATGGGTAATTGCAGGTAAAGATTGGTCAAAGTTTGTAAAAAGTGCTCCAGAAAGATGTGATATCAATTTCTGAACTAGAAATGTGACCAGAATAGGTGAAATTCATCAAATAACATGGAAAATATCTGAAATGAGATAAGGTGGAAAGTTAACCAGATTTGGAAGATCTTGTGGGACCAATAGTTCAAATTTTAGAATAGTAAAAGCACATAAAGTAATTTTAGGCATAAAGTTCATCTAAATTCAAGAATATCCTGTTCCCAAAGATTGAAAAGAAGAGTAAGATGGAGAGAAGACAGCAGCTGAAATGGAAAAATTTTGGTTGTAATTGCAGGAATTGAGGAGCTTTAACAATAGAGTTAATATAATACTTGAAATAAAAAATATTCATGTCATTACACATAAACAGATTGAAATATGCATCCCACAAATATTTACAATTGTTGTATATTAATTAAATTTATACATGTAATATATATTAAAATAAAATATGCATCTCACAAATATTTAAAATTCTTGTATGTTAATTAGATTTATATAATTTATATATGTATATATAATATTATATGATATATTAATATTATAATATAATACTAATATTATAATATATATATATATATATATAATAAAAAGTAATACAGCTCAGAGACTTTTGGTTATGGAGACAATTGTTAGTAATGCAATTTACTCAGATGAATGCTTATAAAGAGCTTTGTAGGGAAACCCCAGAATGTTGTGTCACATTAAAAAATTCTAATATTTTCACTTTCAATTGCAAATTAAATCAACTTTTCCCAGGGATATGCATGTGTGTTGTGAGTTGTGTAGAAAATCACAATGAACTTAATAGCTTGCAAGAACACGCCATTGTTATTGCATGCTTTCTGTGAATCATCTGGTGAAACAAGGCTCACCTGTTTCTCTAAAGGTTTCAATCAAGCTTGTTACCAGGATTCTCAGGTAGAGCCAGACAAATGAAACATGATCGTAGAAAGGAATTAGAAATAAATCGCAAGGTGGTATCCACTATCAAGGGGAAAGTGTTGTACAGTGGTGAGTATCCGGAATGAGGCTCACTGTGACATCTTTATATCTTTCTGCCACACTATCTGAGCAAAAACGTTGATTCATTTGCCTGTGTAACTGAGAAATTGTTTAAGAATATGTTTGTATTACTCGGGATTGGGACAACTGAAGCACTTCTTCGTGGTGACGTCAGGAAGTCAGGAACTGACGGATGGACAAAGAAAATGAGATGAGCTACTTAGTGATTCATACGGTACCATTTTTCCCAAGATAGGTATACATGCAATACATAATGCTTCCATTGAACTGGAGTATTTTGTGCACATACATCTGGTGTCAAAATTACAAACCCTTCCCCTCTCCCTTTCTGACCTCCCGCTCGCTTCCCCTCCCACTAGCTCCCATTATCCCCCCATTTAGTTCTATGACTGTTAAAAGCTGGAATCTCCACTGGAGGCATTCGGTATCACGTTATATGTATTTACTTAGGGACATATAAAAATAGAGTTTTCAGCTAGTTTATGGAATCTCAGACTTAACGTTATGATGCAATCATTATTGCATAACAGGCCTCTCAGTAAATGGTCCCAGAGACATTTCTGGTTTTGAAATGGCTGCACTAATCTTATTGGTTCAAAAAATAAAGATAAAGTGAGCTCTGTACAGTGAAAAAGTCCATAGACATCAGCTGGAAGTTTTGCACTGCTCTCACTGTCTGCATCTTCTTTAACAGTTTAACCAAACCCTTCAAGTTCCATAAAGTCTCACAGAAGTGTATTTTATCCCAGCTTCTGAGTCCTCAACTATCCAACTCTAATTGTTTCGGTTGATACTTTTAGCAGAATTATTTGACTGATGCTTGACTCTGATTACAATAAGAACTAAGACTTCGATTAGGAGAATGATGATGAAGGGAGAATCGGACGCTTCCTGGCCTCCCACTGGCTTGATGTTGCACCTGGTGTAATTACTGATGGGGAAAAGAAACGTGGGTAGGTAATAAGAGACTCATGGCTTTTGGGAATAAAGCTAAAGAGAAGAGAATATTTGAATCAGAGAAGTCAGCTGCCCAGCCACTTTGACTAAAATTAACTAACTGGGAAGCTGCCTGTGGTTGTTAGTGCTTCTGTTGTGGCAGGGATTCAAATGATGTTTACCAAATCAAGTAGGACAGGTCTTCCTGTGAGTGGAATAACTTCTTTGACTGACCAATAATCAGCTTAATGCTTGAGTAAATGCAAGAAAGAATTAAGAAAAAGAATATTCAGCAAAAAGAACTTCATGTCAGGTGTGGGGGGTTGAGTGGGTTTATATATCTGCAACAAATAGTCTCTTTTTCTCTACCTAATCTGTTCATTTGAATGTTGTATAACATTTTTATTTTATTTTTCACACTTTCTTACATCCTCCCTCAAGATTGCTTGTAAAATAATTCTTCTTTTATTCTGAGGCAACGCCCAGTACAAGGTGAGAAAATACAAATAATGAGCCATGTTTGCCAGCACAAAGGAGAAAAGGTGAGACAAGCAAGGTCACAGTGACAGCGGAGAGGGC
This sequence comes from Ctenodactylus gundi, assembly GCA_004027205.1. NCBI lineage: Eukaryota > Metazoa > Chordata > Mammalia > Rodentia > Ctenodactylidae > Ctenodactylus > Ctenodactylus gundi. The sequence goes on from PVKB01001325.1 coordinate 56,640, forward strand.
CAATGAGAGCCTTCGGCCTTCACACACTGTGTATGTGGCTGTCGACTAAGCACGCGGCATTTTCCTGGAACATAGGATATCATTCCAGTTCTCCTTGGGACAAGACCATGATATGGACCCATATATTTTTCTGTCCTCTAATTTCCTCAAAATGTGAAAGATTAAGAGAAAAAATATTGATTGTCTCATAATGAACGGTTGGAAGAGCCTTTCTGAAGACAGAGCAAAAATCCTGGACATACTCTACTGTTTAAAATTAACAAACAAACCCCAAATGCAACCACTGTGAGAAGGTACAGAACAAGGAGCAGAGAATGCGCAAAGACCCCAGAGGGCCCAAGGGGCTGAGGCAGCTCCGGGACCATCTTGCAGCATCCTGCAGTGAAAGCGCAAGGAGCAAGCGCAATGGAGGCTTAAGCTTCTCCTGAAGTCTACGGCATTTCTAAGGAAAAATGGATTTTACACAGGTGACTTTCAACAGCTAAGTTCCCCAACAAGCACCAATTACTGCAGAAAACTGAGAAGAGAAATTTATTTGACTTCCTAAAATTTTATTCATAGGAGATAGATGGGCGTTCTGGAAAGATAAAAGGCCACAGGATTATGGCAAGTATAGCTTTGCCACAAGAAACAAGCATATGACTATATTATGAAGAGACTTGGAATTGCGAACAAGCTAAAACTTGACCGCTGACTTGTACTTCAGTCGATGGCGGCATTTAGGATACGAACAAGAGCTGACTGTTGGAAACAGCCTACCAGTTCATTTTAAAATACGTGTGGTAGAACACAAGCATGGTCTGGAGCTATAACTTAGCGTATTTCTTGTGCAATTGGTGAGAGAAGGTTTGACTGAATTCCACAAATTATATCATACTGATATCAAGAATTAAGCAAACAGATCTCACCTGAATTCAATCTCTATTTTTCTCATGTTGGTACATATAGATTATAAATTTACTGACCCCGTTTGTTAAAAGACTTTCCAAGAGTAAAAGGGAGTATGTTTGTCCTAAGAATCAGAAGGAAGATAACTAAATGCAAAAAGAAAACATTAAACAAAATAAGTATTAAAGGCAACCTTCAAATAAATTTACAGGAAGAGTAGCATGCGGAACTATGGTACTAAGGCTGAATATAAAAAATGAATATGTGAATGTATATGTGTGCCTAGTTAGCCTAACGTTCAGAAATCTAAGAGGTCAGCCAACAATGTGTATAAAAAATAGTGAAGCTAGAGAAAGAAAATAAAGGGTCAGAATCCTCTTAAATTAATTAATAATAATTAATAATAATTAATAATTCTGCAGCAGAATTATTTGTATTTCAAAGGCAGCCCTTGTATACACCTTAGAGATATACACACTTCTCTGTTTCCTCTCACATATGTAAATCTCTTAAAAATGCAAGTGAAAACATTGCCAGAGAAAACTGGCAAAATTGTATGACTTTATAACTTTCAATTCCCTGACCTGTTTCTGTAGTCAAGATTGAATAGACAAGGTATGTTAGAAGGGAATAGTTTATTATTGTTTCCTTCCAAGAATATAATTTTACAATTACACAACATATGGATTACTTTGTTATCTAGTAAAGTTGAAATCAATAAAGTATGCCATTTCTAAAGAAAATGAGCAAATATTGGTGGGGGAGGGGCAAGGCTGGGGATAGAACTTGGAGACTTGGTACTATGCTACATCTCCAGCTAACCTTTTGATTGACATTAAGATAAGCTCTCTCTAAATCACTAAACTGATCAATGTGTGTCCCACCTTGCGACCATCCTATTTTAAGATCCCAAAGTGCTAGGATCACAGACCAATACCACTGGATTTGCCTTTAATTTTTTGTAAAGCAAAAAAACAAACAAACAAACAAACAAAACAAAAAACAAAAAAATCCCCCAAAAAACAAAAAAGGAGTCGTCCACACCCATGAGAATGTAAAGATCACGATATGCTGTTTGCATGTTTCAAGTCATTATTAATTTTTGCATATCAAAGAAAATTTGCCGACTAATTGGACACAGTGACGAAGTTGCAGAGTTATATTTTCTTTAATAATGGCAAATTTAGAATAATTATAAAATACTTGCTTAATTTTATATTAGAGTGTCATTAGTGACAAATATATTTTAGGTAAAATAAGGTGTTTTATTTCTAATTTTTACATGATATTTTCAAAAAATGATTGGCATTTAAGACACTATGCAAAAAACTCAAGATGTAAAAATTAAGGAAGAAAGCAATATTCAAAGGAATTTAATAATATGTGAATAAAGATGCTAAACATACTATTTGCGAAGCTGCGCTATATTGTATTTTGATTTCAGTGGTAGGAAAAAAAAAGCAGAATTTTGCCACCTTATGGTATAACTAATCATAATCATCTGTAGTAATCAACACTTCATTCATCAGAACTTTTGACTGCAAAAAGGCAGTCGCTCTTACCTAAATCTGCTCAAAATGGAAAGCATTGAATGCAGTATCTATAATCATTAACCAAAGAGGCAAATAACTGGATTATTACTATTTTCTTTTTTTATTTTAAAAACTAATAAGAAAATTTCTAAGCAAAACAAAAGCAAAAATAAATAAATAAAGGTGTACTTTGGAGTTCCTCAAGGTTAATGAAACAACTAAACACCGATACACAGCTCCATGGGTGTGGGCCTGAGAGCGGGATTTCTCAGTCTCACTAAGGCACCTGGTGAATGAACAACAGAATAAGCATAGGCGAGACGCTAAGAGTGTTTGTAAAACCAAGGTGTTAACACAAATGAAAATTTTTTGTTATTAGTGTTAAAGGTAGAAGAAAACTAAAGCACTTCAGATTTCAACTTGTGAAACAGCAACTAATAAGAAGGGGTGTTAGTTGAAAAACAAAGCTTTGTTTAAAAAAAAAGATACAATAGAGTGTACTGTCGTATCCATTTAAACTACCAATTAAAACATCCAAAACCGTAGCACAAGCATGTTGCCTGTGTATGTGTGTGCAATTGTATATGTGCCCTTGAATAGGTGTGTAGGTGACTTCAGAGCTCTTTGTGCATATAGGAGTGTGTGTGTGTGTGTGTGTGTGTGTGTGTGTGTGTGTGTGTGTGTGTCTGTGTGTGTGTTTGTGCGGAGAGGACATGGCTGCAAGACTGAGGAAAGCCATCATTTTTAAACAAATAGTGAGTGCCAAAAGCAAAATGAAAAAATAATGATTTGGGAAAAGCTGTGGTATTTATGTATCTATTTTGTGTAATTGAAGTATGAATTTTAATGTATTTTTAATAACACTCGAGACTCTGAGTATAAAACTGTTGTGTTGCAGTTAGCCAAGTAAGGGATCTACATTCACACATCTTGATGTCACTTATTCCTTCTTTCTGGTCAGAAAAATTTTGAAGATGTTTCCATGTCTTTTCCTTGTGAATTCATTGTAGAATGTGGAATTATGGTCTGGGAAAGGTGATGCTTGACTAATTTTCTCTATCATTTGTCCAAGGGGGGGAAAATGAAGTGACTGTATTCTTAACAGGCTTCTAAAATTGAATACCACATTACATAAACTTTATATTTATCAAAGGTTAAGCCTCAACGCATGCGTAACCCCTTTAAAAGTTTCCGTAATAATAAAGAGATTGCCAGCCTCCCCTCCCCTCCCATGAATTGATTGTGTGAATATGCTCCTGACAGAAGTATGTGTGCTTCGGGTGACTTTCAAAAAGAAATGCGAATTTCATTTTGCATTTCAGGCCCTCATTTTAACTCAGCTGCTCTTTCAGAAACTCACAATGCTTTGTGGGAGATTAACTGGGTAAGCAGATACTTTTGTTTTCACTCTTTACTCTGCTGAGACCAATACATACTATACAATGGAGGCCAGTTTAAGACCTGGATGGAGAAACAGATGGAAAGAAAATATTACAAGTCCCCTAATTAAAATACACTCCTTATTTAAAAGTAGAGGAACCATGCCAATATATAATATGTAAATTAGAGAGAAACAGAGAGCAGAGAGAGAGAGAGAGAAAGAGAGAGAGAGAGAGAGAGAGAGAGAGAGAGAGAGAGAGAGAGAGAACGGTAGAGAGTAGAGAATTTACATTTCTAACCACTGGAAGATGCTATTCTGAGTGCACAGTGTATAAATTATAACTATCTTGTCAAGTACATAGTTAACACACACAATTAAATCAGCATGTTTGCATAAACCTCCCTGGAGGTCCACACATTTAAAAACTTGTTAAGAAGTACACGCCAGATCTATGCTGAGCTCTTTGAGGTTTACATGGGTTAAATTTACACTTCAAAGAAAACACAGATTAAACAATTATCAAGGCTAAACCCTGAAGAATCCAACAGTACAGTTGACACATCTCTGGTCCGGGTTTTCGCACCTTTGTGTCCACCTTTATTGTACTTAGCTTAGATTAGAGTATCAATATTATATCATTTAACTGATGACGACCATATTGCATGACATTTGCAATCACAGAAATTTTTGTTTTTGCAATTAGTGACCCTGGTATATCTAAAGTTAGTGAATTGGAAGATTTCACTTTGTCTTTGATCTCTCTCTCTATGCATACTTATATTTTTATGTATTTTTCATTCAACTATAACTCACATATCACAGAATTCTTTCTCTAAAGTATATAATTCAATACTTTAATAGATTCACAGAGTCATGTAAAAATCAATATTGTCCAGTGTTATATCATTTTTAACATTTCAGAAAGAAATCTTATGGACATTTATAGTCAATGTCTACTTATAATCACATCAAACCCTGGTGTGTATAGCTCATTTCTACCTTGACAGATTAGAACATACTGGTTATTTCATATATACAGAATTATATACTATATGTAAAATATACTTAGTTTAAATATATTCTCAAAATTACATTTTTGACTTTTAAAATCAGACAAATAGTATGTTATGCATAAGTCATTTCTAATAAAATTCTTAACACTAGAAAACTTGATCATATTTACATATACATATGACAGTAGTTATATACTAATGTAATATATTATATATTTAAAATGCATATCTATACTAATATGTGTTATACAATATTGAACATAATCCATATATGTTATATAATACACACGTACACATAGAGAGAAAGAAAGAAAAAAGAAAAAAAAGAAAGATAAATTTTTGAAGTTCCATTTATATTCCGTGTTGGGATATAGTAGTTACTACCTTTAGTTCTTACCTTTAAAAATTTTAATGGAATAAAACATGTTCGTCATCCAAAGAAGAACCTGTCTTGGTAATTATTGCCTGATTATGACAAACATGCTTTTCTTGACCAATTGTCTATTGTTTTAATAAGAGAAATTAACTTTTGTGTTATTTTGGAGATTTCTAAATTCAATAATTTCAGAAATTTCAGTAGTTTCAATGGAGTAATCCGTGGCATGCATGCATGCCACGTCTGTAACATCATGATTCCTACTGACACTGATTTGTTCTCCTGAGAATTCCACATATTTTCTGGTGTTGACTTATCCTGATTATTTTGGTCTCCGAATTTCAGCTCCTACAAAATTTCCTCAGCCTTTTAACCATCCCCGTACCTGATCTGTAATCTCTGTACCTACCCTGTTAGTCCATATAGAGTACTCCTTGATTTGTCTTTGATTTTCTAAGTCACATTTATAGCAAACATTAGATAGTTCAAGTTATAGCAGCTGAAGCACCTGTAACTCTTGTCTTGCATGTTTCATATACCTGCAAGCCATTTATGGTTGTTTGTGAGCTGTTTCTTGATGTTTTCTTCACCAACTGCTTTTCCTTTCCTTGTTTTTGCCCTTCAATGTTCCAACAGCAAAAAGAAGATAATGAAAATAAAAATAAACTTTCTCATTTTGTAAAGAAACTGCTCAAGTATTACTCATCCCAACTCCCTAGCTCTGGGAAATATATAATAAAACACAACACATCAGAACAAAATATCACTTCTCTGTATGTTCCCAAAGCAATGGAGGTGTGCTTCAGATTGCAATTACGTCATCAAAACAAAGAAAATAGAAGACTAAAGAGATAGCTGATGACCTCTTCTTTTAAAAGGCAAATGCAACTAGGATTAATTGTGTCTTTAAAAATTAGTGTTTTGCCATAAAATGCTTGCTATTTCAATTTTTACTTTACATTTTCTTCTTAATCACCAAAGGACTTATGTTCAGATCTAAGATCAGGTTTGCAGTTGTGGAGCAGCAGTTAAGATAGATTTCTTCAGCACTTGCCTTACACTGCTGAATTTCCAACTTTTCACTTCAGAAACAAAAAGAAAATTCCCTTATACAGATAAGTTTATAGTAAAATTCTCATCCTCAACACAAATGTTAACCTCTCTCAAATGTTTATGTTAATCCAGAACAATCACTATCTTGAAAGGTAAGTTAGGGGAGATGAGGGATGAGCTGAAGAGAGAAATTGGGGAAGGTCCAGTGCACAGACAGAGCAGTCTTCCTCATGGAACTGCTAGCGCGGGAAATTTTCAAGTCCCTGTGCACCTTCGGCAGAGTTTTCTAACACGCAGTTCTAAAACCGATTTAGTCAATTGGTCTTCTACTGATGATGTATGCAAATTTTAAACTTAATTTTTTTTTTCTTGGAGAAATGTCCACACTTGTCAACATTTCCTAAGTTATACAGTTAGATTTTCAGAGATTCAAAAAAAAAATGAGAAGCACTCTTTTGAGACAATAAATCTTGCCATTACAAAACATACCCAATTCCCTTAGCAAGAAATTCCCTTTAGCAAAATAAGATTTTCAGAATGACAAGAAAACTAAATGTTTTAGTTGAGTGAATTAATTTGATTCTCCATCCTTGGGATGGATGTTTAGTCATGTGGCTGATGGATTTAATGAAACATAGCATTGGTTTTCAATGATAGTACTTATAAAATTAAGAAACAAGTTGTATTAATATAATTATGTAACAGTACACACCATGAAAACCAAATCACTGATGCTATTTCAGCACAAGAAAGAAAAAACAGCAGTGAAGAGTGTAGATGGTAATGATTTTTGAGGATAAAATGCCCAATGCCAATAACGCCTCAAAAATATTGAGGAAAAAGAGTACAAACAATATCAGTTTCGTATCATCATTCTTAAAACTTTCCATCACTACAGTCATTGTGATATAAGTAACATATAAGTAATTGGAAACTAATGCTGTGACATTTGAAACTTAAGGTATTTCCATGATGGTGACATGCAATGCTGCAAAATATCAAGCATCATCAATACACACTCTCAGGACAGTTCTAAGTACTAAACTCATTCTTTGAACTATCTGTGTTCAGAATAATTATTTTTAGAAGTTTTCAAACCCATTTTCATTGACACATGATATGTGTATTTATGAGATATCTTGCCATGTTTTGGTACATTTACATGCTGCATAGTGATGAAATCAAGGCAAGCATGTCTGTCTTTGAGAATTATTTATTGATGTTGATGGCAATTAAATTCTTGTGACTGGACGTTGAAACAATGCAGTATCTTGTTATTATCTATAGTCACTGGTTGTGCAATAGAACACCAGAACTTTTGTTTCTATCTACCTATTGCTTAATGCCGATTATCCAGCCTTAGACCATCTCTCCTGTCTTACTCTCCCCTCCCTCTGGTAATCAGCACTCTACTCTTAACCTCTATGAGACCAATATAGTAAGAACACATGAGCGCTAATTTTATGCCTGGCTTACTTTACTTTACATAATGACCTTGTTTCCACACAATTTCATGTTTTTTAGGCTGAATAATATTTTATTGTATGCGTTTGACAAGAGGTTGAAAGCACATAGTCAGCTTGTGATAAAGGGGTGTTCCCCAAAACAAGAATTTATAGGAATAGGAGCTGGCTGTAGCTCATGACAGCTTAGCAGTGACTACTCCTGAACTATTAATGGTCCAAATGTCAGAAAGTTACTCAGACAATAAGGTGAAAGATTTTGAATGTGAAGGATCCCAGAAGACTCTTGAAGGTGGAGGAACTCAGCATTGAATTTTGGCAACTGAGCCTCCTTGACCAAAGTGCTCATTGAGATGACTATCTTGTCCAGCTCATCTGTAAAAGCCCCTAGACGGAGAGCCATGTGGGCACATTTTTGGGGTCCACTTTCCAACTAATAGATTCACATTCATTACTTTTCTCCAACAAAGTGTCTTCCTTACGTCTTGCCTTCTTTATGTGCTTTAATTTTATGTGTGAAAGAAGCTATCATTCTTGACATCACAGTGAAAGAATCTGACAAAGACTGCCAGCCCACACAGCAGCTGACACTTGCCATATTTCCTTTATCTATTTGCCAGTTGATCAACACATCTCTTGTTATCTTATATCTTCATTTGTGAAGATATCACTCTAAAAAATACAGAAGTGTCTGTATCTTCCTTTGACATATAGATTTTATTTCCTTTAGATTTATACCCAATAAGGGTTCTATTAGATCCTATGGTAGCTCTATTTTTTATATATTATTTTCTTTTTCCCACTACTTTTATTAATATACATATATAATACATAGTGTTCACAATGAATCTGAGTATTTCGTACACATATGTATCATATCAACATTGCAATCCCTTCCCACTTTTTACCCTCCCAACCCTCCCTATCCCTTCCCCCAATTCCGGCTATCCCTTCATGTGGTTCTATAGAATCTCTGTGTTCTGGGTTTCCGAAGTCAGTGAAACTATAAAGTACTTAACATAGTAATCTTCCACACCTAAATCATTTCACTTAAGTCACCACTGTAACTCAGGTAGCTCTATTTTTAACTTTGAAAGGAACCTTCACAGTGGCTTCACTAATTTACAGGTTACTCTGAACTTTGAGGGCCTTTGGATATTCTAAACTGTTGCAAAGTCCTTAGCCAGGCTTCTCTCTCCACCTCCTATTGCCACTACTCACTAGGGATAACCTTGCTGTGTCTTTATGGAAAACCTTTTCATTCCAGAGTCTGCGCTCTTCACTTAACCTTCCCTGAGTGTTGTGTATATTTACATATCAAAGCCTCTACTTCTCCATTTTCTAGTTAAATTTCGCTTTTAAAGTCAATAAACTATTCTTTCCCCACTTGCTCCCGCCTCATGCTTTCCTCATCCCACCTTTCCTACACTTTAGTATTCCTCTTAGACCTGTAATTAAAATGCCATCTGAAATCACATCACCCAAAGAAAGCTTCTCAATCAAATTGAGTAAATGCTGACGGCTTCTCACTAATTTGTTTCTGTTTTGATTGAACACCTCATTACACTTTTCTCTTATCAACCACATAATTAAACCCTGTGTGAAACAAGCTATCTTATGCTACTTTTCTGCCATACAAAAGAAATTTCATCTACCTTTTACCAAAAAAAAAAAAAAAAAAAAAACTGTCTTTAGGAATTTGCTCAATGAGTTTCTCCTACTAAAAACACAACTTCAGTATTTCTGTATGAACTTGTTCACAATCACAGTTTACCAACAGCATGTCCGATCAAATTTTTCAGTGTTAATGATTTTAAAACATTAAAAATAGGCCCATGTTATAAATCAAGTCATGTTTCTAAAATGCTTCAACCTCAAAGTGATGCTACAACATTCTGTTCTCTATCTTTAATATACATTTCTAGTGATTTATCACTTTGACACATTTCAATGGTCATCCTAAATTATTGACTTATACTTATGTTGCTTATAACTAAATCTCCGTGTTTGAAAGTCAAGGAAAATGTATACTTTGTAATCACGAATCCTTTTGGTTGGGAATGCATCACAGCAGTTAAAACATTTGTTTAGCATGTACAGGATCTGGTTTCCATTCCCTGGAATCATATAAAAATCAGACAAGCATAGTGGCACATGCCTGTAATCCCAGCACTCTTCACTAGAGGCAAGAATATTGAGTATTACTATGGATTCGAGACCAGCCTAGGCTACATGGCGAGTTCAGGAGCAGCCTGGATAATGGGGTGAGGCTCTGCTAAAAAAAAAAAAAAATACACGATAGAAAGAAAATAAAACATAAAGTTCTGAATCTTTCATTTAGATTACACCCTACACAGTTCCAGTGATTTACCAATTTAAGGAGCAATCACTTTATAGTTATATTAGTGGTTAAAAAGGTTGAATTGGTGGAGGTAATGACGGAATTCAGTGGCATTTTTTAAAATTTTATTCAGATTTTACATTTGGACTCAAAACTTACATGTGTACGTTAAATACTTTTGCACCATCAACAATCCATTAAGTCCAATTATTAAGATTTCATTCCTGCTGTATGTTAATGTTTCTCAAATTAGTTTTATTTTGTTTGGTTCTCTTTAATTTTCTGTAATTTACTCATTGTAGTTCTTCAATTAGCTAGCGTTTACTGGGTGAAAATAACACCCTAAAAGTCTTATTTATTTTTGTTCCTGAGTCCACAGATCAGCTGGGATAATGCTGACTTAGTTTGGACTTGACTGGGCTTGACTCCAAACTGCAAGCTGGTTCTAGTCTGCTGCACATCTCTGACCCTTCTTGGACCGAAACCAGTTGGCTAAAAGTGGCCGCTTCATCAATAGCAAAAGAAGAAGAAAGTATGTATACTATTTTGGAAAGATAAAACAACTTAGGAGTGCTATTCTCATGTCAATGACACAAATATTAGAGGTTAGTCCAACTGTGAAAAACATGTCTCACACTTGTGTGTGTGTGTGTGTGTGTGTGTGTGTGTGTGTGGTGTATTGGACAAATCTCACAGCCTTTTTTGCGAAGAAATCTACATTGAACTATACTCCCAGAATCCCTGTTTATTGATTTGGACTAAAAATTAAGACGCAGAAGTATATTTTACTCAGAGTTAGGCCAACAGTCCCTCTATAGAAGGTGCCCTAGAGGTCACAGAATGCGTGAATATCTGTGAAATGGTAATCTCCTGTGCCCCTAGCAGCATCTTTTTACTGTTAGTCTAATCCTTTGCAAACACCTTCGTTCTCTTTTGTTGTAATCATTCAGATTTTCCTAATAGTCTTGGTTTTTGAACTATGAGGGTATCTGCTTTGTCTTGTTTGTAAAATTCACCTTATTTCAAATATTATTGTGACACACATTTGTCCTGTTTTCAGCATCTGCAGATCATATTTGTTTCATTTTTCCCTGTTTCCCATGCAATAGCATGCACAGTTCAACACTGAGAACTGAGTCACAGTGAGGCAGGAGTGTGAGCGTATTAAACAGAAAATTATCGAGGATAGTTTCAAATCTTATATTTTGGTTCTGTTATACTTCTGGTTAAGCCTCTTTTCCCTTCTATGAATTAGAAATTGAATAAAGTTTCTTTGAAGTTCCTTTAAATAAAGAAATGTGATGATTAGAATTTAGAATGTATAAATCATGGTTTTTCTTTACCATATAGCAAATTTTGGAATGGTGATGCTAGCAAGGATTAAGACATGTAAGTCAATTTGGTAGTGGTTTCAGTGTGATACACAGCCTGCATCTGTTGTATGTAATTTTGTCTTTATATCTGTCTATTAAGATATTCAAAAATTTCTGTTACATAGAAATTATTTAATAAATGGTCATAATATCCACTGCTGTAGTTATCATTGTAAATAGTGACCTCTTAGTCTAGTTATTGATTGACATATTGACTAGTAGCAAAATGTATTTGCTTTTTATAATTGAGGATGATTAAAATTCTTCAAGTAGCTTTTGCTGAGATGCACATCTTAAAAACATAGATTTCAAATTATTCACAGAAAATTCTGTGGTCATTTGAGCATTTAAGTTGTACTTTTTAAATTTTTAAAGCATTTTTTAATTTCTTCAAAGAACTTCTGTTAAATAGTACAAAAATTCTCTCTTTTTCTAAAATTCAATGTTTTTAGGTACTCAGTTGTTTAATCTGTCAAAACTTTCACAGCATGAGGAATTAATGTCACAAAATTAACATTTTTTCCACATGCAAGACATTTTATTTCAAAATACACATTTTCCTGGAATGATTATTTTATAAATTTCAAACAATTTGAGATCAGTCATGTCATTCAGATATGAGGCAACATAACAAATATTTCTTTAGAAGTTCATCAAGCTTCCTCTTTACAGATGGCTCTCTAGGGCTTTGTTTTATGAAACACTAAACAATCTTCAAGAATATACCAAAGTCACATAGTTGCAAGAGACAAGAGGAAGAAATCATAAAAAAGAAAAATAACAAAAAATATTTGGAGAAAGTAAATTCAGGAAAAGAACGCTCATCACGAACAGCAGAATACACACTTCTGTCTTCATTTCAGACTGACTCAGAGTTGTGTCAAGGACACAAAGATCTGCCAAAATTCTGTAAAAGAATGTTTACACTTTTGAAATCATGTACACACATTCATGTACTTGGGAACTGGTTTTAATGGTTGTTAAAAGTCAACATCCAAGTATTATAGGTGAGACAGAACTAGAACTATATGACATTTTATTATTGACTTTTGTGTATAGTTTGAAAAGCCTATGTATCATAGCTATTGTGTTTTAATATCATATATATATATATGTTTAAACATATATATATATATATATATATATATATATATATATATATATATGTTTAAACAATAAATATACAATATACGACACTGGCAAATAACCACCTAGAAAATACAGAAAAATATATTCCTGGTAATGAAAAAATCACATTTAACTAAATTCATAAATTGTCTGGAAAACATGTTCAATAGGCAAAACATTTAAGCAGACTTATACAATTTATGTAGATTGGAACTATAATGGTGAAATGTAAAAAAAAAATCAGAGAAATATCTTTTGTGTGTTTTTAAGGTCAGCTTGGAAACAAACGTTGACAATTTCACACACATACACACACAATCTATATTTCAAAAATATCAACTTAAACAGCATGATATTGGCATAAAAAGTCATATAAACCAATGGCACAGAGTAGGGGGCCCAAAAAAAATCAGTAAGTTTTCATTCACTCGATATTTTACAAAGAGGCCAACTTATACAATAAGAAAAGAGTAGAATCTCTAATAAAAATGTTGAGACAATTGGTTATCTACATAAGTAGACCAACATTAGGCTTTTATTTTACCCATACAAAAATCAGTGCAAAGACTGAAATGTATGACTTGAATCTGTAAAACTGCCAAATACAAAGGTAACCCAGAAACATCTCCATGTTACTTGTCTTAGAAATTATTTTTAGATATGACCTAAAAATGCAGGCAACATAACAGAAATAAATAGGCTTGCATAAAAATAAAGCGCTTCGGTGCAGCAGAGGACTCACTAGAATGACAGATTGTACAGACATGTTGAGAAAGGTGAAAAAATAGTTTCAAACTGTGTATCTGACATGGGATTAACCACCAAAATATATAAAGCATTCAAAAGTTCAATAGAAAAAGTACACACAATGTCAATTTAAAAGTGGGAAAGCCCTTGTCACCTTGACAAGATACATATGTGCACAAAATGCTCAACTCCATTGTAAAGCTTAATTTTTGCACGTATACATATCAATAAAATGGGGGGGGGGATAAAAGTTGGCAAAAGCATTTAGTATGTATCACTAGAATAATTTAAAAATCAAAGGAACACGTGAAAGTGAGATGCCGAAGTATTAACAAGAGCAAACAAATTATATCTTTGAACTCCATTTGTGGATCCATATTGTAAGAAAAATCTTGACACCACATCAAATATTTGAAAACCGAATATACAGGGAAAGCAAAAAATAAACAAACAAATGAAAATTAAACAACCTAAACAAATAGTGACCAAGAATCCAGCTCCTAACTGCGCTATATGGACTTCCTTGCCAACAGCGTTATGGACCGCCACACACAGCACACTGGCTAGCCATGACTGTACCTCCTGATTCCTTCTATTCCTTTGCCATGCTTAATGCATGATATCTTCGGTTTTCATAGGATGGAGCTAAGTCACTCTTGGGCAAAATGTCCTGTAATAACTGCACTGACACAATGACAGTAAAGAGGCAGGAAGAAAGCTGAATTGAGTTCCTCCCTACGGTTTCTTTCATTTTGCACGTGGACCCAAACATTGTAGCCTGACAGAGGAACTTGGCAATGACAGTCGATACTTACAAGATTTATGTTGGAAGAAAATGTTTAATAAAAGGTATGAAAGTTGACAAATGACTTGTGTAGACACTTGAATTGACATTACTCGAAAAAACCACATCGGTGACAAATTAAGAAAAAAATGCTTGATATTACTAATCATTAGAAAAGAAGGTAAAAGTGAAATATCAAGTGGTTTCTCTGATATAAGAAACCCAGATCACAACTCTTATGGAACTTAAAATGAAAACCAAAGTGAAACAGGGAGGTAGGGCAGAGAGGAAGAAAGCAGTAGGTAGGGGGAGGGACAAAAGGAGAGTGGGAAAGTTCTTGTCACCTTGACAAGATACATAGGTGCACAAAATGCTCATTGTAAACCTTAAATTTTGTGCTTAAACATATCAATAAAATGGGGGGGGTATTATAACCATTAAAATAGCTATTTCCAAAACAAAAAATGATAAAAAATGATAAAGGCAAGAAAAAAATTGCCTATTAGAGAAACTGTATGGACCTTCCTCAAAAAAAAAATAGTTTTTTTTTTTAAATCTAGCAATACCACCATATATATTCAATGGAGAAGAAATTCTATCTTGAAGATATATTTTGCTCTCTTTTTCATGGTAATAGTATTCACAGTAGCCAAAACAGGAATTCAGCATATATTATTCTTATCAAGGTGTAGATGAATAAAGAAAACATGGTATCATTTCACAATAGAATATTCCATGGCCTTAAAAAAAGAAATCCTGTCATTTGAGATTGATGAACCAGAGGGAAGATTACAATGTGGGAGAAGATAGGCACAAGAACACAAATACTTCATGAAGTACTTTTCCTCTTTTTATTACACATGCACACACGCAGTACATAATGGTTACAATGATCTTGGATATTTTGTACACATATATGTATATTGAAGTAACAGTACAATCCCTTACCCTTTCTGTTTTTGGCCCTCCTGCACCTACCCCTTACCACCTAACTCCCGCTATCATCATACACATTTGGTTCTATGAAATGCCTGCATTCCATTTGTTCCAGTAATATGTCTTCTGAGTATCTTTCCAAAACACTTATAAAACTACAACAAAAATTCACGTGTACTCATGCTTAGATATATGTGCATACTCATCTTCATTCTATGCCAAAAATGTTCTAGTGGAGAATATTTATCAAAATTCACCCAAAATAAACAAACTTATTTTGCTAACAGATGGCTCATAGTGCCAAGTTTTAGCAAAACAGAGAGCTTGAAGTTTGACATATCAAGCGTTTTATAGGTGATGCCCAGCTTAATTTTTTAGGAAAACAAAAAATCCTAATATATATGTATTATATGCTACATTTTCAATCCATTTTTAGAAGTGTTGAGAACTTTATGCATGTCCAGAAAAGTGTTGCAGACAATATTTTTATAGAATGAAGAACATAAATTTTAAAAATATTTTAAATGGGGGCATTTAAGTGTGTTCTTAAAAATATACCAACTTTTTATATCTTTAAAAAAGATTCTTATGATATCTAAAATATCTCACACAAATAGAGGCAAATTTAAACAAGCGAACATTTCAATTTGCCATTAGAGCTACTAAAATGTGAGTTAACAAAGTACTAGGTTTTGTTTTTGTTTTCTCTCTCTGTGTGTGTGTGTGTGTGTGTGTGTGTGTGTGTGTGTGTGTATGTAAAAAATTATTCATCAAGGTGAATGAAATTTTTGAGTTAAGGTGGAGGTTTGAAGACATTATTTTTAATGGATGTATACATTTATTATTTTTTCTTTCAATGAATAATACCTGAGTCTGACAGCTTTTTTCCCATTTTGCTTTGCAGATTTTATAATTCTAAATATTTTATTTATAATAGGAGACAAAGTGTCAGCCTGAACATAAAGAAATATACAAAAAGTATAGTAATACAAAAATATTGCAATAATATTATTCATAACAATAACAATACAACTTTTATCAAGAACATTTCCCCTAAGTTGCTGTATGTGTATTTTTTGAAATTTATAAAGATTTTTAAAATTGTATTTCATTAGTGCAAGTTGATATTACATGATAATGAGATGTGTTTGGGGAAGTTGGAATATTATGTATGTTAAGGTTTGTACCTGGAGTGTCCCTCAAAAGCTGTTGTATTTAGGTGTAGTGGATGTTGTGGGGTACCTATGAAACCCTGTGCTGTTGGGAGTTGGGCTGGAAGGGGATGATGTTTGGAGTTTGACTTGGAGAGATTGTGTCAACTTGTTTTGATTGGTGGATGTTTAGGGCAAAAATTCAGGTGTGTTGTTATTTACTTATGAGCCAGGAAATGAAGGAGAGGTAAGCACTCTAGGTGTGAACGGCCCAAATGGAAATTTGAACTAAGTAAAGAAAGAAAGGAGAAATATTGTTAAAGCTTCTTCTGGAGAACGCTCTGGTCTTGCCTTAGTCCCTAAACATGGGCTCTCATCCTGCCTCTATTGGTTTCTGTCAGCAATACTGTGAAAACTTTCTTCTCTTACTGGACTTCTGCCATGTATTTCCGCTATTGTTGGCTGACCACGAATAGATTGGGTAAGCTCTTCTGAAACTATGAGCTAAAATAAATCTTTCCTCCATCAAGTTGTGAAAGTCAGATATTCTGTCCCAGCAATGACTGGGTAAATAGGACAAAACATTTAACATATATTGATCAACTTTGTTCTCATTACTCTGCTCATTTCTCTTCTCCCTTGTCCTCTGTCTCTAGTATTCTACTTCCTGGTCCTTTGACCTCATTCCTTTATTTTAATCACTTAGTAACTTACATATGTTTTAGGTCTCGTACAAATAACAAGGCCTCTAGTTGTGATTATTTTTCTGGAAGTGACATGATTTCATTCTTCTTTATGGTTGAGTGAATCTCTTTATATATTGAAGGGCATCTAGGCTGTTTCCATAGCCTAATGATTGTGAATTGAGCTATTATAAGCATGTGTATCTAGGTATCAAGATAGTATGCAATTATTGATTCTTTTTAGAATACGCCCAAGAGTGGTATAGATAGGTCAAATGGCATTTCAATAGTGTGCATGGAAGTATTCTTATGATTTTCATAGTGGTTGTACTCTTGTACATATCATCAAATATGTGACAGTTTCTTTTTCCTTGTATTCTTTCAAGTGTTCATTGTTTGTTTATATTTCCTGCTTGTAGCTGTACTCACTGGTTATGTGAGAGAAGCTCAGTGTAGTTTGAAATTAGATTTATATAACGGCTAGAGACATTCAACACTTTCACTTACTCATTACCATTTGAACTTCTTTAGAGATGTATATATCCAGTTTTGTTTGCCAACTTATTGTTAGATTCATTGTTTCATGGAGGTAAACTTTTTAAAAGTTGCTTGTGTATTCTAGATACTAATTCTTAGTCAGAAGAATAACTAGCAATTACTTTATCCACTCAGTAGAGTGCATTCACTGTTGTTTTATTTGCTCTCCAGAAGTTTTTGGCTGTGTCTTTATAGTTTTAAATCACTTTCTTGATTAAGTGTTCTTATTTTCTTAATTTCATAAGCAATTTTAAAATTATTACAGAATTTGGTAATCTTACAATGTAATAGGATTGGCAGTGTGAGGATCACTTGAATCAAGTTATTTATTGGAGTCTAGATGTGGCAATTCTAGCCAATTTATTTTCCAAAAGATTATGTGTTAAAAAAAAGGTGAATAGCAAAGCAATGTGAAGTATATACTTCAAGGTTGGCAGTTAGAAATTATTATTACTAACACCAATATTTTTAGGCTTCAAAAATATTAACATATTTTAACTTTAGTAGCTATTTCTATCAATCATTACCTCATGGGTTATGATTATTATTTAAGTAACAAAAGAATCAACACAGAGACATTAATAATTTATTATATCCATAGCAAGAAGAGAGGTTTGGACACTAATTTTATTTCCTTTGCTTTATAAAACTTCCTCTATTACAATTTATTAGAAGGCTGGAGAAAACTGGATGGAAGAATTTTTATGTATCTTTCATAAATTATTTTAATTAGGGCTGAACTGAAAAGGAAAAAGATATACTTTATCTTTTCATCAAGAACATAAAATTTTGGCCTTACTAGTATTGAGAAAATTATTTGTAAAGGAACAGTGTTTGCAAAACAAAAGGAAAGTTGGAGTTCAATTTCCCATTCTTTCAATAATGTTTTTTATTCAATTTGGAAAGAGTGATTATATATCTTGTGGGTATATGTAGATTAAAAATTGGGATAAATGTAAGTGTTAATATGTAAAACTATGATGCAGTGAGATTTCACTGAGCTACAGTGAGCTGTAGAAAAATCTAGTGGAAAATGTTGATTTTTTAATGAATTTTATCTTCATTAATGCAAACTTGACTCCTAATCATTTGCCATTAGGAAAGTTTTTAACCTCTCTTTCTTATGACTTTCTTACATATGAATTAGAAAATGAAAGCTGTGTGTTTAGCGTTTATTGTGTATATGAGAATGAAACAAAGTCGTTATTTAGATCATAGCCCAGAATACCAAACTCCTAGCTTTCCCTTAGGAGCATTAACATTCTCTGGGGACGCTGAAACATGAGGGGTGTCATGAAATTGAGGCTAGGAAGGGTGTCATGAAATTGGGCTTCATGGTGACTTCAGGACCAGTCTGGACCACAGAGCAAGACCCTGTTTAAGGAGAGAAAGAAAGAAAGAAAGAAAGAAAGAAAAAAAGAAAGAAAGAAAGAAGAAAGAAAGAAAACTAGCATTATTTTAATTATTACTTTTATGTCATTTTAAGGAGTAAGATTTTATATAAGTTAAGCTTGCTAGTTTTTCAGTATAAATACAATGCTTTATAAGTACATGTCTTGGCAACATTTCTGAAAAGGTCCTTCAGAGTTATGGTCTCAGCAGCAACAACAACAACAAAAATAACTAAGATAGAAGTGAATACTCAACATCTACAATTTCAGATAGAAAAGATTTATGTTAGCTCATAGTTTCAGATGATCTTAGCCATTTCATTGGTGGCAGGCAATGACCCAAGCACTTTGCAGCAGCATAGCCAGAGGAAAATCTGTACATAGTGTCACAGACAGGAGTCAAAATGAGCAAGGGGAGTGGAGCTAGCACATCTCCTCTAGGTCACGTCCCAGTGATCTGCCCCTTCCAGGTCAAACCCACTTCTCTGCTCCTTCAGACTGGGCACTGCCTCTTAACATCAGAAGGTTTCATAGATATTTCCTAAAAATCAAATATATGAGGCTTTTGGGGTACAATTCAGATCCAAACCATAACAGTGTATAACTATGGTCTTCAAAACTGGTACTGTAAATATGATAATATCCAATTTTGATGATTGTTTTCTTAAGTGCTTCAGTTAATATTGAGAAAAGTTATCCTGGGTTATCTGAGTGGGTCCTACTTAATCACGTGTAATCTGAAAGGCAAATAACTTTCTCTGTGATGTCAAAAGTAAGAAATATTTGAAGAATGATAAAATTCTATATACTTTTACTGCTCCAAAGTGAGTGAGTAGTGCAAAAAGAAAAACTAGAGGTCCTCGGAAGACTGCAGGCCTATGCCGAATGCCAAGAATGGAATGGGAACTCCAGTCCTATAATTATAATGAAATAAAATCTGCCAAGAGCCTCAGTGAATTTGGAAGTGAATTGTTCCCAGGAGATCCAAGTCAGAGTCTTTCCCAGTCAACACGTTGATTTCAACCTTTTAAAATCTGGAACAGATTATCCATGTAAACTTCTGCCTCAAAGAATCTGCCAGATAATCAATGTTATAATAAACTCTGTGGCTTTGTGCTACACAGTAATACAAAGGTAATATTCCATTCTAAATAGAAACATATAAATTCTCATTTGGATGAAAGCGTATTTGCTTATGTTCAATACTATCGAATCTTAGAATTCTAAGGGACTTTAAAAAGAGAGAGTAGAATGGACAAAACTCTGAAGTCCCACGTGTCTTTCACTTTACTGTGGAGTCTTTTTGGTCCAAATTTATATCACAAATCAGGATTGGTATCTACTTCATCATGGCATTTGACTTAATGAAGTGCAATTGCATGTTAGTAACACTATATTAATTTCCTTGAAGTTGCTTCTGATAACTGTCAAAGCAAGAAGTACACTCGACAAAGTTAAATGGACGAGGAAGACTATATCTTTATCACCTATGACTGTAGAGACTGTGATTACTGTATCAGAATAGAGAGCTAGAACTTAGATCTGCTAAAGGAAAAGACTGCAGAGTTTGAGGAGCTGGAATGGAGGAAGGGAAGGCATAAGCAATCTGTACTTGCTAAATGCTTTTATGCAAAAGAATACATACATTTATCTTTATAGCAGATAGTAGTTGTACAGCTTGCATGAAGGAACCCTCAAAACATAGGCATCACTCTCCTGTGAAGGGCAGGAGATCTGGACTTTTTCTTGATGACTATGTTTATAATAGATGACTCCAAGATCTTCAAGAAAGACGTTTTCTAGCTTTTAAAAATAGCAAGAAATTTTCACAAAACATCTACATCTCCAAAGGTCAGAGAAATAATTTTCAAGTCTTCTAAGTTAAGTGTTTTGAAGGAAAAAGCCAGAATCCTTGAGTCAAAACAAAACAAAAAAAAGCCTGTCTAAAATTACTTTAAGCTGAGAATTTTAAGGCTATCTTGGTCATCACTGGCAATCCTGCCTACTATTACTGCTCAAAACTCATAATTTAAAAAATGTAAATATGTAGACAAGTCATGCAATTTCTCACGGGTCACATTAGTCAGACAAAATAAGTGAACCATAGTCAAAGCCCAGGGATGTAAGTTAATTATGAAAACTTTTAATTTGGAATAAATCAACAATTCTGCAAATAATTTCTTTACTTATGAATCATGATAGAACCCTAAAGAAAAATCTTCTTAGAAAACTTTATTTCCTGAAGTTTTTTTTCACTTCTGAATATTAACAAAAATAAGAGACTTAAAATAGTCATTTTTGATTCTGCGACAAGATTACAGAAGGAAAAATCTCAGAGTTATTGAGCCTTGCTTTTACAATTACCAATGATATACCTTGAATATTAGTTTCAAGTTCTTAGAGAGCACCATGTGCACACCTTACATTTATTTGTCTGTGGTTTTCATAACATTTCAACCCTAAAAAGCCATGATGACTAAGATGAGAGGATAAATACAAATGGAGAACTTTATTTCAGAGGTGTTTTCCTCCAAAGGTCGAGTAACGATTTGAATGTTGTATTGCCAATTACCAAATCACCCAGTCTACACTTTAAGAATGTGGCTGTATGCTTCTACATTGAATTATTAGATGAAAGGCGAAATAGAACTAGCTAATCTAATATGAAATCAATAGAGCTTTTTAAACTTTGCTTTTTTTTGTACAAGGGAAATAAAAGCAATCATTTCACATGTTCACCGCAATGAATGAATGAGGCGGTGTTTCCAATTGCTTCGTGTAGGGCTAACAAAGAGTGTTAATAACAATTACCATCATTTGAAAATCTCACGAGTGTAGTTTCTAGTGGTTAATCCTAATTTTAAACAGGGCAGATGTCCTCTTTACTGTTTCGCCCACTGGTCGGCCTTTCCTCAACTCCCACCCAAACAACTGTGCATCTAGACTCCACCTGGCCACCTCTAAGACAATGATGTCCAATATTTCACAATGCGTTCAAGCTTTAGTTTCAGCAAATGAATCATAAAATCTGCCTGATTGCTCTATTTCCCGCGTCTATTTCTTGTTCTATGTCTATGAAACACTGATAGAGCATCTGTTAGCTTGAAATTCATTGATAGCATGTGTCCAATATTTGTTTATAAACATCAAACCTACATTTCAGGGTTTTGGATTACGGTCTGAATTCAGAAAAACTAAAACAGACAGGAACCCTATATAGGACCTTCACTTATCACTTCAGGAATTTCAGCCCAGAAATTTTGTGTCTCACAATGTCACCCTGGATTCACGAAGGTGGTTTTGTCTTGCAGAGATGATTGGATGCTGATGTGTCAGGTTCCTGGGGATCACAGACTTCATTTTAGAGTACTGACAGAAGTGACCCACGTGAAAACGTTCTAAAGGCAGAGCCGCTGCTCCTTCCAGCACGCGAGGAGGTGTGCTCTCAGATTCCCAGCGGCGCCGACCCTGTCAGTGTTCAGCCGCTCCCTATAGGCTTTTGACTTGGGCAGTGGAAACAACAGTCATCTAAATCTTGTGATTCTAGGTGGTGCTGAAAGACCACATCAGAGTGAGATGAAGCTGAGACTGTATTGTCATGCCCTCAGTGCGCAGGACCGCATCAAAGATTGTTCCACTGTGCTATACAGCACAGACACGTGTGCAGAGCACGAGACAGCTAAGTGTTGCATGGAGTATGGGAAGGTTAATACCTTAGTGATTTCTTGTCTTTTTAGCTCACCTTTTTGACTTTAATGACTTCAAAAAATATATTTGTTAAAATAAACTGAAATTTCTTAGAAGCGTGGAACTTACTTAGACAAGATGAGGTCACTGATTTGTCTTTTATAATGCGTCGCACCAGAGTTCTTTGTTCACCTCATCACGCGTCTCTGAATTCCCCTCCTGCTCCTGTCAAAGCAGTGGCTCTGTGGCCGCTAGCTGTCCCCAACCAGCTTCTTTTAGTTCTTTCAGTCCACCTTGCCCTTGTCACTTGTTATGTCCATTCATGTCTCAATGTTTCCTAAAGTGAACTTCTAACACACGTGAGGATTTAATTATGCGCTCCATTCTCTACTAATCCTCGCTTTCTGACTGCTGGGATGTCATCTGGTGTTCCAGTTTCTGCATCTGCACTGCCTAACACAGACCGCTGTACGTGAACCAACGCACCTACCCATTTGCATCAGGCCTTCCACGGGAATCGCAGTTTTTTCAGATAGTGTAGATTTCGTAGGGTAATCACAGCTCCATGGAGTGCTTATTGTGTACCAAACCATTGTTACAAATGCTTAATTTTCTCTTCTTTATAACATAGTAGTTACCAAAGGAGCGTGTGAGGCTCAGATCGCAACCCTGTTGTCACCATGTTGTCGCCACGTGTTCATAAGCAAATGACAGAGCCACAAGGTGCTGCGGCTCTCTCATCTGAGACATGGAGCCGATTTTAGCTAAATCATGTATTTTTT
Source organism: Ctenodactylus gundi (assembly GCA_004027205.1). Taxonomy (NCBI): domain Eukaryota; kingdom Metazoa; phylum Chordata; class Mammalia; order Rodentia; family Ctenodactylidae; genus Ctenodactylus; species Ctenodactylus gundi. The sequence continues at coordinate 79,886 of PVKB01001325.1, forward strand.
GAAGATTAATATACAAAAATGTACAAAAGACTGACACAAAATCACTCAGTGAATGTTTTTAAATTACAATTTGCATTAATAAACTTAGCATATGATAGACACATCTAGATATTGGCTGTATTATTAAAAACTATATAAACCCATAGCCTCTGACTAACTACTTTTACAGTATAGTAAAATAAAAATATAGGTGCTTTCTGTAATGGAATAAAATAAATGCAAAGTATTCTGGAGAACAAAGAAAGCAGAAGTTACAGAACTCTTCGGTCGTAAGGATACACCAGAGTACGTTGCCCTAAAGTAAATTTTTTAATTAAAATGTGGCATATACATATAGTAGCAAATATAAACAGGCAACTCAGGAAATTTTTGCAAAGGCAAATCTTGTCTGGAACTATCACTAATATCCAGAAGTAGAACTCTATCAGTGGGTCATAAGCTCTGTCATAGATTTTCGTTTACTTGTTTGTTTGTTTTGAGATGGGATCTCACTCTGTAGTTCAGGCTAGGTCTGAACTCACAGTGCAGCCTTAGCTAGCTTAGAACTAATGGTAATCTTTCTGCCTCAGCCTTTGAGTGCTGCAATTATAAGCGTTCACCACCACTCCTGGCTACTCTGTGGTGCTGGAAGATTGAGCCTGGGAACTTGTGTGCTTCCTAGGCAAGTGTTCATATCACTGAGATTTTCTCCCAGCCTGCTCTCCCATATGTAACCACCAAAGTGACTTTTATACCTTATTTCATTCTTTTTGAACTGATTATAATAGAGTTGAGCTGCATAAACACTTTTATTTCTTTCATTTGAAATTGTGATTATGAGATAATATCATTCCATGTGGCAGTTTAATTATTTGCTGAGTGGTATTGTATTGTGTGTCTATGATAGAACTTCGTTATTCATTCTATTGTTGGTAAACATTGTGCTGTTTCCAGTTTGACTTATCATGAACAGTGATACTATGAATATTAATGTATATCTTTAGAACTACATCCATACATAATTCTTTCACCAACTCATAGACACATTTTGATGTAATAGACACTCCCATGCTCTTCCAAAGTTCTAGAACCGATTCACATGTTTACCAAGTATGCATGAGAGTCAAGATGTCCCACTGTTTGCTAGAACTCGGTGCATTTCATGTCAGTTTTGATTGTATCTACTTATACGATATTTAGCAAGACCTTGTTTCATAAAACGTTTAGACATTTAAAAAGATTTATTGATTGCTGGTTTTAGTTGTTTATAGCACAGATGTTGGTATCACAGAAAATGATCTCAAGGCCTGTGATACTGCCAACATTTTTCAAATAGCTTCTGAGAACAACTCTTTCATATTTGTTCATCACCTCATATTATATTTTCAGATATGTAAAATGTATAATCTCAAACAGTTTGAAAACACTGGGAGGAATATTATATCGAAGCCCCTAGAGGTGAGTAAGCCACTTCCGAGTTAGAATTGACAAGTGCTGGTTAATGACACAAACCAGCTATGTGGCCTCTTTATATGCAAGGCATTCCCTGAGATATCAAAACGGGGAAAATATATGCTTCTACCAACATTTCTTTTTGAATTAATGCCCAGGTGAGTTCTTCTGAAATACTGCAGTTGTATCTTAGCAAAAACAAGAAGCAGTAAAGCATCATACTTATTAGGATCCAATTTACCACAGCAGCAGTCAAGGGCTTCAATTTTTCCCAGAGGTGATGGGAAGGGAAAAGTAGGGATAGAAATTTTTAAATTAAATTCATAGTGCAGTGCACATTCCGAATGCAATATTGACAGTTCTAATTACACCTACCTTACTATCACAAGTTCATTAAGTGAAAGCAAAGAATTTGAAACTACTCTATGCATTTATTTAAAAAAAATCTATCATTTATCTGTGGAAGTCTCATGCTTCTTTCACTTAATTTAAGAAGATGTTTGTGTTTTTGGAAAAGCAGATTTTCATTTTATTAGTGCCTAATCAAACATACAGATATGTAAACACAATTAGGAAATAATTTTACATTCAAATACAGGTTTAGAAACATAAACAGTAAAAAAATCAGATGTCTATCAATGTTTATTCAATTATCATGTGTTTTCCCCTATAAAAGTAACCTATTAGACTTTTAGGTACTAAGCATATATCTAAATTATATTTTTGATAAAGTTATACTTTGCACAGAATTATTCTGTTATTTCAAACTTGAAACTCATTTGAAACTCAAAAATCATGTCTTGAAATGTGAATTTTTTTGTATATAAATTGAGAAGTTGGTCACTACTTCTACCTAAAAATTTTGTCTTGATGTTAGAATGTATGTTGTGGTTATGTGTATGTTTAGCAAAAACCATAATAATGTTTCTGCCTGCTATAAAGTATTTTGTTGTATTAAACTGAATGAAAAAGGCAGATGTTACTAATGATTGCCACAGGCATAGTTTCAGAAATGTATTGAATTAATTGACATAGAAAAAGGACTTTCAGATTTAGAGAAACAAAAAACACGGGATTTGTTTTCTCTTTAGTATTGGCAACGCATTTCTGTTTAGGTATAAAATAACAGATGTGTAAAACTGTTCAATGAGTCTAAAAATAATTCATTATCTTTAGTTGAGAACAATACTTAAAATTTTAATTAAAAAAGGAAAATGTTGGGCTGAGAGTGTAGTTCAGTGATGAGAATGCTTACCTAGGAATTGCAAGGCCCTGGGTTCCGTACAGGAACACTTTATAGCTGGGCATGATGGTACGTGCTATAGTTCCAGAACTCAAAGGTGAGGCAGAAGGGTTGCCATGACTTATAGGCCAGCATGGGCTACATGGAGAGTTATGGATCAGCCTGGGCTACAGGTTCTGCTTCTTTCCAAGAGAGAGAGAGAGAGAGAGAGAGAGAGAGAGAGAGAGAGAGAGAGAGAGAGAGAGAGAGACAAAGACAGAGAGACTAGGCAAGAAACAGGCACAAACAAAATCTACAGTGAATTTAAACAAATTTAAAAACATTACAGTAATAGTCACCTTGCCTTTAATACCCCTAAAAGATTCCACTGGCCAGTGAATACTCTTATCCAATTGTTCTTGCCAGTTTCTGAAGAAATTCTGAAAATCTTATATTAATGTGTTTAGTTGCAGTTTCCTGGCTGCCTGGATACCCTAAGTTCATGCAAAATTGTGAACTTTCCTGGTCATGTTGACTTTGGGGAGGTACCAGAAAATACATGATGGCAGATCTAGTGAAAAGGTGAATGAGAACACATTGCAAAGTTTTTATAAGCTTGCCTTCCTTTGAGTGGTGCTCAGCAGCATAATTCACTATATTTTTTATTATAGCACTTTATAAAGAAACACACAATAGGACTTCTGATGTGCTCCAGGAAGTAATAGAAATACTGAAATAAATGTTTTTGAAGTGTTGTTAAGGGGAATATTTTGAAGGGGACTTACTGCAATATAAGTTTCATTATACATTATTTAATTATTCAAATATTTAATTTAGTGTGCTTATTAATCATCACAAGTAAATGACAAATGTTTTTTTTTTTCCTTGTGCAATAGAGTTATTTACTTTAAAAATAGCATACAAGTCCCTGAAAAAATGTTTAACTCTTTTATATTTAGCAAACACCACCGTATGGTGCTTTATAGATATTTCACTTCCCGCAACAAATAAATTCGCTACCTCCAATACTTAAATAAAATTAAAAATGATAGCATTACAGTAATATATATGACTAATTATCCAATTTTTAGTGTACTTTTTTGATCTCTAAATTGATTCATGGTTGAATTGCAGAATATTTTTTTTTTGAGACAGGGTCTCGCTCTGTGGTCCAGGCTGGTCCTGAATTCACTTCAGAGCCCAGGCTGGCCTTGGACTCATGGCAATCCTCCTGTCTCAGCCTCCTGAGTGCTGGGATTACAGGTGTGCACCACCATGCCCAGCTTATGTGGTGCTGGGGAATCGCACTCTGGTACTTAGCACTTGGCTTAATGCTTGCTCAAGCGCTTTAACCGCTGAACCATTCCTCCAGCCGTGCAGAAGAATTTTTGTTAATGTATATGCATGTGAAACTGTTGCCCATGTGTTCATTCAAATTAAATATAAACAAGGAAATAAGACTTTTGAAAGCTTTTGGTTCTTCCAGTGAAATCAAGACAGGACATCTTCACAAAGTCCTGAACTCCAATAATCTTCTACAAGAGCTGCTCCAATGGCTTTCTACTTCATAGGATTGATTATTCCTCATAGTTGAGGAAATGAGAACTTATTAAATGACCTTTGCTTAAGATAGTTACATTTTGCTCACCGAATAATATAATTTAACTTTGAAATTGGTTCTACACGTATTGCTACAAAGTGTTTTAATTATTATGAAAAAGATGCTCCCATGGTTGCTGGAAAATCTCAATCTAAATGGGATTCATTATTCCAACCAACTTTATGTCTTGTCCAGTGTTGCATAAGTTGAAGATTTTGTATTAGAGTATTTATAAAATACCTCCAAGCTTTAGGATTCTTGAAAAGTAATTATTATATACACTTCCGGATCACTTTCAATTTTGTGTGAAGGGTCAAGAGGGGATAGGGACTATGATCTATATACTCAAAGATGTTCCAAATTTGATTGCTAGTTCAATTATCATTTTTAAAAAATGATCCTTTTACCAGCCAGTCATAGTGCTAGGTGGCAGGTTTGAAGCAATAATTCATCAATTCCAGTTTCTCTCTTTAGAGAATATGTGAGGACAATAGATTATTTAATGTATATTTTGGGGGCATTTTTATTAGTGTTAAAGTAGAAATAATAATGTCGGGTTCATGTATTGCAGGAGAAGTAAGCAGTATAAAAGATCACAGAGTACATTCTAGAAGCTCTAACCTTTTAAGTGAGACTTCAAGAATGTCTAGGAGGAAGCCAGATCAACAAGAAGAAATTAGTTATAAATGAAAGAAAACCAGGTAAATAAATGCGAGGTGGCAAGAAAGAATATTGATTATTTGAGGAAATCAGGTAAATAGAATGGTGCACCAAGTCTTAGATGAAAAGAGACAAGATTAACACTTTATAACAACAGTGAAAAATCCCAGCTGGCACATGCTAGGTACCAGTTTGGCCAATGCAACTCTAAAATTCAGACGAGAGTTGAACACACTTGTACTCAAAGGGAAGCCTTCCCTATGGAACAGAGAATGTGCATGTTTTGATGAGTCAAGGGAATATCAAGTTGAAAAAATAGAGGAACACATTTATTTCAGATGAGAGATATTAAGCAAAACGCAGAAGGGCAAATATAGAATATTTTCTATATTTTCTTTACAATAAGTGAATAAAGGAATATAGTTCCTAATTTTCAAGAGCAATTTATCACAATAGATGACAATCAGCTAAAACTTTGTAGAAAATTAAGCATATGGGTGTTTTGGGGGATGAGTCTGAATGAGCAAATGAGTTGTTTTCCCCTAATTCTTTCAGCACTTACAGCACTGGTCTTCCTGGTTTGCTCTAAACAATTATAGGCACAACACCTATAATTTTTCTTTATCTTCACACCAGCTATAAGTTATTATTGAACCTAAAATCTCAACAGGTATAATATTATACTGGAGTAAAATAAACAATTATAGATTTAGAAAGTGGATATTGAAAGGAATATTTTTATCTGTCCTTGTAGGATAGACATGGTGCTTCTCTGATTGCTTCTCTATTGCTTATCAGTCACCTGAAATGTCTTTCTTTCCACAGACTATGAAAAAATACATTAAATCTGGGTTTCTTTCTATTATTTATTTAGTTCTAACCTTGTTTTATTGTAACTGCTTTGTTTTTGTAAATATGACTGGTATGTTTAGTGCTGCAGATTAAATATTTACTTCTACTAAACTGAAAAAGTATCTTTTGTATGAAGTATTGTATTAATCATTTTTTATTTGTCACTGGCACTAATACCTGATATCAGAATCTAATAGAGGAGATGTTTAGTCAGCTGAGAGCGTCAGAGGGTTCCTTCTCTGAAAGGTTTGCCTGGAGGTTGGAGCACTATGGAAGAAGGATACGGTGGTGCTGCTTGTATCTGATAGTGGCCAGAAAACAGCACAGAATCAGATCTAGAGAGAGAGAGAGAGAGAGAGGCCAGTGACCCTACCAAGCATGTGAGGTGAGGCTTCTGTGACTCAATCACACACACACAGGTAGATGTGTGCTGCATAATCCCTTGGGCTTCTCATAATAAAGTCGACATATCACAATTAATGGTCACAATCCAATCATTGTCAGTCTAACAACTACGCATCTCCTTAAGTCAGAATAAAACCTGAATGAAGACAACAACAAGTTTATAATTTCATCTGTCACATTAAACTATTTTGTGCACAACTGGAACTGGAATTGGAGCAATTCTTTCCCCAGGGTCTAGAGTTCCAATATTCTTCAAATGTTCAAATCAAGGTCTCTTCTGAGACTCAGAGCAAACTCTCAGTTGTGTGTTTCTGCAAAAATTAAAATCAAATCCCTAAGCCCAAAATACAGTAGCATAATGTAAACATTCCCATTCCAGAAGAGAGGAATGCAGAGATAGAAAAGAATTGAACAAAGAAAAAAAAAAACCTGTCAAGATAAACATTAAGTCCTACTAAGTCCAATTGCAGCCTCAAGGGCACTCAGCAGGAAGGTGTGATTTCCACAGGGCTCAAGCAATCTCAACCCTTTCCTCTCCCTCTTGGTTTGACTCCACTTGCAACTTGTAGCTTTCTTCATATCAACAATAATCATGACTGTACATTTTTTTCTCACGAAAGTTTTGATCTTAGACTGAGAGCATCATCTAAAGTATCATATTCCTGCCTATATTTATTAGTATACATATGCAATATACAATGGTTAATTTGAGAATGAGTATTTTGTGTTCATATGTCGTCACAATATTACCATCCCTGCCCCTCCCCTTATTGGCCCTCCAATTCCGTCTCTAACCCCCCCCCCCCATTATCATACCCATTTGGTTAGACCCAAGTTTATAGCAACACAACTCATTGTAGCTAAACTATGGAAGATGTCAAAATATCATCAGTAGACTAATGGGTACAAAACTGTGGTTTACATATACAATGAAATGCTGCTATTCTATACAGACAAATTTGAGGTTTTGTAGGTAAATGGATATAACTTAGGACCATCATGCTAAGTGAAGTGAGTCAAACTCAGAAGGTGAAATATCATGTGATTCTTCTCATGAGATTAAGCCATAAAACAGGTATTTCTAAAATATTATCTTTGAGTATGTATTTTATCTCTTTTGCTAGCCATTTTTAGCTTTAAATATACATCCAATATATTTATGCACTTACAAAATAATACTTAGAAATAAATTTAACTAACGTGATGACAAATCTCTACCATGAAAAGTATAAAATATTGATGAAAGAACTTAAGCATATAAAAATGTTCTTTGTGATTGGCCATGAAAAAAAAATGAAAATCAAAGCAATGCTGAGGTTTCGCATCACCCCAGTGAGAATGGCCTATGTCAAGAACTCAAAAAAACAGCAATTGTTTGTGAGGATGCAGAAAAAAAGCAACTCTACTACACTGTTGGTGGGAATGCAATCTGGTACAACCATTACAGAAAGCAGCCTGTAGAGTCATTAGAAAGCTGAGAATAGAAATTCCATTCGATTGAGCTACTGCTCGATTGGGCTTGTTCCCAGAAGAAATAAATTGAACATACCAGAGACACATGTGCGTATCCATGTTTATAGCAGCACAATTCATAATAGCCAAATCCTGGAAGTGACTTACTTGCTCAAGAAAGATGTGGGACCCATAAACAATGGAGTGCTATGCAGCCATAAAGAAAGATAGTTATGAAGCTTTTGAATGAGACTGGAGCCACCTTGAGTCAATATACTCAGTGAAATAGAGCAAGCACAAAAGACGGTACAGACAGGTGTCCCTCTTATGAAATGCCCAAAATAATGACCTAAAAAGGCCCCAACATGAATGACAGGGTAAAAATAGAGGCAATGGCCAGCTAAAAAAAGGGGTGAACCTCTAAAAAGTAGGTGTGCATAGATATTTGCTGGTTCCCAAACCCCATGGTTCTAATGTGTAACAGAATTTGGAATTTATGTATTTACCAAAAAAAGTAATAAAAAAAACCTAAAATGTCTACCGCTACCCAAAGTGGTCAATAGACTCAATCCAACACATATCTTACAAAAATTACATACTTTTACAGAGCTGAAAGAAGCTGTTAAAATTTGTGCAGAACCACACATAAAATGAACGTTCTAAGCCATCTTGACTTTAAAATGTGCTATAAAGCTGTGATAATCAACACAGCATTGTACTAGCATCAAATGACATATAAACAAAATAGTTTAGCAGTAAAACTGAACTCTATACACAACTGATTTTCTATAAGTATGTTGAGAACAAACACCAGAGAGAAGACAGACTTTTAAGTAAATGATCCTGAAATAATTGGCCACTCACATTCAAGAAATGAAACTAGATCTTATCTCTTACCAGTTAGAAAAATCAAGTTCAAATGAAGATAAACCACATGCACTTGAGATTATAAAACAACTAGAGGAAAATTAAAGACACAATTTAGGATATATGAGGGATGCAACACTTTTATAGACATGATCCCCAAACCACAGAAAATGACAGCAAAAGTAGACGAAGAGGACTGTGTCAAATTGAAAGGCTTCTTTACAACAAAGAGAAGAGTCAACAGAATGACACAAGAACCTGCAGAATGGGAAAATATTTTCAACATATCATAGTGTTGATATCGAGAATATTAAAAATAAATATTGAATTGTATAAATAACGTTACCTAAGACATACAAAGGACTGAAAAAATGTGGTTCTCAAAAAAAAAAGCACTCAAAAATTAAGCAATGAGATGAGTAGACACTTCTCAGGAGAAAGAAGTTCAAATGGCCAATATGCAGATGAAAAAATTCAACTTTTTTGTCCATTAGAAAAATTCATTTTAAAACAACTTTAGACATTAGAAAAACAACGTCGTATTCTGGTAGAATGCTATTATGAAGAACTCAAGAAATATCAAGTCTTTGTCAGACTGGGAAGAGAAAGGAACACTTCTAAAATGTTAGCGGGACCTTACACTGAAAATCCACTATGGAAATCTGCACAAAGATTTGTTGAAAATCTGAAAATAGACATCTAATTTGACCACACTATAACACTTCTGGGTATGTTCCCTAAAGCATTAAAGACATTTACATTCCAAGGACAGTTCTCATCTATGTATTTTTTTTTTCTTTTGAGACAGGGTCTCGCTCTGTGTTCCAGGCTGGTCCTGAATTCACTTCAGAGCCCAGGCTGGCCTTGGACTCATGGCAATCCTCCTGCCTCAGCCTCCCAAGTGCTGGGATTACAGGCGTGCACCACCACGCCCAGCTTATGTGGTGCTGGGGAATCGAACTCGGGTACTTAGCACTTGGCTTAATGCTTGCTCAAGAGCTTTAACCACTGAGCCATTCTTCCAGCCCCCACATCTATGTTTATAGTAGTATAACCTATAATATCTAAATTTTGTATGCAGTCCACATACCCCAAAACGGTTAAACTATGGTATATATGCATAATGGAGTACTACTCTTTTACAAGGGTAGATAAATTTTAGTTAGTTGTAGGAAAGTAGAAGCATCTTGAGATCACTATTCTTAGTGAAGTAAGTCAAATACAATAAGTTAAATATTGTGTAGTTTCTCTAATATGGAAACCTAAACTATAAATAAATAGAACAGTAAAGTATGAGAGAGATGGTAGAAAACATAACAGTTGACTTTAAGAAGAAGAGAATGGGATTTTGGCAGGAGTGAAGGTAGGAACATAGGAAAGAGAAAAAAAAACAAAAATAATGAAGATACCTTGTGTATATATTCACCAATTTTCCAAGGTGAATGTAACCACTATACATTACATAGACATACGAATAAAAATAATAATTTGAGATAAAATAGATGATAGAGTTAAACAGGCATTTTTGAAGAGAATACGAACAAATTATCAAGAAGCATCTGCAAAAATCTTCAGTATTATTAACTGTCAAGAAAATTCAAATGAAAACCGTAGTGTAATATCACCTCAATGCATTGAATGTTTATTGTATTAAAAGTGCTGGTGAGAATGTGGAAAAAGGACAATTTTTTCATGCTGCAGGTGAGAATATAAGTTACTAGAGCCATATGAAATATAATACAGATGTTTTTCAAATAATTAAAAATAGAACAGCCATATAATATAGCATTCTAAATACAGCTTGTTTCTCAAAGAAATGAAATCAGTATGTCATGGAGTCATTTGCACTTTCAAGCTCTTGTAACCTTATCTATTCATGGTAGTCAGGACAACTAAACAACTAGGGTCTCCATCAGAAGGTGAACGAATCAAGAAAAGTCGGTAGGTGTGCACCATAGAGTATCAGGTCTTAATAAAAAACAAAATTTCATTTACAACAATCTGATTGGAACTAACAACTATTATGTAATAGGAAGTAAGCCAGGCATAGACTCGTACATAGAATCTAACAAATGTAATCTCATCGAAGACGAGAGTTGAATATTGTTTCTGGTCCCTGGAGAGAGTGGCGGGCAAGAATCATGGGGAAATGTCAAAAAAAGGCTAAGTCACCTTTAGGAAATAGAAATTTTGGTGTTCTGTTACACTGCAGGGAAATAAAATGTGATGGACTAGGTATTTTAAATGCAAAATTTGACTGAAGGTTTTCACCATAAAGAAATGACAAACTTGTGTGGAGATTTAAGCATCACACAATTTATATATGTATGAAACATGAATGATATTCCAAAATTGCATTCAATATTAGTTTCTATAAGTCATTTAAAATTTAATTTAAATTAAGAAAAATATATTGGCAGAAATACCCAAATAACAATTTGATGTCAAGTAACTATATAATTTGAAACTAAAAGCACACAGTATAGGATCATCTTCATTTTATACAGAACTGAGGCACGAGTTTAAAGGAGCAGCCAAGGTCACGGTGTGCAGAAGAAGCCTTCTGAAGACTTGTATCCAAACTCTGTGAAATTTCTAATCTGCACCCACAGGTGTGAAAGAACTTTGAAGAGCATGGCAAGATTTCTGGTATTCAAAGTAAGATCATGCGTACTATTTTCAGAATGAGAAAGGGCAAAAGAAGCAGGAAGATGCTGGGATACACGCCCACATCATTACCATCCTTCTCCCAAACTCCATAGCTGGCTAGCCAACAGTCCAGTGACAGAGAACTGAGAGGGCAAGAGTTCAAAGCACATAGAATTCAGTGGTTGTTCTATAGTGTGCTTTTAAAGTTTGATAAAAATTGCTTGGAGCAATGGTACCGATTTTTGATTTGTTTTAATGCCATATTAGGATATATGCTTCTTACTTCTTTATTTAAGTACTCCTTGAATCTCAATCAGTAACGTAAACAAATTACAGTAAAGACACTTGCCAATGAAAGTATTTGTCAACGATGTGGCAATACAGCAGCCTCAATCTGCTTAGATCTAAATTCCCCTGTGTAGTTTTTGACGGAATCATCTTATCATGTCTACTGTACCTCACATTGCATTTGCAGAGCCAATATAGCCCTGCAGGCTACATTTGCTAAGGAAAGTTTCCATTCTTTCTGTGTACTAGAATGCTGAAGCATCACCCTTAGAAATATAGGCTCACTTTCATCTTTGGCTGGCACTTCTTTCAGGTACAATATTTTCAAAAGATTTAACTTAATGGAGTAGTTCTACAAAAGTTCATGACCACAAGGAGAAACTCATTCATCATTACTTATTGTGTGTCACTCTCATAAAACAAGCTTAAAAAAGACTTTGGATTTCAGAAGACACCTGCAGGTTTCCCTGAAGTCTGAATTCAGGGATGAATACGCAGCCGGGGCACCTCTCACCTCACACTGCAGCGGTCCAGCAGTTGCAGCTAAGTAGGTGAGAGGCCCGGGGTCCTCTGAAACACAGTGCACACAAAGCCCGTTCCTACTGTTGTCAGTGCATTTGTAAATGTGCGGTGCAACAGAGTACAGAAAGGATTTGTATATATTGCCACTAACTGCACATACTCATTACAGTAGTAGTCTTATTTTTAATATTTCCTTCACTTTTCATTCTGCTCTCACTTTCCCTAATAAACTAAGACATTTAACACAGTCACTATTAAACGGTAATCCATCCAATTCATTTGCTTAATTCCTTTTTTTTGAATGCTAAGATCAATTTGCTGTTTCAGTGATGCAATATATTACAACAATTTATGTGGTGGAACTTGCTTAATGCCAAAGGCTGTGTTTCAAACTAACTAACTGAAAATTGCAGGCATTGGATTTCAAATGTTTTTGCATAAGCTAAAATCGTTGGAATTTACACATTTGAGAAATGCTTGGAATTTTGACAATTTGCTGACATAATCAAAAAATGGGGGTAGATTTTATAATAGATTAATCTTTCCAACAAACTGTTGAAAAATGGCTTTCAAGAATGGTTCTGGCGTTTGTTTGTGTGCTGATGGTGTTTGACTCACCAAGCCTTGCATTTTGCTTGATAAAACAAAGGACATTTTTAAAAACTTACCTTTACCCCCAGGGAAACCACTCAATCAGTGGAGTAATTTTCCTTCACATAATTGTCCATTGTGCATAGTAACAGAATTTTAAGTACGTGACATTATCCTGTTAATATGAACAAAAAACGTTAATTGTGGTGATCTTGTGTTTCACATTAATATTTTATTAATCATTATGTACATCCCACATGAAGCACATAAAATTGATGTATATATAATAAATTATTACATGGATTCCAATGTAATAGCTGCTAGGTTTAATAAACGCAACACTGTCAACTCTCACACTTACACACACACACAACAACACACTCCTCCACTAATGAGCACGTACACATATATAACATGAGAATAACATGTTTAACCTTCCTCTATCTATTCGTAATAGAAGGTTAGAGTTTTTGATAGTCTCGTCTTGGTTTTCTGCTTTTCTCTACCATTTAGATATGGAAACTCACTTCTAAAGTTTAATTTTCTGTGTTGTTGAATTTCATATTAAGTACTCTTTGGTGTGTATTATTTCTGTTTAATATCATGTACTTCAGATTCAAACAGACTGTGTTTATGTAAAGTCAATTTGGTTTCTCTAAGATGGAGTTACTCATTGTAAAAAAATAAATGTACTTTCCCCATTTGACTGGCAGATAGATTCAAGTGATTTCTAAAATTTACATTATACTTCTCTCTAACTTGTACCTTAAAATTTATAAATCTCGGTAGTATTTTCATATTTGGATGCTATATATTAAGAAATATGTAGAATTCATATATGGCTATATATGCTATTTACTGCATGCATATAAACATATTGCATACACAATATATGTACATTGTGCACATATATTATCTCTATTGTAGAAATACATTTCTTTTATATAGCTGCATAATTTCCATTCTGCAAAATGGAATGTTTTTAACCTGTTTGCATGGAGAGATATTTAAGTTACACTTGGTTCTGTATTACAAGCAATTTTGTTGTACATCCTGTTGCATTGTATTTGTACACACAATGTATGCGGAAAACACTGCTCAATAATTGGATTTCTGGGCCAAAAAATGAAGTCTTCACATCTTAAGTAATTCTTGGTATCTTTCCTTGGAAGGGCATTTTAAGATCAAATGTTTCTTTGTACCATGTTTATCCCATTCTGATTATTTTACTGTGCTTATTATTTTGATAAATATTTTAAATATTTACTATGAGCAGTATGCTAGGTGAAGACATAAGAAAGAAACGTGGAATGAGAGTTTCGGTAAATACCTTCTCCTGGTAATTATATATTATTGAAGTAAATTAATAAATTTATTTACTACCACAATCACTCAGGTACCATGTGCCCGCTGATGAGAAAACTTAATGAAATGAGAGAGAATGTCGATTGCCAAAGACCACACTACACATAAACGAAGCTCGTGCTTGCTGGTGGTGGTGGTTTAAAATTAATGCGGAAAGGTACCAAGACCCTTGTTTCAAATAAAAGTTCTGAGGTGTTTACCTCTACATTTTTGTTTAATCATACTTTATCATTTATGACTAAAAATGTGTATCTGAAACACACACACACACACACACACGCACGCACACACACACACACATGCACTGTTGCCAATCTACACAAATTGAACTTGATCCAAAGAAAACTCTAAAATACATGAATCCTGTCATTAGTTTCTATTACTTCCTATGTCATGGCTTCTTTATTCTTAACCATGCGGTCCTACTTGAGACAATTATGGAATTTTTCTTTCTCTTCATATAAAATTTTACTTATCATATCATATATTGACAAAGTCTTTACTGAAAAATGTTTAGATAAACTGATCTGACCAATAGCATCAATTTCCAAATATAAATCTTCATATAACTTCTAAATATGAGTCTCCACCATATTGCCTTAAACAAAACTTCCTTTCAACTCCCTGAATAGAAGTGATGTCCCCTCCATCATTTAATCTGTATAAGAGAGCAGGTCCTTTGCAAGATAAAATGGTTGGTTATAAAATTTGATTCCAAATGACTCATAGGAAAAGTAAGTGATCGGCAAGAAGATGGCCAAGTAGGCGAGCACATTTTGACAAATCATTTGCATATCTTCATAACCTCCACATTCATTAGCTGCATAATGAAACCTGAGTAAGTTCCTCCATTTCTTTAGAACAGGACTAAATTTATCCTAGCTATGACCTGTCATCGAACAAGACCAACACTATACTTTATTATATAATTACTTTTTCTTTTTTAATGACTTTAGATATTGACAGTAAAGTAAGAAAATATTTTTATTTAAAAGTAAAAACATTAATATTTATTTTTCTTCATTATATTAGTCTTAAATTTTGATATAATGGCTACATTAAATTTGAGAAGTTTGTGCACATATATGTGGTGATATCATCAAAATTTTCTCACCCCTTTTTTGACCATCCCAGCTCCTTCATCCTCCCCTAACTCCCAACAGCTCACCCAATTAATTCAATTTCCTGTATTCTGTTTTTCTCATCTTAGAGAAACCACATAGTAGTTAGCCTTCTGAGCCTGACTCTCTTTACAAAGCATGATGGTCTCAAGTTGCATCCATTTACTTAGAAACGCCTTGAGTGTGTCTTTATGGAAATGCAGTATTCCATTTTGTACTAATACTACATTCTTGCATCCATTGGCCTGTTGATTGATGAATACTTCAACATCTTTCATAATTTAGCTATTGTTAGTTGTGCTGCTATGAACATAGGTGTACATGCATCTCTGTTATATGCTGCTTTTTGACTCTTAAACAGGTACCCAGGGGAAGTATCACAGGATTTAGTCAAATATTTATTTTCATCTTTTTTGAGAAAGCTCCATAGTACTTTCCAAAGTGGTGGTGATAGTTTAAAATCCCGATAGCAATACAAAGGTTTCTTTTTAGCATTTTTTTCTTATGACAATTATAACCAAAAAATGGAGTGATGACATTTGTGTTGGTAACAAATAGTGAGAATAGCATAAGTATTACCAATAAATTATTTAAATTAAGTTAAACAATCAAGAAAGCAAAGTAATTTTTTAAAAACTGCTTGGTTAACCATGAAGATTCTTTAACACTGGTTAGTTGAAAAATGATACCTGTGGTATTTTCTTTCCCACCCTTCCTGAGAAATACAAAAATTTAGCATAATTAATCTCTAGGCGATATCTACAGTCATTAGTTTTACCTACTCTTAGTGTTTACTAACACATGATTTACTAATTAAACCTATACTTCCCCATGTATAAAATCAGAATAATATTTATAGAAAAGACTTTATTGGTACAGAAAGTAACACATATTAAAATTATAATTAGCAAATCTATGGACTATTCCCAGTAGCTAAGTGTCTAACCACACCAATGAATGAGAATGTCATTATCATGATTGAATGTAACTCTTTGATTATTTTGGGAAGTCTGAGTACCTCCAATTACGAATACTGAATTGATCTTTCCTTGGTTTATATCACAAACCATCTCTGTTCAAAATGAACATTATAGTGGGATGAGAGTTTCCACTTGACAGGTGATTCCAACCTGCATCCGGCCATGCATTTGCCCTTTAAAAAATTATAATAAAAGTATTTAAAACACAGAAAATTTGCTTACATACATTGATTATATATATATATAATAAGGAAAGCAAGCCAAACAGATACCCATATGGAAATATAAAGTTATTTGAGAAAAACCTTCCATTTCTTGTGATCTCAATTCCTTTCTCTGGTTGAATTATTTTCAGGGCTAAATTCTCCATCTAAAAGTTTTTCCTCACTCCTGCTGATCTTATGAACAAAGCACCTAAAATATCTTCTGTAAAGCTACAATCACAGTACAGAAGTAGTAAACTGAGAAGACAGATACCATGGACCTGCCTGACAGCTCTGCTCTTATTAGCAGAGTTTCTGGAGATGGCAGGATAAAGCCTTGGGCTATGTATTATGACAGCCATGGTCATGGCCTACCTCTGGTAGTTCTCTTTCAAGTTACCTTGCACTGTTAGCAATTTCTTGTCCATCTATGAGCTACCTCTAGGACACTGCTGAGGCTAGGATTTAATATAATGAAAGCCAAGAAAGAAAGAAAGAAAGAAAGAAAGAAAGAAAGAAAGAAAGAAAGAGAGAGAGAGAGAGAGAGAGAGAGAAAATAGAATAATTAATAAATTATAGAAACAATTGAACATATTCCTTTGGAATATTTGTATTGCTCATATACATATCACCTGAGTTGTCTATTCATTTCTCATTTCTTTCAGCATGCTGATGCATCTTCTAAACCTCATCACCTGGCCAGAAATTTTCTGATTTTCTCTGCTCATAAGGACAGTTAGCAAAGAAAGCCAATCGTGTACCTTTTTCTATAAGTTATCTCCTTTTTCTTCTTACCATAAATCTCCGTTTTGAAAAAAACCAGAAAACTGGTATTTTGCCTGCTTTGAATATAACATTAGCAAAATGTATGATTAAATTAATATAGTAAGTTGGAATGAAATATATTTTTATTTAAACTATACTACATGATGTTAAAGAATTTTTTGTGATAATTAAGTATGGTCCTAGTAGGTATATACGGTTTTTTTCTGGAATAATAAGGTAAGCTTAGCTTTCTTTTTTCCCTATTTTATTGATATGTATAAGTGCAAAACATAACATTTACATTGATCTTGGGTATTTCGTGCACATATATATCAAGGCAAATTTACAAATTCTTCCCTTCTCTCTTTTCGACCCTTAAACCCATTCTTGTCCATTTCCCATCATTCCCCACATTAAGTTCTATGAAATAACTGTGTCTGAGTTTCTCATATCAGAGAAATCATTCACCGTTTCACCTTCTGCTTCTGATTCACTTCACTAAGCATGATGGTCTCAAGTTACCTCCTCTAGCCTACAAAAGCCTCCAACCTATCTGTCTTTATAGATGAGTAGTATTCCATCGTGTATACATACCACAGTTTGTGTATTCATTGGTCTGTTGATGAGTGTTTTTGTGTCTTCCACATTTTAGCTATTGTTAGTTGTGCTGCTATGCTCATGAATATACGTGTATATCTGTTATATGTTGTTTTTAACTCTTTTGGGGAAAATTCAGAAGAGGTATCACTGGATGGAAGGGGATATTTATTTCCAGACTTTTGAGATAATTTTCTACCGCTTTCCATAGTGGTTGCACCAGTTTACATTCCCATCAGCAGTGCAAGAGGGTTCCCTTTTCCCCACAGCTTTATCAGCACTGATTGCTATTTGTATTCTTGATGTATGACAATCTTTCTGGAGTTAGATGGTATCTTAGTGGTGTTTTGATTCACATTTCTCTAATGACTAAAGATGTTGAATATCTTTTCATGTATTTATTGTCCATTTGAATTTCTTCATCTGAGAACTGCCTATTCATTTTGTTTGCACATTTTTCAATAGGGTCATTGACTTTGAGTGAATTACTTTTCTTCAGTTCCTTTTATACTCTGATTATTAGCCTCCTATCTGAGGTATTGGTGATGACTGTTTTTTCCCAGTCTGTCAGTTCTCTTTTTACAATGTTGGTAATCTCCTTTGCTATGTATCTAATTTTCAGTTTGACATAATTCCATTTGTTAATGTTTGGGGCTATTTCTTTTGCTTTTGGTGTCATATTAAGAAAGTCTTTACCTACACCTATGTCTTTTAGATATTTGCCTAATTTGTCTTCCAGGAGGTTCAGCGTTTCAGTTTTAATATCTAGGTATTTGATTCACTTGGACTTGATTTTGGTGCATGGTGACAGGTGTGTGTCTATATTCATTCTGCAAGTGGATGTTGATATTTTCCAGCAGCATTTGTTGAAGAGGCTATCCTTTTTCCAGTGCATGCTTGTGGCTCCTTTATTGAAGAATAGGTAGCTGAGGGTATTTGAGTTTGTCTCTGTATTCTCAGTTCTGTTCCACTGGTCTACCTTTCTGTTTTTGTGCCAGTACCATATTGTTTTACAGCTATTCCTTGATAGTATAACTTGATGCATGGCATTGTCACACCTCCTTCCTAAGTTTAGCTTTCTCTGTGTAATTCTAGTGTCCTTAATTGCATTTACTTGTTTACCCTTCAGAAATGATTAAATTATATACAACCTAATTAAATACTAAGAAAAAGTTTACACAACATTGTGTGCGCACTCAAGGACCTAAAGCAATAAGTGAATGAAGGTTGGCATATGGCGATTCTGAATGCAAAATTATATGTGCTTATGTGTGAGCTTCCACCTTTTTCATATCAGATGATATCTGATGAAGTTCAAAATAAGTGAATATAATGCAAAGTAGCTAAAGCTAGATATGTATTTGCATTGACTCTGGAGTTTTCTGACACACAGTGTAAATAGAAATTCATTTGAATGCATAATTTGATTAATGTGATGCTAGGATTGTCTAAATAAAAGTTAAATTTATATTTTTCAATTTTTTTATTTTTTAAAATTACAACCCACTTCAATATCCCCCATTTTCTTTTAAGACTTTCCAGAATATTGATCTGTCTAAATCAAAGGACAGCCTTGATAAGTAATGCTTTTTAAAAAAAGCATAACGTGTTTTCTTCCTATAATTCTATTACTTTGAATTGAGTGTTATTGAGAGACCAACAGGTAAGGAAAAAGCACTGTTTCAGCCTCTACTGAGGCTTTAATTTCTGTTTAGGTAACCACATAGTCAATTCTTGGAAAACGTGTTTCTACATCATTTTTTAATTTGATGACCTTTATCTTGTCTGCTTTTCTCTAAACCAGAATTTTATTTCTTTAAAGTTATTAACTTTACACACTATGTCAACAGTATTATGTAGATGACAGTTTCTTTTTTTCTCTCTCTTCTGGGACTTTTCTTTTTATCTGAACTTTGCCAACAATTTGACTTTCCATATGATTCATTTTGAAGATTTAATTGAAGTATATAAAAAACCTTACATGGGCTTTGTATTTCATCAAGCTCTTCTTAATACTAGTAAAGTTAGAACTGATCAATAATAAACATTGTATGTAGTTGGTATGAGAAATTGTGTCTAGTTTACAACTGTTTTTTAGAATATTTTTATCAGCTTTTTATTTTCATTGTCAGTAACAGTGATTTTATAGTTTTGTTGACTTACCCAACTTGTTTCAACATTTTGAATTCCTCTTATTAAAACTGCTGTATATGTTTATGAAAATAATTCTGTAACAATCAATTTTAGGTCAATTTTGAACAAATTGTGTCAGTCATATTTTGACATATTATTCAAAGTTAAGATTCTTGCAATTTTTTAAGATTATCATCCCATTTACATGCCTCGTTGTTCACAATGAATTATTCCATGTGAGTACTCAGTAAAAGTAAGATAAGTTCAGTTTTCTGTGCTGTTTAATGACATTCTTCTTTTCACGTAAGTCTAACATTTGTTTAGAATCACCTTTCCCCTTTTATTCTCACTCATACTACAGTGCCTTTGAATACTTATGCAAACCATTTATTAATTGAAGCTAAAAATCTAAAATTAACCTCAATTATTTTCAATATTGAGTACTGAACACAGTGAATAGACATTGAGCTAACTCCTCAATCCTGTTCTTTTTCTTTTTTTAAAGTTTGAAACAATGTCTCACAAAATTGCCAGCTGGACTCAAACTTGGGACTTTCCTGCATCACCATCCCATAACACGGGGATTACAGAATCTTCTTCACTGTGTCTGGTTAACTTCTTTTAATTAAAGTTTAAATACACTTCGTGGATTAATTTTTCCAACTGAGTTCTAAATTTACTGATTCATAAAACAGTAGAGCCAAATAAAGAAGAGCAAGTATATCACTTACATCACAGATGAAGCAAGGAAACATACATATGCACACTAAAATGTATATTGATATAAAGTTTTATATTGGCACAGACACACTACACACACACACACACACACACACACACACACACACACATATTCCTATGTTCTCCCCGATTTATGTTAACTTCCTTCTTCACTAGTGAGAAAACTGTCTTGCTATTACTCAGTGCTCATTCATTTCAGAGTTTAATTTTATATTCATAACTTAGTGGCTTCAGAATGAGTGACTCAAAACCCAATGAGAAATAACTTTATGAACTAGTCGGGGTATTATTAGGTTCTTCTGTCCCTTTCTAGCTTCCATCCCGAATGCCCTTAGTTTTCTATATAGTTTCCTAAATTTTATACATTTAGTACTTTTGTTGTAAAGTTTTTCAGGTTTTGATAGATGCATCACGTCATATATTTACTGTAACAGTATCACATGGCATAAGCTTTCCTCTCTAAATAATTCCCTCAATGTTGCCTAAGTTTTCTGTGCATGCCCTGTCCTCTGGCTGCTACTAATCTGTTTACTGAGTTCATAATTTTGTCCTTTCCAGAGTGGCATATAAAAGCAATCATGTAATATAGAGCAGACTACTATCACTAACATTATGTTTTTGCTTTGATTCATATGTACTTATTATGACTTACTAATTCATTCCCTTTTATCACTAAGTAATATTCGACTGTATCCATCAACTCGTGAAAAGGAAACAAAATGTGGTCTATCTGTGCAATGAAACATTATTTACTTACAGAAACAAAGGAGATCTTGATTTACACCAAAGTATCAATGGACCTAGAAAATATGCTAATTAAAAGAAATAAATCACAAAACCCACATATCACATGACTTCATAAAACTTAAAATTCAAAAAAAAAAAAACAGAAAGTAGATCAGGGATTGCTAGGTTAATTTTTGAGGTAATAAAAATGTTCTGGAATGAAATTATAATGATTTATATACCATGTTGTTAATATACTGAAACCCACCAAATTATAAAATCACAAACTTTATGGTTATCAATCACACTGCAACAAAAAATGTTGAAAGGGCAAAACGTGAATTTTCTTTGTATAGATTCTGCTTCTGGCCAAATTGGGATCACAAGGAATAAATTTATGTTTTCTCCTCAAACAAGTAAGAAAGTGAACACAAAATATAAAACAGTGGTTCACAAGGTTACTCTCAATGTGGGGCAAAAAACTCAATGTTTTCTGAGAGAATTGAAACTAAACCGCTGTTGCGCACTTAGTGAATAGGGAAAGGCTTTCGGAACAACTCAGGGTGGGAAGGACAACCCATTGTGGCTATAGTCCAGAGATGAAGAGATGGAGGGTGGGTCTAGGGCAAGGCTGAACCTAAGGTGCTTTCATGATTATTTTTGTACAAATATCGGTTGAATCAACACTAATAGCAATAAAATAGAGCCACGCAAAAATGAGGCTGACGGGGCACTTCAGCAGGGGCTGCAAGATGCCTTATGAAATATTTGTGTTTCTATGCACAATAAAATAAGGAAACTGAAATTAAGTTATAACATCATTTATAATATATAAAATATGAATTATTATCAACACATATAATAAAAAGTACACAAGACCTGTATACTCTAATGATTACTGAGAGACTTAAAAAATACCTGAATAAGTGAAGAGTTACCTTTCCACTATGGACACGAAGGCTCAAGTTTGGAAGATGATATGGCTCTCCAAAATGGTTTGTAAATTCCATATTATCACTATTTAAAAGTCAAGCTGAAATTCACAATATTTTTGGCTGTGTTATGGTGTACTTTTGTTTTTGTCATTTTTCTTTCTTTCTTTCTTTCTTTCTTTCTTTCTTTCTTTTCTCTCTCTCTCTCTTTCTTTCTTTCTCTCTTTCTTTCTTTGTTTTCTTTCTTTTCTTTTTTAGCCAAGGTCTCACTCTGTAATAATCTAGTAATCCATACCAGTCTTGACTTTACAGTGTAGCTGAGACTGGCCTTGAATTCAGAGCAATTCTCCTGTTTTAGGCCCCAACTGCTGGGATAATAGGCATGTTCCACCAGGTCAAGATGATTTTTGAGTGGTATTGAGGCATTAGACCCAAGATCTTGCTTTCGCTAGGCAAGCACTCTAACCACCAAGCTACATTTCTGGTCCTTGCTTTGTATTTTCCCTTTTATTGATATGTAGAAACGTAAAACTTAAAGTTTACATTGATCTTGAGCATTTTGTGCATATACATGGCAAAGTTATAAATCCTACCCATCTCTACATTCGACCCTCCAATCAATGGAGCAGAATAGAAAATCCTGATAAAGGCTGGCATATATACATTCGATTCACAGAAGAGATGAAAAGGTAATGCAATAGGGAAATTCTAAGGTTTTTGATCATCATATATCTGGAACAATTAGGTATCCAAATGCATAAAATACGTATCTAGCCATACTTTAGTTCATATAAAATATTAACTCTAAATGAATTATGAATATGAACATGTTGCAAACAAAACAAAACAAAATTTAAAAAATGACTTCCAGAAAAAGGTTTCAAGTTTGGTTATACAAAGATTTATTACATACACGAAACATAAAACCCAAAAAGGACCAATAATTATTTTATTTTATTTCACCAAAGTTAATAATTACCCTTTGAAGGGCTAATAAGAATATGAAAAATTTTATCAGAGCAAATGTATTTGCAAATGACCTATCTAAAAGAGAATTCATATCTGGAATACATAAATTTCTCTGAAAATTGTATTAAGACAAAACACAAGTGAACACAGTGTGAGTAAAATTCTGGAGATGCTTTGTTCCGTATGGAAATATGCCATCAAACAAACAAACAAACAAAAGGAATAAACAAGAAGGTGATCGACATGACCATTTCCTAGGTGTGTTAGTTTGGGTTCTACATGAGGCAGAATTGACAGATATTATAAGAAAATGGGATTTATTTGGAAGGCTCACACATCTCAGCAGAGCGATAGTCCAAGATGGTGGCCTGGGCATGTGAGAGCTGGAATATCCCATGGCTTCTCAGCTGAGAGGTAGAGCACCCATCCATGACTGCAACACAGCCTCTGAGAGTGCTTTGTGGATCTCAGTTGATTGCAGAATAATATCAAAGACTGAAGACTGAAGATTGGGAGATGTTCAAACAGGTGCACGTTGACACTTGAATAAATCTGTGATGATTATCTCTGGTGTGAAGCAAGCAAGTTGCCTTCCATGGACAGTTGAGAAGGCAAGAGATTTCCCAGAAGGAATAGCCATAATAATCTTTCTTCTTCCTTCCTTTTGTTTAATGCAAGCTTACAGTTGGTCCTCCCACATCTGGGGTGGGTACTCTTCCCTCATTCACTGGCCCACGAATCACTCACACACACCTATAAGCTATACTCTGGGTGTGTTTCCTGTCTGCCTCAAGTTGACATATTTCTTTAATGATCACACTGGGGAAGTACAAGATGAAACTGTAATGTGAGAACACATACCATTTAGAAATGGTAAAAACTAAAAGCTAATATCAAGCATTGGTGAAAGGATAATATAATTAAATTCTCATAATTTCTTCAAGAGACACATATGGCGCAACCACATTAATAACCTTTGCTCAGTTTCTTAAGAGTACATATGTATGATTATTTGGCTCAGCTAATGTGTTTGCAAGCATTTGCCTTAAAGAAAAAGCTAGTAGCCATATAAAGCCTTATATCTAACTGTTAGAACTATTTTATTTGTATTACCATTAACTGGACCCAACTAGAATATCAACAAAGAAATTAAAACATTCAATCTTGTAGGATATCCATACAATGGGAAACTACTCAGCTATAGAGAGAAATGCACTCGTAATAAATAAAAACCAGGAATTAATCTCAAGTCATTATTACGCGTGGGGAAAGTTAGATAAAACATAACAAACAAACACACACACAAAAATCCAGTTTACATACACTTTATAATACCTTCATAGTAACTTAAAGTAGGTCTGTGGTTGCCTGAGAATACATAGAAAAATGTATTAAAATGACCCATAAATAATCATACATGTTTCACACAGGGATATGAAAAAGCTTTTGAGTGTGAAGGATGCTTCCATTATTTTAATGATGGTGATTTAACAAATGGATATATATCTCTCACTTTATCTAATTATACACTTGAGACATGCAAGTATTTGAATAAAATTGCATCTAATAAGGTCATAATTTTTTTTAAAAAGAATACTAAAAGTAAAATTTAAGAAATTATTTTTAAACCTTCAGTTTTTGTACTGCTTGTAAACTGGAGAATTATCACAGAGATAAAATACATTCTGCCATTCATGATGATTGCGTCTTCAAATAAGACAGCCAGAGTTCCAAGTTTATAGGGAATTTGTTTTTGCTATAAATAGTTTGAAACTCTTTTCACCCCATTTTATAGATATGCATAAGTGCAAAATTTAAGGTTTACAATGAAGTTTAGCATTTTGTGCACATACGTGCCTTGTCAAGGTGACAAGGACTTTCCCACTCTCATTTTGTCCCTCTCCCTACCCACCCCTCCAGGCCTCTCCCCCACACCCCCATTTCACTTTATTTTTCATCTTAAGTTCCATAGGAGTTGTGATCTGGGACTCTCATATCAGAGAGACCATTCGATGTTTCACCTTCTGCTTCTGACTCACTTCACTAAGCATGATGTCCTCAAGTTTCTTCCATTTGTCCTCAAAGGCCTCCATGCTGTTGGACTTTATAGATGCATAGTATTCCATTGTGTCTAAATACCACAGTTTGTGTATCCTTTGGTCTATTGATGGGTGACTTCCACATTTTAGCTATTGTTAGTTGTGCTGCTATGAACATGGGTATTCATATATGTCTGTCATGTGTTGTTTTGGCCTCTTTTGAAACTCTTTAATTAATATGTCTAATGTTAAAAATCAGACTGTATGATCTGGTGCATGCAAGTCATCCATGCATTCTGTAAGGCACTGCCTGGAAAAGTTGGTGATTTGGTGAGACCTGTCTTAAAATAAAAATAAATGGTGATGCATCTTAGGTCAAACGTCTGGGATTCAAACTCTAGTACAGAAAAAAATAATTGACTAAATAGGAATATAAAGAAAATATACATCTAAGTAACTCTTATTAATAAAATGTGAAAATAGATGGCATTGTCTCAAAAGTTATGAAAAGAACCTTTAGCTTACCTTTTTGAAAGGTAATACATAGTGGAATTTTTAAACTTTCCATTTGGAAAATAATATAGGTAAATATATTTTAGGTTATATTACTATCCAAATATTGTTTTCCCTAATATCTCTTAATATCAATATAAAATGATGGTAATTTTAAATAAAATTAAGCCTTAACCTACACTAGGATTTTTAAAAATCTTCGAACAATGCATGGTTCATAATTAATATAATTACTGAACATAGTATGTCACTTTAATGATATGAAACATTAGGTTACTGGATGAAAATTGCTTTTATATGCATCATTTAACAAGAAAATCAAATACCTAAAATCATGTACTGTTTCTATAAATCAATGAAAGTACCTGGGGACATTGTGTATGTATAGTTTTGTGTATACTGTACAGATAAATATGTATAATTATGTAACTATAACATGAATCTAGAATAGTAAACTATCTGTTAAGTATCACAATAAGATCCTCAGGATATGAGTGTGAAGAAAGAAATATTATTTGAAAAAGTTGAAAGGAATCTGTGTCTGATTCAATCATACTAAATATTTGTGCAGATTATATATTGCATATAATGAAGAACAACAAGCAAGTAACTCAATTTAGAATTATGATCCAATTAATTTAATATTATTACATATAAATAATGTTTATCATATAAATAATAAATATTTAAATTATAGTATGAAATTGCTGATATTCACCATTTTGAGAGCTCAAAATACAAATCAGCATAATTTAATATTATTTTGCTGATATTCCTAGTTACTACTGGTTTAATATAAATATTGATCCAGCAGTATCTCCACATACAATTCCCAGAGATAAAAATGCCAATAATTTGTTTTGAATTTGAATAGATAATGCACAGTTTTTTAAAGTACTGCTGCAATTTCAGTCCTGAAGAATATTCTCATTATCATATAAATAAAATTCTAAATGCAAGTATAAAATTAAAAGTGAATGAACTTTGTTGAAGGGAAAAATTTAAAGAAAATAGCTGAGAGTGCGAAATAAAAACAAGTGTCCAGACAGAAGAGGAAGACACTTCCCTGTTGGGTTCTCCATAGGCATTTGGACCTTAGCTACTTATCTAGACCCTGGGTCCCGACAAACGTGGCAGGATACCAGGCCTGGGTGACAAACACCATGGGTGACTTCATCTGATGCTCTTTACACAAAAGGCAAATGTCTTCGGAAAAGATATGAATATTTAACTTTTTTATTTAAAGTTTGGCTTTAGATAGAAAAGGAAAAAAATATTGGATGGGAGAAATTTCAAAATTTCCTTATGTATTTTTCTTAAGCTAACAAAACATCACTCCATGTTTACCACATAAGAAAGAAAATTAGTTCTGTTTGATAGTGACTCTACGTACCTCAGAAAAAGAATTCATATTCTACTAAAATTACCATTAGACCCAGACTTCATAAAATTTATATGGATAAAATTTGGCTAAATAAATTTGAAATTTACAATTTTGAGAATTTTATGTTAAAGTAATGAACCACAAATGAAGAATTAGAACCTCAAATTCCACTTAATTTTGAATA
This sequence comes from Ctenodactylus gundi, assembly GCA_004027205.1. Lineage (NCBI taxonomy): Eukaryota > Metazoa > Chordata > Mammalia > Rodentia > Ctenodactylidae > Ctenodactylus > Ctenodactylus gundi. Next base: position 107,077 of record PVKB01001325.1, read on the forward strand.
TTAAAAAGGATATATAAATTAATATTACTAGGTCTTCAAATTGTAAAAGATAGAACTAAAACATTTGAAGGTTACCAGATGATAAAAGATTCATATCAGTGTGAAATATCATCATGTTGTGATGTGAAATCGAAATTAATAAAGACAACATCATGAGACATCACGATGAATTCCGTTCATATGCAAAGACACTGAAAACCACTAGCAGTTAGGGACCTTTCTTATGCCAAGTCAACAAATAATACAGAAGCCAAGAGCAAATTTTTTTTAAAAAAATTGAAGAATAATAAAACTAAATAGCATCTTGAAAATAGTATCTTGTTCAATCTCTTTAAGGAATGAAGATAACAAATCTATGTTTTCAAAAACGTTGAAATCTGAAGATATATTAAAATACATAAAATATGCTAAAAAAACTTAAGAAAAATGTTCATAAAGAGAAATATTAGTGACTATGTACAAATATTCTTAAAAATAGAGAAAAGATAAAAAGACTGAATAATATTAAGAGTTACACTCAATACAAATGCAATCTTAGTCAAAGAACATATTAGTCTTGGTTAAAAATAATTCATTTTTATGATAATTGTAATTTGCAGGCTTGTAATATGACTGCACATATAATTGTATGGGAAATTACAGGAAAATACTGATTAAATAATATAACAAAAATATTGAAAGAAGCAGCAAACTTTAAGAAATAAACTTAACATAGAGCACATAATGACAAATGATTTAATTCATTAATAAGACACAATAAATACATCTATGTATAGATAGTGTATATATATAAGTATATTAGTCTATAATAGCACATGGTATAGAATACATAGACATACTCTGTATATAAGAAGCTATTTATATATCTGTATTAAAAATAACTCTTAATGAGAATTATAACATACTGGAATGAAACAACAAGAAATAAAGCTCCTGAAATATTTAGGACAAAGTCAAATCAGGAAAAATAAGATAAATACAAAGTACCTTAAATACTTCATCTATAATACAAACTGAACTCCAATAATTAAGAAATAGAAATATAAAATAGAAATAGAAATAGCAAACAGAAGAGAAATAAGAAAGAATAGTAAAAAATATATATGCATGTATGTATGTGAATATTCTATAATGTATTTGTATATACAAGAATAAGTGCTAATAAAACAGAAAATAAAATGTCACAGAGTAAGTTAATAGAACCCACACTTTTTGAATTAATAATAAAATTGACAGTAAGTACATCAAGGAAAAGGTAGTGGTAATGTGAATAAACATTATTAATAGGATAAGAAACAAAATTTATGATTCAGAAAAACTTAAATGATAAGGAGTTTATGTAGGTCACATATTATAAAAAATAAGACTAAAAATATAAGAAAATTTTGCATATAATGTTGAGTATAAAAAAGTGGAAACCAGTCTTTTTTAAGATTATTTTTTCCTCATTCCTTACCAGAGTTGATTTGAAATTCAGTAAATAATTAAATTGCTACACACGTCTACATGGACATGGGTCTACATTTTCTGGATGTTAAAGTGAAAATGTAGAGATGCCAATTCTTTTCTGTTTCACATCCATTTGGACATCTAGGAGTTCAGAGGAGACAAGAGCATATCCCCAGAGTCAAACAGTAATTAATGTTGGAGTGGTTGCAGAGAAAAAGAAATCGTTTTTGCTTGTGAGACTGTAAATTGATGCAAACACTATGAAAAGCAACGTGGAGGTTCCAAAAAAGGCTGAAAATTGGTATTCTATTTGACCCAACGATGCCTCTTTTGGGTGTCTTTCCAAAAGAGTTTAAAAAGCAATGTGTAATAGAAATACATGTATACCCATGTTTATAGCAACACAACTAACAATAGGTAAACTGTGGAAGATGTGAACAGACCAGTGGTCAACAGACCAGCGAGTACAAAATAGTCATGTATGTACACAATGGAGTACTACTCTTCTATAAAGACAGACAAATATGAGGCTTTTGTATGCAAATGCACTCAACTTGAGACCATCATGCTTAGCAAAGTCAGTCAAATTTAGAAAGTAAAATATCGCATGTTTTTTTTCTAATATGAGAAATCCAGAATATAGACATTTTAGAGAACCAAATGGGTATGGATACAGGGAATTGGAGCGACAAAGCAGGGAACAGTAAGGACAGTTAAGGGCCTGGGAGACGTGTGTGTGTGCAAAACCCTCAAGCTTAATGTGACCGTTGTATATCACATACCCATACTAATAAATATTGGATGAGAGAAATCAATTTATTCTATGTGGTGTTCTTGAGACTTTGTGGATGCTTTCAGTGTCTGACTTTAATTTGTAAAACTCTCAATCGTTATTACTTCAAGTATTTCTTTGGTTTACTTATCTTTTTTTCCTTCTTGTATTTCCTTTGTGTATATATTATAAATTTTGCAATTGTTACAACTCCCTTGATATTGTGTTTTTTCTTCTTTTTTATCTTATTTTAACTTTGAAGTTGATGTTGAGAAATCAGAAAGCTTCTATTACTGTGTTCACTACAAAAATTGTAGCTTCCAAGTTTCTGGTCTGGTAAGTCCAGCATCACTGTCATATCCAGATCTCATGCTTCCTCTATCTCTCAAAATGATTTTTTTTTTCCTTTTGGTGTTCCTTAATTTTTTTATGATGTAGTAGGTAAAGGGGGACATCCTAAATATGTTCTTAACTATGCAGTAGAGTGCGAGGAGAGAGGAAATTTCTTCTAGTATTGTAGTCAGGTCTCAATATTTTAGTGTTATTTTGGCTTTAAAGTCTCCAGACTGTGAATGACACAGGTATTTCTCAGGTTTTTTTTTTTTTTTTTTTTTTTCACAGAAGTGGAGAGTATCATAAGCACACATCTTTGGGAAAAAAAAAATTCGTCTCAAACTATGCAAGGACATATGTATTAATAGAAGGCTTCCCAGTGTGCAGGAAACTTACTTTGGGTAATTTATAATCAGTGAATAACTTTCCTCTATGTATTACTGAGAAAATTGGAAGGAAAAAAATAGTAAAAAAGGCTAGAATCAGTCTTTTCTTGAAAGGAGTAAGAAATGAGGTATTGATGGTAGGGTTTTGATATAGATAAATCGAAGTCTCTTTTACACACCAGAAATAAAACAAAATTAAACAAAAGTATTAACTTTCAATATCCAATAATGCACACAAAAAAGAAACAAAATTTTAGATACATCAATATATACTTAGAGGAACTGCATGCTGGATAGTTGCACAGAAAATTTGCCAGAGGTTATTTAAAAATACAAACCAAATTATTGAAGACAGAAAGTAGCATACAGTGGGTATGTAGACACAACTGGAAGTGCACTTGGTCATCTGATCTGTGAGGTACCAGACCAAAAACACACTGGAGAAAAGATTTTAAAAATTGAAGTTGGAAGATTGGATAATCCGCATGCAGAAGAAAGAATCTAGACCACATTCACAGAGACTGGGGCAAAAATATCAAAGTGGGGGCATTGAACTTGAGTGACAAAACAGATAAAACCGTTGAAGACACGGGCACCAGCAAGACTCTCTTAATTTTACATCTGGCACACAAGAAATAACCCAAGAACCAGTATTTGGGATTATATTAAATTACAAAGCCAATACAGGCAGGAAGCAACCGATGGAGCAAGGTGAGACCTGGCAGGCTGTGAAAAACGCTTGCCACTTACTCCTTGGACAAAAAGCTAATATGTAGAATACACAAAGAACTAAAAGAAATAGAGAGTCAAAAGAAAAGACCCCACCAGAATAGGCAAGTGAAATGAATAGGTGGTTCTCAGAAGAAATACAAATGACTAACAAACAGAAGAAAAAAAATGGCATCTTAACGATTAGAGAAATGCACATCAAAACATCACTGAGGTTCCATCTTGTTCCAGTAAGAATTGCTGTTATCAAGATGACCAAATGTATGACATACTGGTGAAGATGTGAGGAAAAGCAAACAGCAGGGAGACTCAAGGAAAAACAGAGAGCTCAAGAAGCCTAAGGGATCTACAATCTCTAACAAGTCTAAAATGAATAAATAAGGAAAGAAAGGAAGGTGCTCTCTGTCCTATATTTGACAAGAAAATGAGTTCTTCTCTCTATCCTAGAGAAGTGTGGAAGCAAACCCTTCCAATGAGAACCCAACCTCGGCTAACTCTTCAATGGCGCACTTGTGAGCTTTTGAGATTGAAGTCTGCTAAGTAGCAATCAGACTCTCAAGTTACGGAAGCTGCATATATATAAATGTATAGCAAATATATACATTTCAAATATATACATTTTAGGCTGCTAAATCTGTGGAACTTGATGCACAACAGTTAAAAGGAAATAACTTTAGAAGTGACAACCTCCCCCCCCCCCCACCCCAAATGCAACAGTAATCAGAAAAGTTGTCCCTACTTTATTTGGTAGCTTTTACAATTTACCATAAAGTAAGTAGAATTGTTCATATGACTATCGGGAATATTCCTAAAGATAGATGGTATTAATAATACATAAATAACATCACTTTTACAGTGATCAGGAAGAAAATATGCTTTGCATTATCTTTTTTTTTTAATAAAAATGGAGCTTTGAACCATTCACTGACAGTGGTGAAGACCTACCAGATTTTATTTTGTCTTTCTGTCCACAAAGGCTGTCATTCAGAAACGCATTTGAGTGTCAGTTCCGTTAATCTAACCTGCCTACAGTCTATTTCTGGGAAGAAACTATCTCATTGAGAAGAGATTTCGAGGTTCTTTCTGAGTAAAAGAATCTCTAAGTTTGTAGTTAATAGTTGCCACTTGCTGTGGGAGAGAAATGTCTGATGTGTACAGACACACTGTCTCTTCACACTGGATTTTGTTTAGCCTTATAGAAAACGGTTTATAGTTGGCTCTGAAATTATGCTATGTAATTTACAATGAAAAGTTTTCCAAACTCTGTTAATTATTTTATCAATTCTTTCAAGAATGTATCAAATAGCATTAGTGATTGTAATGATTTGACATAAATTACTTTGCCTTCTCAGCTCAGTCTGTTTCCTCCACCACAGAGTATTGTTTTAAAAACGGACTGTGTTTTCTATGCTTTACCACAACAGCAATTCCAGGTGCATATGAAGATAAAGGTGACTAATTAGGTTGCTGCTTATTCTCAAGGAAGTAATTAGGCATCATTAGGCTATTATTTTTTAAATTAGGTCTTGCTTTCATGTGGAATTTATATAGTACTCTGTCTTTGTAGAACCAGTCCTGAAACTCATTCATTTGTTCAAAAAGAAAAATGAAATGTCATTATTAAGATCTACCTTTCTGAAAAAAGCAACGCTCTCAGCAATTTGGTCTAGAATTTGTCAGCCCTACACAAAAGGTAATTTGAACATTAGCAATCAGTCTTTCCAGGTGATTTGTATCTGCATGTAGAGACCTGAATTTAAAAGACACAGAATCCTCATCCTTATAATCTATATTAACACTGATTCTTATCTCTTGCTAGTTCCTAGAAATATGAGGCCTAAAATGTACATCCTGACATCTAGAAACCTAAGGTCGTCCTTGTTGGATGGTTTCAGACAACATTTGCAGACTGTTTAATAAGTACATGTGACCATACTGTCTTAGATGTTTTTTAATAAGTGCAACATCTTTTTGAGGAGCTCAAGTATGTGGTTTCAGTATATAGAAAAGGTTTTGAGTAGATCCTTAAAGACTGGCCTAAAATATCACACCTGGTTATTAATATGGCTGATGCATCAACATTGAATTCCATTGGCTTTTAATCTCCTAGAATCTTGATAAATCTATTGAGATTTAAGAAAAAGGTCAATTTAACCAGCTTCTCCCTTTTTCTTAAATATTATGTTATGTTTATTATCTTGAATTTTTCACTCCGTGAGAGAGATATTCTGTCTTTTTAGATGTGTTATAAGTTCTGGAGTAATCTCTCTCCCTCTCTTCTCTCTCTCTCTCTCTCTAGAGATTGTATATGGTCCAGGAAAATAATAAAGAACCAGACATGGAAACTATTGTTTTAATGATAGGGTCTTTAATTAGTGATTGAATCATGGCTTTTCCTTCTTTCTTGCAAAGAATTAAGGTTGTAATGAAAGACACTCGCCCCAGTAATCGTCTCTCCTGCCTTTTCTTCCACCTGCCAGTACGTGAGGAGCTGACACTCTCCCCTCTGAACTGTGCAGTGTTCACCAGTCCTAGAAGCTAATATTTCCTTGACTTGCACATCTACCCTTTCGAACTGTCAGCAAATGTGGGTTCTTTATAAATTGTCCTGTCCATTGTATTCTGTTATAGCCCCATAAAATAAACTAAGAGTATAGCCTAATCTATAATAGATACTTAGAAAGGGTGAGATTGTCAAGTTATTTATAATATGCATGATTTAAACATGATTACAAAAAATAAGAACGTAAAAACTTATGTTAGCCTGACTCAGAAATACCCATTTGCTTGACAATTCTCTTTGTGCCAATATACTAACATTATTTGACTTTTCATCCTGTAATTCCAGCATTGTGGAAGGTTGAGGCAAGAAGGTCAGAAGTTCAAGCCCTGGCTAGGTAATCTACCAAGTTAGTGAAAATTTGTCTTAAAATTTAAAAAGGGGGCTGGGGATATGTCTCAGATTTTAGCCACTGGGCTCAATCCAGTGACACACACACACACACACACACCACACTCAAAGTCATGCAGAAGCATCCTCAGACACTACCTGTCATGCTTCCCAGCTGACAAGAATCTGGAGAGATGTTCTGTTTTCTCTTATGAATATTTCCAAGCTTGCATCTAAGGCTGGTGCCCTTATTAGGGTATATGGCTTCATGTACTTATGGAATCTTAGAGAACTAATTGCAACAATTCTTCTTTGTTACTATTCCACATTATTGATTTTTATTTTATGAAGGATTATTCACCATCATTGCAAAGTTCTTATTTTTATAAATTTCCCCCTAAAACAAAAGCAATCCTAGCTGGCTTCTTCCAACAGTAACGACTCGATGTGTTTTTTTCTTTTCATCAAAGTTCTATCTCAAAATAGTTGTTTATGCTCATACTCTTCAATTCTTCTCCTCCAATTCATCCTTCCCCTCACTTAAGAAACCACCAGTATGTCAAGATTTATATTCCAGGTGCTTTCTACATTCAGTAGGAAGTACTGTACTTGACCTTTGAGCAGTGCTTAAAATAATAGCTCCTTCTTCGTTGCATTTACTTGTCTTCCAGGTCAGCATTCACTCAGATGCTTTTCTTTCTAAGCCCCCTTGCTATTTAATTTGCTTACATGAGTTTCAGTACAGATATGCTACAGTAATTCAAAGTGTTACAGCTTCACTTGGATGTGTAATGTTTCCTAAACTTTTTTTTTTCATGTAAAACCTGATTACTACTAACAATAAACTTTCCCATCTCAGTTAAGGATAACTCAGCTTCCTCATTAATCTATCTATAATTTAAAGATTATTCTATACCAGAAGGAGGCAAGACACTATAAATGGCTTTTGTTTTGACTAAAGGAAATTTCATATCAACATTTTATTTTTTAAGCTGTGTGTGGGGGTGCATGCCTGTAATCCCAATAATTGGGAGGCTGAGGTAGGAGGACTGCCATGAGTCCAAGGCCAGCCTGAGCTCCATAGTGAGTTCAGGACAGGCCTGAGCTATTGAGAGAAACTCTGTCTTAAATTAACAACAAAAAAATTAAAGGAAACGTTTTATTTCTAATTTTTCTCTTTGGCATGTGGAGTGAAGGAGATTAGAAGAGACTGTAGACATATAAGTCAGTGGAGAGTTACACCATAGTCCATGAGAAATAGGTGGTAAATGTTTAAACTGCAACAGATGGAGATGAAATGGAAGCTGGGGTGTGGAGACAAACCCCAGTGTCATTTTGAATTTGTGACAATTGTATAAGGGAAATGTGGGGAGGCAGTTAGTACTTGAAGATCTACCAACTCTGAATGCTGACAGATCAACAATTAGAAAGAAGGAGGAAATTGTATATTTTATATAGGAAAATCTACTTTTCCATTGTAGTTTGGAAAATATTAAAATGGAGAAGTGCCTTACTTTCTTTCTCATTGCTGTGACAGAATACCCAACATCTACAGTTTAAGGGAGGAAAGATTTATTTTAGCTCACCGTTTTTTTCAGGAGGTCTCATGCAATCCACTCATAGGCAGCTGGCAAAGGTGGAAACATGTGGTAAAGGCTGGAGAGCCACTCACGACTTGCAGATAGACGCCCGGGAAGACAGGATCCCAGTGAAGACTGGAGTGAGTTGATAGCTGGGAATTTAGGAAAAGGAGAAAGCTCTCTCAGGAAGAATCGGTAACGGCATTTCTTCTTCCTTCACTTAGATAAAGCTGCTGGTTGGTCCACACACTCCCAGGATGGGTCCCCCACACTGACTTCAGTCACTTCAGGGCCCTCAAGTCAAGAAGACACCTGCTAACGTTCTACTCTGGACACCCTCCAAACACAAAATTCTACAGAATTTTTGCAAGTCAAACCCCCAAAATGTGCACCACTTCTAGTCAGGCCCCATCTTCCACTAACTCATGGTTCCATAGACTTAACCACCACATCCAAACACACGAGGCTAATGGGGAACTCTGCAGATCTAAACCATAAACAAGTAATCTTGCTGACACTCAAAATATTTGCATAATTAACTTCAATTCCATGTTTCACATTCTGCTGGAGACATGAGTTGTATTCTGTGAAATGAGAAGTAACATCTAGGATCAGAATGATCTTAGATCATGCACTCTATTGGTTGGGTGACTTTTGGATAATAATTTAGCAACATCGTGCTTCATTTTTCTCATCTGTAAAATGGGATGTTAGCAGCAGCAACTGTGGCAAGTTCACAGAGCTTTCTACGTATTCCAGCTGTGATAAGAATGCACATCAACTGAGTAATGAAGTGAGAGGAAGATGATATTTAGGCACTCAATGTTTCAAAGTTAGTCAAAGGAAAATGAAAGATAAGTAGACTAAGAGAATCTTACCTGACTGATTAAAAAAAAACACAGAAGATTAAGTGTCTCGATATTAATTTTCAGTACTAAAAATTTAAAGAAAGTGTAGTGTTTCCTGCCTATGGCACAGCCTAGGGGCAAACAAAAAAGTGTCTAAAAATTGAAGGATGTAAATACGGTATTAATTGCTAAGCAGTACTAAATTATTAACTTAACTGTCATTTAAAAATATAGCAAGGTATTTGAAAGCTGGTGTTATAGGATAGAAGGGTGGAAAACAGAACATTATCTGGTGATAAAGTCTATAACCATGTATGTATTAGTTTGGGTTCTTTCAAAAGACAGAATTTACAGATTTTATCATAAAAATATCTATTAGGAAGGCTTAGAAATCCAAAGATAGAAGTGGTCCAAGATGGCTGCTCAGCTGTGAAGTAGATCTCCCATCCAGGACTGCAGAATAGCTGGTAAAGTGAGAATCTGCTGTAGATCTCAGGTAAAGACCAAAGCCTGAAGTTCGGTGACTGAAGAGCAGCAACAGACAGACAGGCACACGTTGAGACTGGAGTGACTCTATGCTGACCATCTGCGATGTGTAGCAAATCCGTGTCCGTAGACAGTTTCGAATGCGAGAGCTTTCCAATGGAAGAAGTTGTAACAATTGTCCCTCTTCCTCCCTTTTATACCGTTGGAGTTCCAGTTGGCCTTCCCAGATCTGGGTGGGTGTTCTTCTCTCATTGGCCAGCCCACAAATCACTCACACTCTAATCCAGACCAGTTTTTGAAACCCAGTCTAGGGTGGTTGACAAATCCTAATCCTTACGGAGGTGTGGGTCTTAATTCCATCAAGTTGACATAATCCCATCAACGGACACAACATATTTGGCAAGATGTTATAAGAAACAGATAGATTAGTTTGCTAGAATGAAAAAAAAAAAGATGGGAGGAGAGATAGATGCCAGAGTAAGGGTGTTTGCATCCTTGGAGAACTTAACTGATTGTGAGCTCAAATATTAGGAGTTGAATTTGAGACTTCATTGAATGATAAAAAATTAAAAGAAGCTGGTTCATGGCGTTGCAGACCTGCCATCTCCATGCTCATGAGACTGAGACAGGACAAGTACAAGTTCTAGTCCACATGGAAAAGGTAGAGAGGACTTACCTTAAAATAAAAATAAATAAATAAAAATAAAAAATAAAAAAATGGGCTGGGGTGTAGCTAACTAAGTGTTGAGACCTTAGGTTTCATCACTAGTATTAAAACATTAAAATGAACTTCTACGGCACTGAATAGATTGAGTGGATTTTTTTCTACAACATATTCTATTTTTAAAGTGCATTGAGTTAAATGTTCAGTTTTATGAATGGCTCCAATTATTCTTTAACTGGAGAAATGGCCTAATGGAATGATCTGCACATTTTGTGCTAAGAGACTACAAGCATGTCTGCAGTGGTCTTATATCTTTTCTTACCTCAAGAGGAAAATGTGATGATAAAATGTGCAGAGGTCTCATGAAAAATATGGCTATGAAACATACAGGGAAAAAGAATTAAGTAGTTTGCAAATCAGAGGAACACACTGGCAGAGAAACCTGTGTTCATTAAACATTCTCTCCATGTTCTTTATTTCCTTACTCTGTGTTTTAATATGTGCCACTGAAATTAGTTTTGCTCTAAGGATATGGACATATATAATCTGTGTCCTTTTCAGGTGAACAAATGACAGTTAGTACCTTAGGTAGCCTTAGACTTCAGAAATTATTATATAGAATTAATCCCACACAGTCCCAGTCTGTGGTTGCTTTAGATATAAATCAAAATAAATTTTGCAGTAAGAATATAAGATTTAATGATTAATTTGGTAGAGTTTAACCTAATACAATCAAAAACTACATGCATTTTGGAAGACTATATTAAGAATTGAATGAATAAATACAAAACTTTAATTTAAACCCACATAAATGTTTGAAAACGATATTAACACTTTTGCTATCATCTTTTAGACTGTCTGGCACATACGCAACACACGAAAGATATTAATTACTCTGTTATTTATATATTTGAATTGCCATCATAGGATACTGACATTTGGCAACTGTCTACTGAGAGAATTAGAAACTAATTAGTTTAAGGTTTAAATGTGAGATTATTGTATTTTTCGGAGCTCAAATATCTGTGTTCTATCTTTTGCTTTGCCAAGAAGAAAACACTGAATTCCTTTATGCCAACTGAATGTGATTTTGGGTGGAAATGAGTGAAATAATTAAATGGTTAATTGATTCATAGCACAAACAAAAATAGTGCAAAGCATTAGTGACTTCCCCACATATGGCCAATTTTCGTATTCTCCAAAACGCTTACTGGGAAGAGAGCTCATTAAAATTCAGCTTAATTCTAGCTATGAAAGAAACTATTTCCCTATTCAATTAAGAATGTGACAAGGAGCATGTTAGCTTGGCATGTTTTAATGGAAAACATTCAGTGATGACACTGCAAAATTGGACATTTTTAAGAGAGCTATTCTCAAGCATTCTATACAAAATCATTGGGATAATTCCCTATGATATTATTTAATTTTTATATTAAATGTAATTTAGCATGGACTTGGGCATTTTGTAAATTCAAATTGATGATTATAAATTATAGACATAAAGTCATTCATCAGAGAATAAAGAATACTTGTACATATGTATGTATATGTCACTTAATAAAGATACTTTTTTATCCACTTGGTCTTGATTTTTGCACAGGGTGACATGTGCTGGTCTAGATTCATTCTTCTACAGGTGTATATCTAGTTTTTTTCAGAACTATTTGTTCAAGAGACTATCTTTTTCCAGTGTATGCTCTTGGCTATTTTATCAAAGACCTGGTAGCTGAATGTACTTGAGTTTGTCTCTGCATCCTCAGTTCTGTTCCATTGGTCAACCTGTCTGTTTTTGTGCCAATACCATATAGTATTTATAAATATTGCTTTATAATATAACTTGATGTCTGGAATTATAATGTCACTTGCCTTTGTCTTGTTATTGTTTTGGTTACTGGAGGTCTCCTTTGGTTCCATAAGGACTTAAGGATTGATTTTTCAAGTTCTGAAAAAAAAAAAAACTTGTTGGTGTTTTGATAAAAATTACATTGAGTTTGTATATTAGTTTTGGCACGATGATCACTCTGTGTTAATTCTGCTTATCTAAGAATAGGGCATGTCCTTCCACTTTCTGATTTCTTAAATTTTCTTTTCTCTTAAGTATAATTTAGTTTTCTTTGTAGAGATCCGTCACTGCCTTGGTTAGGTTTGGTCTTAGAGCTTTAATTTTTTGATAGGAATTATTCTTCTCAGCCCTTCCTCAGTGAGTGAGTTCATTGTCAGTGTAGAGGAATGTTATTAATTTTTTAGTATTGATTTTGTATCCTACAATTAGGATATATTTGTTTATTTTTTCTAAGTCTTGTAGTGGAGTTATAGGGCTTTCTAGGTGACAATTCATCTGCAAATAAGGATAATTTAACTTCCTCCTTCACATATGCATTCTCTTTGTTTCATTCCCTTGTTTAATTGCTCTTGCAGGACAAATTAGGCAAACATCTAAAATATATAGATGTAGGCAAGGACTCTCTTAATTATACACCCAATTTAATAGAAATAGTCTTCCAAAAATAGCAAGTGAGATTCTATGAAATTACAATGTTTCTGCATGGCAAAGGAAGTTATAACAAGAATGATGAGGGAACCGACAGACTGGGAAAATTTTTCTCCAGCTATAACTCAGATAAGAGGCTAAGAATTAGAATATGCAAGAAACTGAAGGAAAATAGAGCCCTCAAATTCAAAGTCCTGATTAAAAAATAGACAACAAAAATGAACAGGCAGTTCTCAGATGAAGAAGTTCAAATGGCCAGTAAATACATAAAAAGAAAATGTTCAACATCCCTAGGCATTAGAAAAATGAAAATCAAAACATCACTAGGACATCATCTAATACAACAGAGAATGGCATATATTTAAAGTTTGAACAGCAATTAGTGGCAAGAATGTCAGGAAAATGGGACCCACCTACACCGCTGATGGGATTTTAAACTGGTACAACAGCTGTGGAGGGCAGTATGGAAATTCCCTCCAATCCAGAGATACCTTCCCTGGGGATCTTTCCAAAAAGTTAAAAAATCATATAAAAGCTCTCTCTCTCTCTCTCTCTCTCTCTCTCTCTCTCTCTCTCTCTCTCTTTCTCTCTCTCTCTCTCTCTCTATATATATATATATATACATATATATGTATGTATATACACATATATTTTTTTTCTATGTTCATAGTAGCACAAGTAACAATATAACCATACCTAATATCCATTAATAGACCAATGGATACAAAATTTTGGTATATGTGTACAATAGAATACTATTTATCTATAAAACATATATGTTTGAGGCTTTTGCAGGTAAATGGATGCAGCTTGGGACTGTCATACTTAGTGAAGCGTGTTTTGGGGCCCTCAGGGTCGAGAGCCTCAGCATTGCTGACCTTGGCCAAGTTCCTTTAAATCACGTGCTTTGCTTGTTTACCGTTTGAATTGTGTGAAATTCCAGGTGTTGCTTGTTTACTAAATTTAAGTCACGCGTTGTTTTGCTTGTTTTCCATGTGAAATTTAGATCAGGTGTGGAAACACGTGACTGTTAACTAATGGAAAGGCAAGGAGGGTATAAAAGGAAGGCTGTAGATAATGAAGCGTCTTTTGCAGCGTCCCTTGCAAGAGTCCAGTTTTCTTCAATCCGCACTCCCCCTCTCATATTCTTGTTGACTGACTGAGCGGGCTCGATCAAGTGAGTCAGGCACAGAAGGGGAAATATTGAATGTTTCCCCTAATATTAGAGAATACAATCACTTCATAGAGCCAAATGGGGGAGGGTTTGGAAAAGTCAAAAAGATAGAGGGGAGAAATCTGTAATTTTGATACAATGTACAAGTGTACATAATACTCAAGTTCAGTGTAAACGTTATGTTTTGTGTATATACCTATTATGAAAATAGGATAAAATAAAGATACATTCTGGGTCATTAAATTAAGTGATTTTATTTTGTGCTAAAATTTAAAAAGTGTAAGAGACTTCTATAGTATAGATAAAGCATTTCACTGTTTTTTTTTCTTCGTAGTGTTTCAGATCTAACCAGGAGACTTGAAAATGCTAGACAAATTAATACACTGAGATATGAATTTACTATAGCTGCATCTTAAGAAATAGAACATTTCTAGATCCATATAATCTGATACTACCATTGCTGTTATGTGCTCTGAAACTGACAGAAATGTTACTGTGTGGCTCTTGTCTGCATCAAATATATACACTACAAACACACACACAAACACACACACACACATAATAACTTCAAAATAAGTGTTTAATGATACAAGAGTAATTTATTACTTTTTGAGAGAAAACTTGGAACAGAGAGTTTTTAATGTCAACAAGAAAAAAGTCAAACTTGAAAATTAAAAATAAAGATCATTCTTGAAAGATTATATCAAAAATAAGCTTGAATTTTATTCAGAAGCATGTATTAAAATAGCTAAGTATGATCAAATGGCATACATAATAATGATTCAGTCACATCCAAAAATATGCTAGAGATTTCATTTTACTCAAGTGGATATTGACCTATGTATCAATATACTTGTAAATTTCTGTGTGTCTGTAACTACTGCATAAATTATTTGGAACCATAGTTCTTAGAACCATAACAGTGATACACTTCTTCTTCATTCCCTATAAAATTGTAAAACAGTAAGAAATTGGCTACTCATTCTTTGTAAGATATTACAGAAAAGTAAGTGAAAATTCTTTATACTCCACACCTAGTAAGGTGCATAGTACTTATTTTTCTTCTTAAGGTTATGTACGTGAACATTGTTTAGGGTCTTTTATATGATATTGTCACCCTTATGTATGAATAAGTTAGAGCATACTGTCTGACATATTTCTATGATTCCTAAAACATGGAGATTACACTCTTTCATGTTTAGAATATTTTTGTAAAATTAATCTTGTTTGACTCATACCGACATATATATATATTTTTTTTTTCCTGAAAAAACCACTAGTTTCTGCTTAAGATGCTAGTGTATTGCCATTGTAGTTTCTCTGGCTTGTGGTGTCATAACTCAATAGATACTGTTATTTTGGAAGACAATTTCCTAAAAATTTCACTTCTGTTTTTCATCCATTTCTGAGTGAGTTTCTTGCATACAGCACTAATATTAATACCATAAGAAAGAAATTATAGTTTAGTCAGCTTTAGGTGTGAGATATTTCAGACGACCTTCTCTTACCTTAATAAACAACCACAGAACTTTGTAAAAAAAAAAATTAAGAGGTTCTATCTACTCTGCTCTTACATGTTAAGTGATCATTGGCCAGTGAAAATATCCTTGCAGGCCCCAAGCCCAGCCTCATGTATGTGTAAACTGATAAATATGGTGTGTCAGATTTAAATTTTCATAATTTCATTGGCCACTACAATAAGTTTTTTTTCTTTTTGCAGGATCTAGAGCGTGAATATGGTGTTTTTATACCCTTCTTAACTTTAGGATCCTCTAAAATATTTTTAATATATGACATTCACTTTTTGTAAATGTTGGAGTATACTCCAGAAAAGATCCTTGAAAATTCTATCTTCTTTCCTTAGCTGCACACACAGCCATGTATACATGAAGGTTTTTACATCCATTTTACAATGACTTTTATTACCTACTTGTTATTTTTTGGAACTGAAATGTTCCTCAACAGCCTCATATGTTCAGATAATTATTCGGATTTCATGTGCATTTAGGAGGTGTGGTTTGGGCTGATGGGGCAGAATGACAACACTGGGCTTGGGGTGGAAGAGGTTCATCTCTGGGGCTCGATAAGCAAGGGATAATTCCCACCCTACTCCTGCCCTTCATCTATTCTGCCTCCTGTTGCACTGTTGGGAGCAGCTTTTCTCTGGGTAGACCTTGACTATTATCAGCGCCTATGAATGGGTTAAGTCCTTTTGAAACTGTGATCTAAAATACACCTTTTTTCCTTAATTTAGGATTTTGGGTATTGTTTTCCAGCCACACAAAAGTACCTAAGACAGAATCGGTACCATGAGTGGAGTGTGCCTTTACACAATTAGGTGGTTTAGAAGCCCTCGGAACTATTTGTGAGAGTCATTTGAAAAGATTTGAATTTGCTGGCTAGAGAAGCCAAAGAATGCTGTAAGCCTAGCTTGCTGGGAGAGTTGACTAAAGCCTGAAAACCAAAGTGCTGATGGAAGTGTTGATTGTTTACAGCAGTCTCAAGAGGATTCAAATTGGAAGGAGGACTCCCTTGGCAAATGTTCAGGACGGGTTCTGGATTTTAAAGACATAGAATAGGAGGAGAAGGAAGAGAAGAGGAAGGAGAAGAGAGAATGAAGGAGAAAGAAAAACAGAGAAAAAGGAAAGTCAAAGAGATTTCTGTTATGTTGACCTCAGGCCAATTCTTCATGTCTCTTTATTACAAAAAAATGAGAAAATTTTATTCAATCCTTCACCAGTTCACAGAATACCTATACATTATTTGAAAATGAAAATTATTGAAATTGATAAAAATACATTATAAAACCACATATATGATACTTGTTTTCTTTCTTTCTTTCTTTCTTTCTTTCTTTCTTTCTTTCTTTCTTTCTTTCTTTTTGAGGCAGAGTCTCACACTGTACCCCAGACTGGTCCTGAACTCACTTATGGAGTCCAGGCTAACCTTGGACTTGTGGCAATCCTCCTGCCTCTGCCTCATTAATGCCTGAACTACAGGCACGTGCCACAACGCCTGGATTTTTTGTGGTGCTGGTGAATCAAACTTAGAGCCTTGTGCTCACTAGACAAGTGGTTTAACCACTATGCCATTCCTTCAGTGTCCACATGTGTGGTATTTCTTAGGTTGTACAATAAGAACAAAAAGTCATGTTGGTCTATTACATATTCTAATATTAAGTATTAATAAGTAAAAACAAAATAAATCACAAACATTGGAGAAAAATTAGTGATCTAATGGCAATATATATCAAAACCAGTTACCAAATATTTTGAATGGAAAATTGTCACTATTATTAAAAATAACTCACAACATTCCTTTGCATCTTAAAGTGCAGAAAGTGGCTTATTGTGTCACACAAAGTCTATTATGAAAAAAAAATCAAATTAGATTTACTGAGTTTTTAAAAGACAGACTTTTCCTTGAAGGTAAGTGAAAACAGCTTTCTAACATAAGATGTTAGGTGTCATTAGTCCCAATAAAGTTGGAGATTTCTTCTGGGAGAGTTTAATCAGTTTGTTGTGACATGGTACCAGCTACTCAATCCTATAACACAATCGTGATTGATCACTGCTGTTCTATGAATTGGCCAGAAGGGAGCCTGAGAAAATCACTCTGACAGCCCGGCTTTCAAAGCATGACTCTGAGACCAACAGTTATCTGCATTCAGACTATTTTCATTTTCTCATGACCGTTCATGAAAATATGTCTCATTAGCCATTTTCTAAAGAGGAATATCAATGGTGGTTATAAACCATAGTGCCAGTCACCCAAACAAAGTGTAATGACATGTGGTGGAGCCTTATCCTCAAACTCTCAGCTAGTTAAGCACTGACATTTCCTGACCCAAGCACAGCAGAAACACTCACAGGGCCATTTTCACATATATTAAAATGCCATGGCAATCAAGGGATTTCTAAGCCAACAAATTGTGATCAAAAAGACAACTGGCCATTTGCAAGTGAGCCAAAGCTACACTGTGTCTTCTCCAAGTTGTTTTAGTTTTACCATCATGTAGCTATTTATAACACAGGTAATAGTTTCCTTTTGCAGCTTACTACTTTACTACAAATAGAAATATACATTTTTAGGGAATTTTTTAATAAGGCAAAAAACTATAGAATGTGTTCATTATTATTTTGTAACAAAACATTGTTTTATTATCTTTCCCCCATTGCATTGATATACGTGTGTGTGTGTGTGTGTGTGTGTGTGTGTGTGTGTGTGAGTGTGCGTGAAAAACATGAAGTTTACATTGTTCTTGAATATTTTGTGCACATACATATTGTGGCAAAGTTCCCCTCTTTCTTATTATCTTTTAAATAAGTTTGAATCATGCATCGCACTAGGGCACTCATCTAGACAGGCATTCCTTACGCTATTCTTCTGTGTCATGGAGGAGCTGTGATCATTTTGGGTAAGAAGACTGTGTAGACAATCTTCACTGAGAAGCCTTCCTAAAGAAGTAGCTGTGGCTTTACTTTCTGCATACCCTGCATTACCGACAAAGTCACCTACCTATTACATATGTTTTCTTTGCTCTGTTTTATAGATTCCATCAAAGAAAAGCTTCAATGTTACCTTCATCATCTTATTTTCTATAAAATTAGACGATGTGGCAACATTCCTCCATTCCTGCTCTCAAATAGGATACCACAGAGCTTCCCTGAAAGAGAAAACATGTTCTCCCCGTTAGGCTATTATCTCACTAACTCCAGAATAATGACTACCAAATGTGACTGGAACAGCGTTGGGCTACATGAAGTAGGCAAGCGCCTTGGTGAGTTAAGTTAAATGTAGATGGAATAAGCTTATTTGTCCCTAAAGGTCTTTCTCCTTTATTTGTCTTACCTCATGCCTGCTTTTCTAAGGCAAATTTCTCAGAAGTAAGGTTAAGACACAAAAGAAACAAATAATCAACAGCAACAAAAAACCTCAATCCCATGGAATTCTTCACACTTTTGTTAGTTTATTATACAACCATCATTTTATTTAAGATTGACAAAGATTTTTTTAGAGCCACTTGTGAAAAAGAAAGAGTGGGGCGATGAAAAGTGTAAAGCCCAGGTAGAAGGTGTCTTAGTTGATTTTTCTTTGCTGGAAAAGAATACTTGACACCTGTTGCTTAAGAGTAGGAAGATTTTATATTTTGCTTTCAGTTCATAGTTTCGTGAGGTCTCAATGGACTCACGGTGGCTGGCAATGATGTGAAAGGTCTGATGGTGGATATTTATTCAGAGCATTGCAAGAAGCAGGATCCAAGCTTTTCAAAGAAGTTGGATCAAGAGCACATATCCTTCCAGGCCACACAGCAGTGATGCACCACACGGCTGAACTCTGTTGCACACAGGGAATCCACCCTATTTGACCAAGCCCCATTTCCTAACAGCACATGAAATAATGTACAACTTCTAATGACATGAGACCTTTGGGTGATATTCCTCATCCAAATATTATCAAAAGTCCTGTGGAATTGTCTGGAGAACCAATGCAGGGAAAACTTAAAGTCACAAAAAGGAAAGGGAATCGGAAGGCTAAGTATACACATATGCATGCATGTGCGCGCATGCACACACACACACACACACACACACACACACACACACACACACTTAAGAATGTGAATTTCAGAAAAATATTTACTTTAAGGTTTGAAAAGACTGATTTTATAGAATCGTTTATGATTACAAACCATCTTTTTCTTATCAAATCTAGTGAGGCTAATATGTGCAGAAGAAACCATTACATATAGTGTAATAATTAAGTTTTGGCTAACTCCATTAGGAAATACATTTGACAGTTATGTCATGAATTAGATTAATTACAGATCACTCGCATAATACTTTTGAACTTGAGTGAACTTATTTATTTTATGTTTTCAACAATTTAAAAATACTTTTGAACGACTTGTTCTAATTTTTCCACAAGAAAATATTTCAAAATCTCTTTAATTGTATTGAATGCCATTGGTTTCTTCTTTTGAAGTGCATTTATGTAACTTTCATGTCATTCAAATATTATATTCAAAATCTAGAATACAAATACGCATATATTAATAATTAAAGTCTTGTGTATGTTTTCCTAATATATGCAATGCTCGTTGTGATATCGCTTAATTTTCAGAATGTTTTTGAAATAGAGTTTTTTAAAAGCAAGAATGTAACCTTGTGAATAGCTCAATGGTAAAGCATTTAACTATCACGCGTGAGGCCTTAGGTTTGATTCTTAACACCAGGCAGAGAAAAAGGAGAGCAAGAAGAGGAAAAAGAAGAATAATATGGAAGACATAGGAAAAAACCAGAATTAATACAATACTTGATCTGTAATTATACGGATAACACTATAAATAAATTATCTCGTAATTCAATATTTGTTTAAAAACTTAGCCTTATATAAAGGGCAAAAAAAAAAAAAAAAACACTTAGCAGGCTCTAGTTATAGGTCCTTGTTAGATATAAAATTTTAATAAATTATTGAATGATATATTTAGATTAAGCAGAGTATAGTCTTCTTTGTAATTAGAATTCTTGTTTGTCTGACATTTATTTGTTTATTTGCAGTGGAACTTAAAATTTGAGTTCCAGAGCCTGAATTAGTGTGCAGAGCTGTTCCTGTGCTTCTTCAGGAACAATTTCTAAATGTCTAAGAAATCATTGAAGATATAAGATAACCTGTCTACAGCAAATCAAAGGCCATTTTAATAACGTTTCATTAATTCAGAATCCAACAGTTTGAGTCGGCTTAACTATAAGAAGGCTGAGATTGTAGGTGGCTTTATGCATCAATAAATTCGATGTAGAATTATATTACTAGATGTCTCCAGTTATCTAAGCTTTTACTCTTAATATGCATGGACATGCTGGGATGTTTGAGTAATAGCTTTGCTAGATCATGTGTTAAAAGGCAAATTACATCAACATTAAAGAAAATATAAATCTAATGTTTGGCTACTGTTATATATCTAGATCATTTTTAAAGATCCATATTTGAATACAAGATCTCTATTATTTTTAAAGGAGCTATCTCTGGTTAAATTTGATGCACTGTTCATAAAATAAAAAAGTAAATGCTTCTCAATTTCAAAAATGTCTATATAATTCAAAAACAGAGAAAATATATTTTATCATTGTTCTTAAACTTGCAAATGCCTCAGATACAATGTCTGGGTACTCGGGAGGATCTTGGACCACCATCTGAGAATGATAGTGGCCAGAAGGAAGGACCGTGGTCACGACTGCCTTTCTCCACACTGCTTTATTTGTGAAAGAATGTAATTTTTTAAATGTTTTTGAGGCGAGTTTTTTTTTTTTAATTTCAATCTGCAACTAAGCATACCTCTTACACAATCCAGACATTATTTGACTTTGACTCAACTTTTATTTCTGCTGCCATCAATGTACTAGAAAGACTTGATTTTAAGTTACCATATGTTATATGTACTGATTGTGTTCACAGCAACATTTCCTAAAGTTTACTCACTTCCAGAAATCAACCTGATGGCTTTATTTCAGTTTTTGAATGTCTCGTATTTTACTGACTTACAAGAGAACAGAATAGCAATGGTACCAAAATCTAGAGCTGGTCTATGGGCAGGCATAGCAGGTCTTTGGATACTTGGGGAAGGATGGTGCCCATTTGGAGGTCCGGTCATGCTTCTGAAGAAATACACATTTGGTGGAATTGCCAGGGTGAGAAGATACATGCTACCTCACAAGGAGAGCGCCAGCGCGGGAGTTCCTTCTGGGCATTACGTAAGACCCAGCTGCTGAACAAGAATGGTATGGAGACTTCAATGCAGAAGACTTCCAAAGCTCCAAGGAATCAAATTGACATCTGTATCACAAGTCTTTTTGTGCAAAATATATCGTGTTAAACTTTAGCAGATTTTTTTTAAATTTTTATTTTTATTTGGTTGGAAACCTCATGTTTGCTACTACAATATAGAAAATGTAAAAAATTAATTTTTATGATACACCGTGTGAAGAATAATATAAAAATACTGGTGTCTGTAGACAGCTAAGAAGGAAATGAAAAATAATTGTGAAAATATTTCTGTGGTCTCTTGGTAGAGGAGGCCTTAATTTATTTTATTAAGCACTAGAACATTTTAAGCATGAGTGATAATTAAAACAAAATTATCATGGGAAATGTTTCTATCTCTATATTGCATAGATTAAACCACTGTCAAGAATATTGTTTAAGAAGAAATACTTTTATAAGCATTAACCTAAATATAAAAGATGAAAGGAGATTTAAATAATTAAGAATAATTTTACACTTTCTTCAAACAATGGTATGTATTGATTTATTTCATCTTTTTCTCTACAAGATTATAAGAAATTGTTTCAACAGAAGAACTGGAAAATGGCACTCAGAATAAACAAAGTTCTTCTGTGATGTGCTTTGTGACATGTTAAGAGAAGTCATATGTAGCCAGTCGACTCATTTCAATATAAACCATTTTACACAGTGGCGATATGTTAATGAAATGAAGGAGAGGTTTCAGTTGAGCTACTCATTTGCATGTATGGGGCAGATGGAGGTTGCTTATTGTACTTTGGTTTAGCTGTGCTTAATTTTTACATGGTGGTACAAAGAGCTAGGGATTAGCTGTCCAGTAAAGTTTGAAAGGCTTTACCAAACTACGATATTTGTCTTTGAGCTTAGTGGAATAATAATCAGATGCAGAAGAGTAAGAATACCAAGGGCAGGTATAAAATCCTTAAAAGAAAGAAGGATGAAAATGGTGGCTAAGGCCTGTAATCTTGGCCACTCGGGAGGCTAAGGTAGGAGGATCTCCAGATGAGGCTACCCTGGTCAAATCAATAAGATCCTGTCTCTTGAAAAAAAAAGTAGGGGTACTGTAGATGTGGCTTATTAAAGACACATTGCAAGCACTTACTGAGACCCTGGGTTGGATACCCCTTAGACTGAAAAAAAATGAGAAGGGATTTGAAAATAAATATTAAAATACCAAAAGTGAATATAAGAAGGTAAATACTAAATTTTTGGCTTAAAATGAGTATCAAAAAATAAAGAAAGAAACTTAGAACAACATTGTTTTTAAGATTAAAGAAAAAGTGAAATGAATTACATATAGAGATGACTAGGTAACTAGAAGGCAATATATTGAATAAATTATGGTTCTCAAGAGAAGCAGACTTAGTAGGACATATATGTGCAATTATGCTGAGGGATTTATTCAGTAGGCTAACAGCATCTGAGATGGAAACTCAACAATGGCAGTCCCCACTCTAGAAAGATGAAGAATCCAGTGGCTCCGTCTGTGAAGAGCGCAGCACCCACAAGACCAGAGAATGAAAGATGGGGCAGAATTAAAGCTGAAAGCTTGTAAGCTTGCTGCTGGTCCCTAGTGTGTGTCTGCCTTGGAAGGCTGGAGAAAGTGGGCACTGGGAAACTGATGTTCAGTGAGGGTAGCAGCAAAGGAAGAGCACTTCGGGAAGATTGGAGGTCTCCTTCCATTTTTATCTCATCCAGTCTACACGAATATTGGGAGCATAGTTGTTAGCATCATCCACAGCTAGGGGTGCCTTCCCCACTCAGTGTCCTGGCACAGATATCCTATGTAGGTGCATGTCGTCACCCCCCCCCCACACACACACACACAGAATCATGCATTACTATTCTAGAGGTTACTTATGTTCAAGTTGACCTACACTTAATAGTCACACTGTAGAAATTGGAGATTTTGATCTCTTATCTTCCCTGTGTGTGAAAAATGTGTGTGTGTGTGTGTGTGTGTGTGTGCGTGTGCGTGTGTGTGTGTGTGTGTGTGTGTGCACGCGCACATGTGTGCGTGCGTGTGTGTGAAGTAATTTGTTGGAGGTGAAAATGTTCGCGGTAGAATGTGTAGATTGATATTATTTTCTTTTTTGTCACATCTGCTAATTGTAATGAAAGATGATTTTAAAAAAATGTTTCCTGGGCCGTGGCAAGGTCTCAATTGAGACGTTGAGATTGAAATTCAATTCAACATAGAGTCTCAGGGACAGATTACAGAGTCGGGAACTTTCTCAATAATAAATAAATAGGAAGGAAGGAAGGAAGGAAGGAGAGGGAGGGAGGGAAGAAGGAAGGGAGGAAAAAAGAAAACAGAACATTCAGTTTGTAAAACTCAGCTACTCATTTTTATTTCTATTGCACTTGAAAACTGGTTTAGAGAAAATGAAGAATGTGATTGTAACACTACTCAAAATAGAAAATTTTAGAAAAAGGTAATGTGAAATTGATACATGGAGGTAGTTGAGAGAAAAAGTGAAAAATGCAAGAAAATAACCATGGAAGGAAGGTCGAAAAATAACTGAAATTGTCTGAACACGGGGGTGTATGGGTGATTTGTGTATTAGCCAATAAAAAAAAAGTGTGAGAATGGATGTTGAGAGACTGAAGGGATTCACAAGACAGCAGGCCAGAATTATGGGAGATGAAAACGATACAAACAAGAAGGTAAGTATAGTCATAATTCAAACCTTTGAAGTCACAGAGAAAACTACATCTGACATATTAGCAAGTTAAAATAAGCATAAAACATTGAATTTTTAATTGCACAAAGTATAAGAGAATGGAAAGCAGTTATGCCAGATTTATGTTTAGGTAACTTTGAAATTATGCAACAAATTTTTGAAAAGCTTATATGTATCAGTGTTTTGAGAACTCAGACATAATATTAAGAAGTAGGTTGTGACCTTAGTCGATACTCAAGAAATTTATTTTTTTGTCAAATAAAATATTAGTGAAACTTTAAGTGGGAATACCTCCTTGGCACTGTCCTCATTGTTTTCTAAGAATTCCCAAGTGTCTAGATTTTCGGTGATCAGTGTAGAAAGAGAAACCCACCAGCACAAAAGAGCCCGCAACACGGGCTTCACTGCTTTTACACAAGCTTAGACTGAGCAAGACAAGGAAATACTGAGGAATTGAGTCCGCCAAGTGAAGTTCCGTAATTAAAACGTTTATGTTACAGAATTTCAGTTTTCTACTTGATCACATTTAACAGAGTTAACTTTCTATTTTATTATTATTATTATTAATCATATGTTACAGCATTGTGTCAAGTGTCCACGTAAGCACAACAGACATGTTTATTAAAAAGTAAAAAGTAGTTACTAATTAGTTTAGAGAAGTAGTCTGCATCTATCACATGAAAACCAGTAGAAACAGGATAAAGTTTTATTGCAAATAATATGAAAATATTGGGACATTGATAGCAGAGCATTGAGTGTATCATTCGAAACATATGTGCATTGTATAGAAAATAGCAGGATGAAGGAAATCTGATTAGAAGGGCATTGCAAAAGCTAAAGTGAGCAAGGGTGTTGGGAGGGTAATTGCAGTAGAATAAGTGAAGTGGGATACATTTTTGCATATGGTATTTTCAATGTTTAAAATTAGTATAGTATACAAAATATACTCACTTACAATGCATATAGGATGTGTGGAAGAAGAACCCAAGATGACAGAAAGGTTTTTAACCAACAGTATGTAAGAGTACACTTTATTAAAATGTAAAGGAAGATGGAACCACATTTCTGGAGCGCATAGCATTTTGTTGTGGTTGTGTTAAGTTTGTGATGCTTAGAAGAGATCAAAATTAAGATTGCATAATGTATGGGTATTGGGTTCATCAGAGACATCAGAGCTAAAGACAGAGAGATGGTAAGTACCACCACAGAATTGAAACTGGATGAGATTATTTAGAAAATGTAAATGAAGAAAGAAAAGAAATTTGTGGACTGAAACAAAACACTTGCAGACAAGGAAAGATCACTTAATTAGAGGCCAGAATGGGACCAAATAGTTGGTGCTACAGAGTAGAAATAAAAATGTAACAGACTTGAAATTCTTAAAGCAGTTATGTTAGAAATGGCACAGCTGTTGTTAACGTAAGTTTGGTAGTGTCTGTGGTGCAAAGTAGTTGACATGAGGAAGATAAAAAAGAACTAAAAAATACAGAGACAGACCTAAAAGATCATAATTTTATATAAATTATTTATATGGATACTGAGATAAATATATATGGATGGCTAAAATAATGAAAGATAAAAAGAGAAAAATATACTAGATAGTGAAAAGGGTAAGAGAGTGTGATGGAGAAACTGTGGATTGCTGTGGCATGAAAAATTGGGGCACTAAGTGTTCCAAAGCTCAGTTACTTCTTTTGTTTTTTCAAAAATATTTTAACACATAAAGTAAGAATACTCTGAAATCAGGATAGCATACAAGTAGATACTCCACATAACTGTTGTTCCTGTGTAAGTGGATGAGAGAAAAATATGATCATAATAAAAGACTGCATGGTAAACTATATCCCAAAGTATTCTAAAGTGAAGTTCAAAACATAACAGATTTTATTAATTGCAAAGCAGGGATTGCAAAGGCAAAATAAATTATGATACTTTGGACTGAACCATTTAGGGAAAAAATATTCGATTGAGGAAGGGAAGGCTTCTGATCTTTTACTATACATGTTGACTTGGATGCCAAAGACAATGGTGGAATTAACATGACTCATCTCTCTGGAGAAGAAAATCATGCAAATCATAACCTGATCTTATAATTATGAGGCAGGGACTGTGTGTGTGTGGAAGGGCGGAGCAGATGATCTTTCTTAGACATTGTGGACATAGGCAGACGTTAGCTATGGAGATATTGTCAGTGACACCATGATTAGTGTTCAAGAGAATAAACTGGTGGGTGTAACAGGAGATGAAAACGTTGAGCTGGAGGTAAATACAAATAAGCAATGTCAGTGCCTGACTTCTCATTAGTTTAAAACAAAACAAAACAACAACAACAAAATTAAAAATAAAAAAGAATATAGGGCAGTGGTAGAGTTTTTAGCCGAAGTTAATCACAAATTGAGAATTGGATTTTTTCACGAGGGTAAAAACCTTTTTTTTTTTTTTCCTTCTAAAATGCAGTGGGAAAAGAAAACATAATAGCTTGATTCCCCTCTCCAAACCTCACATACAAGAAAAGCAAAAGGCAAACGATACCAATGTACATTTTAGCTCAAAGTGTAGCCAACATTAATTAATGTAAGAAGCTGCAGAGAACAATCTCTGAAGAAAGCTCATTTAAGAAAAGCAAATAATTGTTGAAGTATAAATTCCAAGACTTTTGTTTTAGGGCTAAGAAAAAAATCATTATGCTAAAAATTTATATATATATATATATGTGTGTGTGTGTGTGTGTGTGTGTGTGTGTGTGTGTATGTGTGTGTGTGTGTGTGTGTATTGTTCTACTTCTCGAGTTATTTTTATTGGATTACTCATTTGATGTATTTCTATAATGGCCTTAAGCCAGCTACTCTTCATATTTTAAAAATATACGTAACTAAGGGATTTATTCTAAGTAGTTGTAGTAATTGTGTTTTACTTTCTATATTGATACTTAACTTGATCTTTACCTCAGTTTTAGCATAAATAATGAATAATCATTAAGACAAAATTGCTTTTATGTTTATCTGTATAAATGTAATATAATATTAATGAAATAAATAATAATTATTATCATTATAGCATTCTGACTAAAATGTCTGAATTTTGCTTTTGGGCATATGACTTAACCAAAATATCCCATTGTATCTCATTAATATGTATACAAGTAATATACTAATCAAAACAAAACTAATAAAAATATAAGTAATAAAATAATACAATTCCACTCAACCCAGTAAGTATTCTAATGAACCATAGGTAAAACAGAAAAAAAGTAGCGAACACAGGGCTGCGAACGGGGACCTGATTTCCATCAGTCGTCCATAGAAGCATCCAGAATGGAAAAAGCCGGAGACTGCATGGAACGTGTTCTTTTGCTTTCTGTGCAAGATGGTAGACTAAAGTCAACTTTTCTATTGAAGTGAGACACCCAGATGGTGAAATTTTTTTTTAAAATTAGAATATGCTGCTCTTTATTTTGCTGTACTGCAGGTTATCCGAGGTTGTATGATAAACTTGTGCACTTCCTGAGAAAGCCCTAAGTCAAGATCATACCAGGCACATGCGGGATGAACTTACCTAGACTGTTCCCAATCTGTGTGACTTGAAAGACAATAGCAACACATATTAACCTAAATCTGGATCAGGGATGTGGATGGAAAGCAGCCACTGTGAAACTGATAAATTAGAAAGAAAGGGCCACTAGGAGAAGTAGGAGAATCGAAGATCAAAATCTTACATTGACATGATCGTGCAAAGCAAACTTGCCAAGTGAAGAAAACAACAGTGACAGTTGATATGCTAAAAGGAAGATTAAAAAGAGCCTTGGGTGAAAAGTAATATTTTCAAAAGCAATAAAAATAATGGAAGTAATTAAACACTTGAAGACTTACAAATGTCTTCAAACAGATATACAAGGAAGTGATACTCGTAAAGGGTATTAACAACTATCTACTAGGAATAAAGTAAAAGGATAAACTATGAAACCAATACAGAAAGCTCCGTAAATAAAAAATAGAGGAACAGAAGTTTAAAATTCTTGTTGCCCTTCACTGAAGAAGCTATTAGACATTAGTATGTAAGCCAGGCCTGGTGGCACAAGCTTTTAGTTCCAGTTTTCTGAAAGGCTGTGGCAAGATGATGACAATGTCAAGTCCAGTCTGGGCAACTCAGTGACTTAGTGAGACCTTGTCTGAAAATAAAAAATACAAGTGGGCTGGAAACTCAGCATGAAGGCTCTGGGCTCCATGTGCAGTCTCTCTCTCTCTCTCTCTCTCTCTCTCTCTCTCTCTCTCTCTCTCTCTCACATACATACACACACAAACATGCACACACACAAATAAAAATATGTATATATATAAATAGATATTAAACTAAAACTAAAAATATAGACATTGAAATTAAGAATTCTAGGATTGATGAGGTCAAATAATTAGTACATGAGAAAATTGCACTGAGGAATTCTATATTAGTTATGATTTTCCAAATGAATACAGTGGGAAATATCTATGTTAAATTAAGCATGGGGGTTTATTTCATAGGTTTATGGAGTTATCAATGAAACATAAAAAATGGTGACCTGTAGGATCAGATACCAAAGAATCTACAATGGCTATCCTCAGTCTGTAGTGTGGTAGGACTCAATAGCTACTCAAATATAATTTAAGCCACAGAAAAATTAGAATTAAAGATACAGCCCCGGTCTAATGTTGAAGGCCTGTAGTGCACAGCACAATCTCTAGGGTGAGTCTGTGCTGGAAGTCTAAAGAACTAGAGATCTATGTCCAATGTGATGGTGAAGAATAGACCTTTCAAAAAAAAAATCCTTTTTCTTCACTCCTTTGTTTTGTCCATGCTATTTATTGGCACTACTCATGGTGTATGCTTCCCTCACCTTACTGTCCTACATCAATCATCCATAGAAGTATTCAGAATTGTGCTCGACATATCAGTAGGAGTTTCCTATTTCATTCAAGGTGACATACATGGTTAACAGTCACCCATTCATCTAGATTCTGGCACAGAATAATAAAAATATGAAAAAAATCCCACTCAGGGACTAGCAGAATCATGTCTTACCCAACTTGGTCAAGGAGACATTTTAAAAGGGGAAATACATAAGAAGACAATGAGAAGTACAAGTAGAAGCAATAAATGGCACTTTTCCAGAATTAAAAGTGACATAACTTACCTGATTGAGACATAATTCCATGAAGCAAACAACCACAATGAAGAAAAATTATATTAGAAAACAAAAGAAAATGCCGCATATTTTCTAATATAATCATAAAGATGCTTGACACCCTAAGAGATAAAATTTATTTCTTCATCTCTTAAAATTAGATGGACATTTGTTGCTTTCTCAACACAAAGCAAACAGAAGTGATGCTTTGAAGTTTCTCAAACTGAATTATAAATAATGACAAAGCTTCCATCTGTTTTTCTTACACATTAGGTTCTCAGACTTGGAACCAGTCCACATTTGTGAGGAATCCCAGGTCAAAGGAAGAGGCCAACAGAAGTACTTGGCAGACACCCAGAAAAAGGCCGGGACTAGAGTGAATATCAATCAACCCCTAGGTGCATGAATGAGGAGGACTTGCAATGATTTAAACACCCAAAATGTATTCAGTCCCCATTGACTCTAAATTGTAGGTTTGTAAGAAAAGCAAACAGTGATGTGGTTTCGAACAAATAGGCCTCTAGAATGGCTATAGTAGAATTAGTAAATAATAGAAGAGCTTCTTATAATTGAATTCATGATGTTGGGTGAAAAAAAGCACATGAAAATAGAAGGAAGTTGTTTTGGATATTGGACTAAACAGAAGTTAGACAGTGCTTGGGGACTGTTACTAAAAGCCTAAAAGATACCTAAAGAAATTCTCAAAAGATGGCAGAAGGCCTTCAAGGGGTCTAAAGGACATTATGAAAAAAATGAGTTTTGGAAGAAAGAATGTATTTTTAATGGAGCCCCAGAAGATTTAGGCACACTGTTGTCTGAGGTAATGTTGGAAAACTTACAATATGCTTAGTAGATCAAATTACAGAGTTCAGAAGATTTCATGGTGCAATATGAAAACTTATACCCAGCTTCCAAGTATCTATTATAATATTTGAAAGCAAGGGAGAGGAGATAACAGTACCTTATTCAATATTCAAGTGAAATGTAGAAGAAATATAAGACATTGGAATTTGTGCTCAACCTTAAAATATTCTCATTCCAAACTTCTCAAGATACTTACAGAAAGATGCAGAAAAAGCTCAGGGGTAGTATTATAATAGAACCTTTCCTAAGACATCAGAAAGATCTGAAATAGTTCCTTAATCATTCAGTTAGAGCAAAAGAAAAAAAAATAAGGATATTAAGCACATGCCTAAAATACATAAAATTAAAAATCTTAAGAGCTCTGTCTGTCAGTGGCCTTATAGGAAATCTAAGAAAAAGAAGTTTTCTCAAGATTCATGAATAAAGACTACATTTGAACTATGTGACCTCCAATATAATTCACAAAGACAAAATTTATAAAAAGTACCATCAATTTAGATTAAAAGTAATAAAAAGTGGACTTAAAAAGTTGGGCCTCTGATCTAGTCTCAGGGAAGCCTGAATAGAAAAAAAAAAATCTTAGCAGAAACACACACTGTGACATACAGAAGAAAAGTGGGCATGCAGAGTAAACCAAAGGTGGCGGAAATTTATTCTTATGCAAGAGGACTGAGATCTAATGAAGCAGATGGACTTCCGCTCACTTCTGCTTTATATTTACAATAGTCCTTCTGACTTTCTGTTTTGAAAGCCTGCCCCACCACTGTATAGTGGGGGAGTGATGTAGAAAGTAGACAAATAATCTCTTTAGTTTTTATTATTTTCAAATGAAGATACATAGAGGGAACTAAACCAAAGGAACGGCCTCTGCAATTGAGCCTTGAAATATACAGATACTGACTTTTGAATTTTGTGCTCATGAGTCACACAAAGAGGCTTAGTGGGCAATTAGGTAGGTGGGTAAATGTATTTTGTAAGTCAAACCATGTCACATAGGACTGGGGCAGATTTTACTTTTTAAAAGTACACAGGCAATGTTTTAGTCCATGTGATCTTCCAGAATGTTGTAAATCTATTAAAAGAATTCTGTCTCTCCTTCACCTGCAATTTAACAGTATTTGGGAATACCTGAACAACAGACTTTCAAGAGGTTATATGCGCTGATGCTTTTTTCTTGCTGTGTTTACCCGTGGAGCCTTATCTATAGCTTGTAAGGAAGCCCATATGATATGAAAGTGTTCCTTGTGAAGGCCACAAAAGAAAGGCAGCTTCAGCCTCCAGGCATGTAAGTGAACAAACCTTCAGATATTTCTTGACTCTTAATTTTATGAATCACCAGGTGACACTGAATGGAACAAGGACAAATTCTTGCTTAGTACTGCCCAGATTACAGATTGATGAGTAAACTAAATGTTGTTTTGAGTCATTAACTAGTAGGTTTTTGTTAGGTAGTAATAGAATCATTAGCACATTGTAAGAACTCAATAAAAGTGACAATGCATTTTTAAGAGAGAGTCAGTATTTGATTTCAGTACTGACTCTGCTTATTTTTAATCCCTATGGCTCGGCAATATCACTTATTCTAGTATTGTCATCAAATTGCTTTTCTAGAGTTCAGTTATTACATAATGAAAACTGACTTTATTGGCTCAGATACTAGTATTTCTGCTCTGGCATGTAGGGACCTACCAATCTGTAGACAGTAAGTAGCAGGCTTAAGACAGAAGAACATCTCACAGATTCCCATATTCGAGAGTGATCATTTTCAGTAACAACAAGAAATGTAAAGAGAGGGCAAATACACAGCTGTTAGAAAAAGAGTCATGAGACAGAAACTCTTACTTTCATTGTTCAATTCATTTTCCCCCACATCAAGGACAATGGCTCAAACACAACAAGCTTTCAATATATGCCACAAACCCATACATTGCAGGTAAAAGAAGTAAACAGCAGGCTCAACTCTTGAAAGTAGAAAGGTTTTGCAAAAAAGAGATTTTGGAACTCATTTCACGTGAAGCTCTCATTTTGTGAAGTTCATTGAAATGCAAAAAATAAAATAACTCATCTAAGTGTAGGCCTTTATTTTGTTTAGTTTGATCAAACCCAGGTTTAGGAAAAAAAAAGTCTCAATTCTCAGTTGGTTTCCTTCTATTTAGCCTTAAGGTTCCTTCAAACTTCGATAGTTTATGATTCTCAGTTCTATTATCTGAATTGCATTTTCTTTCTGTTGTCTTCATCCAATTAATTTAACAGAAAATTGTTGTTATTTGCTTTCTCAACAAAATCATTTGCTAAGTTTTGAAGTTTCAAATGTATTGCACTAGTCCTGCAATTACTTGTGGTAAATTTTAGCAATCAACATAAAACCCCCTCTGTGATATGGCTTTTACTATTTTTATCCACTTTTATAACCCTTTCAATTCTTGTCTCTCTTTTCCACTTTGCTATTGTTGGCATATTCTATAGACTTGTGAGGCCCAAATGCTCCTGGGAACCCACATTTCTGATTACTTTGCTGCTGCATGAAAAAAAAGCAGCCCCTGTGCTTTCTGGTGAAACATTGAATTGATTTTTCATTCTGCTTGGTATGAATAAGGCAGAGCCATTCCCTTCTGGTCATTAGTGAGATTTGTCCACTCCCTGCTAGACTCTCTATGTGGTTTCTCTGGTCCTCAGACACAAATTCCTCACTATCTAATTTAGAAAATTGTTGGAGATTAGTTTAGGTTTATAGTATTTAAAGTGTTCTCTTCTTAAAGCCGGAGTTGATTTACATTCATTACTTTGCAAGATTTTAGCACCTTACTTAAAAAAGTAAGATGTCATTGCATTTTGAAAAAAAATTCATTGATTAATGCTTTATATGAATATCATGTTTCTTTGCAGCCCGTAATAATGTATTATGAGAGACTCCTTCCCAAGCATTTTCTCAGGAAGCTAAACAATTGTTTGTTGTTCCTTTTTTATTTTTCCTACTTCCACATCAATAGCTTCCCCCTCACCTCACTCTGAGTAATGACAGACTCTCCTGTGTTCTCTAGTGGCTGAGTTTGCTGCTTTAAAGTAACTGTTTTATCAGTAACAGGTTATTTTCCCTATTGCTTTATATTTTAATCTTGCATTGTGTTTATTCTTCATGAGTGTACACATGCATGCATGCAAAAATGCATTTCTGTGTGTTTTTTTCCTGGACATGATGGCAGCTCAAAACACCAAGAGAACCAGAATTGGCACTAAGGGTGCTGGTTCTTCATGAGGAATTCACTTCTGAGGGCCTAAATTATAGCGGTGCTTTTGAATGAGAAGTGTGAAGAGACTTCATTACCTCTTAACAAATCTATCTATGAACATATTCAACCAACAATATTGAATGCTTCCTACAAGCTGGGCTGTTATAGACAGGGGGCATAGAAATATAGAAGTTAAGTTCTTTTCTATAATGTGGCTTCATTCTTTCCAGCTAGAAACAATATATAACAGGATTGGGAAGTTTCATGATGAGAAATAAAGCAAAATTACGCTACCTAGAGAAGGTGTGACTAGGAAATATTTCCTGGATGACAAAGTGTTGTCATTGCTTCAGTAACGAAGAAAATGTAGAAACTGGCCCAATATTGAGAAAGGAGTTGATAAGTATTGTTTGAAGAGAAATTACCAAAGATCTGGAAGTAATCATACATGAACGTTATTGTTAACCTTTGGATTAATGGAGATCTTTTCAACAAAGATGTCACCAACAAAAAAAAAAAAGTGTATATTGAAGTCAGAACATCTGTTCAGGGCAGACGTCAAACTGAAGGTTTAGTCATCTAAGCACTATACTAGAGATGAGTTCTGGAGACTGCATGAAATGTGCTTACATGAAGGCCCACATGGAAGCAACAGCAACTAAAATATACTCTCACAAAGAGCAGTTTAGGCATTATTTGGGCCACACTCAAAAATTTAAACAGTGAGTGGGGCTTAGACCTGGTGGCTGGGGCAGGAGGATTGAAAGTTGGAATCCAGCAAGGGTAGCTTCGCATGTTATGAGACCCCATCTCAAAATCAAAATCCAAACTATGGTCTGGGGTAGAGACAAAGTGAAGGCCTCGAGTTCTAGTTTTCAAAATTAAAGAAAAAAACATAATTGAGTGAAAAGTGATCACAAGCTTAGAGCTATGGCAAATGTCAGGAAAACCTCAGCTGTCAACAGCGAGAGGAACGCAACAACAGTAGGACTCAGTTAAAGCAGATGAAGAAAGAAAGATGACCTGCATCCCTGTGAGAAAGAGTGAGAAAGGACAAGTGGACACAAGAAAGTGTATTTACAATGAGGGCATATTTTACGGAAGATCAGTAAGCTTGACAATTAACAAGAATGAAATGAAAAAGTACAAAATGAAAATCGTGCAATTATTTTTCCCCATTTTATTGACATGCATAAGTGCAAAATTTAAAGTTTACAATGAAGTTGAGCATTTTGTGCACCTGCATATCTTGTCAAGATGACAAGGACTTTCCCACTCTCCTTTTGTCCCTCCCCCTACCCTCCTCTCCCTTCTTCCCCAGCCTGCCACCCTGGTTCACTTTTTCGATTTAAGTTCCATAGGAGTTGTGATCTGGATCTCTCATATCAGAGAGACAGTGGAATTATTTTTAACAACTGATACAAGGCAATGGGAAATACAAATTAGATATGACTTATCTTTGTCAGCAATAAAATAAAACTATACCCTTATTTTGTTTTTGTTCTCTTTCTTCTTTTCTCTTCCCCTTTTGCACTTCATACTTTTCTTGATTGTGATTATTAGAATCGGCAGGTAGAAACCAGACCCTGTGGCACAGATCTATAATGCCAGCACTCAAGGAAGCTAAGAGAGAAGGTTTGTAAAGTCTATGCTAATCTGGGTAATTTAAGGAAACCTCATCTCAAAAGAAAAATATGGACTGAGAATGCAGTTCAGTGCCAAGGTCGTTGATACAATACCCAATACTGAAAACAAAAATTAAGTGGTAGAAAAAAAGTTTGGTATCTTTTTTCCTTGCTGATACCTAAAAAGAAGTTCCAGTATCTCAGAAAGGAAAATACAAATAAAGAAATCCTATCTGAAATGTTTCTTCTTCCTGTTATCTACAAAACATTGGGGAATTAAAATTATCTAACCCAAAATATCTTTTGTTTTTTGGAAACAAATGATCATTTAAAAATTCTAAGAAAAATAGAGGAAGAGACCAACAATCACTCATATAAAATATGAAATTCATGTTGCTAAATTGTATGAATGAGTTTCCAAAAATAGCTAACATATGTTCAGTGTTAAAGGAAGCAAAAGTAGAACTTGAAGGTGAAACAAGTGAACTATATATTTCAAGAAATAAGTTGTGTAACAATTGAGCTACATATTCAAAGAAATGAGTGATTTCAGGCTGTTTTAAATGTTTTAAGAAATGTACACTAAATATTTTTCATTACTTCAGTAATGATATAAATAATAAATAATTTTTATCTCTTCTTTCTGTCATATAATTATCTACCTTAGATATATTAAGATTGATATCAACTTCCTCTTTATGAACTTTTA
Source organism: Ctenodactylus gundi (assembly GCA_004027205.1). Lineage (NCBI taxonomy): Eukaryota > Metazoa > Chordata > Mammalia > Rodentia > Ctenodactylidae > Ctenodactylus > Ctenodactylus gundi. The sequence goes on from PVKB01001325.1 coordinate 142,949, forward strand.
CCTTTTGCTGTAATGAAAATTTCTTTCAATACACTAAACTCCTCTCCCAATACATTTGCTACCAGTCCAGCCAGTATAGCAAAAGATTCTCGTAGAAAGCTGCAGTCCAAACCCAGAAACAGTTGCTCAGAAAACAGTGGTGCTTTGCATTTTGTAGACTAACTTTTACCCCTTAGGATACTCAAGAAACACACTTTTCTTTTTTTTTTTTTACATGTATTTATCTATGTTTTATATATTTCTGCCTTTTCAAACATATTTCTATCTCCAGGTGTTGAAAATATGATTTTATTCAAGTTAAATTTCTTTATTCCAAACTAAGATCTATTTATTTCTAATACTTTGCACTTTTTATATTACCTTGTATTTTATAAGATCATCTTTTCAGTACTTTAGTAATTGAATGTCTACCAATGTACATGAAATCAGTTTCTGTTTTTTAAATCTAAACTAAGTTTACTTCATAAGCCTTCTAGTAATTTTTATTGGAAAATATGGTTTCTCTTTTAAGTGCTAGCTTTACGCTCTCTCTCTTTCTCTGCATGTGTGCTTTGCTATTATGATACTTATTTTTGCTTGGCTGCTTCTGTCATGAGAAACTTCAAGCATTTATTCTCAATTTGACGATTTAAGGAAAAAATAAGCTTCATGAATACTTTTCATTAGCAAATGATTGAAAAAAGCTTGTCAAGAATAAAGTGCTATATCACATGTCATGAAATAATACTCAACATAATTGAAGTGGGGCACAATTGCCTGCAGTGAGGAAAAATGATTAGATTTTTATAACTAAAATCTCAAAAAAACCCACTTCTACTTTAAGTATCACATGTACATTTAATCATTTTTATAGATTTTGAGTAGCACATTCCTGTAATTATTCATTGAATATATACAGCATTGCTCATTAAGTTAGGCATTCTCCAATCTGGTCTTTTGTTTTACAAATACACAAGCTTATAACAAAATTCTTTCCTTAGACTTTAAAAGAGTTTTTATTGCCCCTCAATATCAGTGTCCTAGTTAAATCACATACTTTTATGGTTTTGTGCATAGATTTCAAATCATATCAATTTTTCAGTCATAGCATTTTATTTTATATTAACTGTTCAAATCCTGCTTTGTGTCATTAATTCTAGGGCTAATTGTTAAAAAGAATACAGAAATGAGTTCACAAGAAAGAATTCATGAGTATCCTGAACATAAACCAGTTGTGGCCTACAGGCCTAACTCAGCAGTCCAGCATCTGCCCACAAGTGCAAGGCCACGGTTTCACCCCCGCCACCCCAACTGGAAGCACGGACGACCTCAGTGTGGAAATTTGTTCAAGACAGAAATGAAACATATAAAACTAATAGTAAGAACTTCAGAAACGTTTTGAAAACTAACTTAGTGAATACATACTAACATATTTAAATTACATAAAAAACCTGTTTTTCTATTTTCATATAGAAGTATTTCATTTACATTTAAAATGATGAAAGCCATTGACACATTGAAAAATTCTGAAAATACTTTGAATAAGAAGCTTGCCTAGTTCCTAAATAATGTTACTAGAGCTCTATTAGCAAACCTAATAATGTTTCAATTTTTCTTCATAGACTTTTAATTAAAAGAGACGTATTAATCGATATGTGACCTGAAGGAAAGTTTTTCTTTTATGTGTTACTGACAATCATTGGGCATTGAATATTTATGGTGAAGGATATCTGTTCTGTTATTGTTTACTTGTTGAGTTTTGTTTTATATTTTCTTCTACTTTTATGAATTTTGTACACTCTAGCAATTTACGCAGTCTAATTTATCTCCTTTTAATTATTGTTCAGTTTTCCTCATTCTGCTTACTGAAATAACGCAGACTAAGCAAAATTTCTAACATTATATGTGGTTAGCTTACAGGTTCATAGCATGTAAACTGTTAAGTGTAGAATTGTTGCGTCTCCCTCGACCGGCAAGAAAGACGCAACAGCCGCGGTTCTTCTCCAAGCTTTATTCAGGCCTCTTCTTAACCTTGTGCTCGAGCACCTCTTTTCTCTCTCCTTTTTCCTCTCCTCTCTCCTCCCGTCCCCCCACCCCAGCCCCACTAAGCTACAAGCAATTTTATAAGCCCCACAAGCCTATCATATCTCGCTACGTGGCGCTTTTAGATAGGAGCCTGCACATGAGGAGATCAGTCACTAGTCTGCGATTTCCACATATGGAGTTGTTTATCACATTTTATTAGGAGGTGTGGCTGCCACGCAGGCGCCATCTTTTGGGTGCGGCATCTAATCCTGCCCCTTGGCCCGTTGCCCGGCGCCATCTTAGGGTTCGGCTCCCCACATAGAATTATCCAGAAGCTAGTTAAGCTCAATCCTTGTTAAATATTATAATTTTTAAATTTGAAACTTTATTGTTCTTACTTGTTATTCTAATCCATTCAAATCTAATCCATGATGTCACTACATGCAAGTTTCCTGCTAACAAGCACATACGATTTAAACTTAAAGAGAAGTGTGTCATTTTGAGTATTTTTATGAATAAGCTTAGCAGTGATTTATTCAAAGCTTTTACATTTTTGGTATAAATTTAAAATGAATTTTGGTAAATAGATTGACTTTATTTAAAGGTTATTACATTTTAAAACAGATAATCCAGTCGTCATGAATGGTACCTCCATGAAGAATTGGTTGTTTTTTTTTTTTTTTTCCTTATACAGGGGATAATGGAATTTATTTTATTTTAGCCATTTCGTTTTTTAGTCTTTTTTCCAAAAGTTATTAGTTTTGTCATTATATATTTGCAATGCACAGCACTTATATTAGAATTGAGGCAATGATGCGCACACTACCGCATCATCACTGACATTTCCTTTCCCCCTGTTGCCCGCCCACCTTCTCAGCCTCTTCCTCCAGCCACTTTCTCTTTTGACACATCCATCTCCCTGTTTTCTAGCATCACTCTTAGTTGGCTCTTGTACTAAAACTTCAACTTCTCCACGTTCCATTGATATCACTTACCTGGCGATCTTCCCCACCAGTGAAACTTCATTGTACTATTGGTTGTTACCATATGATGAATCATTGTATAGGCGTAATAAACTTGATGAATAAAAGCATACTATGACTAATCTAAATATATCAGTCAAAATAGATCAGCTGTTGATATGGTGATGTTTAGTACAATTGAAATGGTACACATAAGACAAAGTTTAGCAAATATTAAATATTATGTTAATGCACAATTTAATTTAACATACACATGTGTGTGTTAAACATTTCTCTCAAAAAAATAACTCCTCTGGTACTGTAGTAGTCATATTGGTATAGTAGTGACTGAAACACTAACTCCTTTACACATAGCTGAAAATAAAGACAGGTGAACACACAACATTAATGATGTGTGACAATGTCATGGTGTACAAAGTACCTGACGCTTTCTAGTTGAAGAAGCAGAGATTTGTTTGGCTAGGAGTTTCAGAAGGTTTAGTTCATGATAAGCTGGCTCAAGACAGAAATGGCAGGGCAGACGGACATAGCAGAGGAAGGCTCCTCAACCTGTTACATGCAGAATGCAGAGAAAGAAGAAAAGATTCAGAAGCAAAACTAGATTCTTCAAGGTCTTATTCCTGGTGACTTTCCTCTTCTCCCAAGTCCCACCCCTAATAGCGCATTCAGTTATGAACTTCCTAGTGAGTAATCCACTGATGAGTGCAGCACCCCATCATTCACAGAAATTCCATAGAACCCATGTCTGAAAATATGAGACTTTTGAGAGAAATATAGATCTAATCTATAACAATAGTGTTTCAAGAAAACTTTGAGAATGTTTCATAAGTCCTGAACACATAAGAAACCTTCTACCTGAGAACTCTCACAGCTTAGATCTGACCTATAACTAGCAGATAAAGTTGCTGCAAATCATAACAAGTGTGTATGCCAAGGAAGAAAAACATTACATGTGAAAGCCTAGAAGTAAGATGGAATTATTCATTGTAGGAAATTGAAAGTAAATTAGTATGTGTAGCACTTATAAAGTGTGGCATTAAGAAATAGAACAGAATGAGGCCAATTATAAAAATATTAAAAGTAAGAACATTCATAAGTTAGTTTTCTCTATTTTTTCCTGTTACTGTAGGAAAAAACTGTCTTAGTTACTTTTTCATCGCTGTGACTCAATACCCAACATCCACAATGTAGGGAGGAAATATTTATTATAGTGTACACTTTCAGCAGGTCATAGTTCATTCACAGGGGGGTGGATGGCAAATGGTGGGAGCACATTGCAGGCCTGCAGTGGAAGCAGGGCCAGAACCAGAGCTCCAGCAGCAGAAGTCCTTCATCATGGTGGAAGAGAGAGACTGAGAAGAAAGGCAGAGCCAGCACACACCCCTCCAGGTCAAGCCTTCCCCTTCCAGCCAGGTCCCACTTCCCAACTGTACACAGTATCCATGGGGACATGAGGCTTTTAGGAACACTCCAGATCAAAGCCACGACTAGAACCATAGGTGTTTTAAGCTGAAGAATTTCAAGATCAGGCTATTAATTTAGAAAAGTCACTATCACTCTTGGGTCAAGAAATTCAAGTAGGCAAAGCAGACAAGAAGACACTATAGTAATGTATATTAGAAATTATGTACTTCTGATATGGAAGAATAAAAGTGAGCAAGAAATGCACAATTAGGAAACATTGTTGAGTGGATATAACTCAGAGTGTCTTGAAGAGAGAGGAATAAACGTTTCTCTCAAATTTTTGCTTTGACAATTGGACAGATAATGTTTCCCACTGAAAGAAGATTCTCCAAGTTGTATGTGTGGATGTGAGAAGGCTGAGCTCAGTGTCATAAATTCTAAGTTTGAGACACTTATTGGATGTCATGATATCTTGGTGTCTTGCAGGGGAGACACATTAAAAGTTTAGGATGTTTTGACATGAAAATGGGAACATTCACAAATCCATTTGCTCCATGTTTACAGAAAATATGTAGTCATCAGAGTAGAACTTATGAAATATTAGCGTTAAACATAGATGAAGAAAGAGAGGAGGAAGAGGGTCACGGAAAGAATGAGACAGAATATGAATCACCACCGATCAATGGCTCATACCTGGAATGAACTAGCAGTCTTGCACCCCACAAGACACTTGATGATGTCTGAAAAAAATGTTATAGTTTCACGACTGAGCAAACAATGCATATGAAATATGCTACTAGCATCTGACATAGAAAACATAGAAGAGCAAGTAGTATCTGAAATCAAAAGGAAAGTACCTTTTGAAGAAAGAAAGACAGAGGAGATGTAAGTAGATTCATGTTGGAACAGATCCTTTGAGGAAAATGCTTTCAATGGGCTGGAGTATCAAATAGCAAACTACTGAGATTTGAGAAGGTTGGCAGAAAATAAAAAGGCTTTTTGAGACGTTTGACGATGAGAGAGAAATGGGTGAGGAGCCGATGAAGAGAAAACACATAGAAGCAGGAGGAAAAAAAGTTCGATGAAAAATTATATGAATTAATATATAAGACACTGATGTATTGATTATATTATCAATTATACTATACTAATTTAATAGTAATATATATATATATATATATATATATATATATATATATATATATAGACTTCTTAAAGTCTGTCAATGTAAATAAGTCATGTGATAAGAAAAATAATAGAATAAATATTCAATGCAACAGGGAATTTTAGTCAAGAAATAGAATGAAACAGAAAATAGAGAATAAGTTGAATTTCCAAGAGGAGAGAAGAAACTTGACACTAGAGAACCAAACTTACTATTGCGGAAAGAATGGCTGAATTTAACTATTGAAAATCAGTGTGACAGTTAACTAAAGCAAACCTTGTTGTTTTGAATTCAAACGTAAAACCACGTACTGAAAGGGCAGGCAAGGAGGCGAGAGAGAAAATTTAATTATAAGACAATAGATTTACCCAAAGAGGAAAGTGTGATCAGAGAAACAAATGTGTACAAGAAAAATATGTTGACTATATTACTAAAGAATAAGTGGAATCTATAAGTAAAAGCTGTTTCTTATTGAATATACTTATTGATGTCCATGCACAGTGTCTTCAATTTTTATATCTCCTCTAATACACTATTGGCCTCATTTTTTGACTGCTAATCATTTTTGCCTGTCACTATTGAATGTCATTAGTGTAGAAAACATACCATAACAGTGAGGTAAACTCTTTCCATAAGTCATACTTTAGCATTGAATCTCTGAAAGCAGGTGAATGGTAAACACCTTCATAGGTTTTCATTAATATTTCTGCTAATTTCAATGTATGGCAATCATCTCAATTCATTCAATCAGAATTTTGAATAAACCTAAGTATGTGAAGTGTCTGAGTAGCGTTTAACACATGTTTTTCTTATCTGAAAATACAGTTAGAAATGTCACTTGGATTATAAGCGGCACTTTCATTTGCAGAGCCCATGGCAATCTATACATAAATACGCTCCTATCTTTGCCTCAGTAAACTCTTTTAAGCATTAAGCACATTTCCTGGTATGTTTCATGTGCACTGGGTTTGATTTCTTCTCGGGTGTAATATAAACCCTCTGCTGTGATACATGATAAAGAAATGCCTTTTTAAGGAATCTGTGTTTGTTATGAGGCTTTACGCATCGCTGAGACTCATGGTGTATTAACTGCCTAAATAATCCCTTATCATTATTGCTTGTTTGTTTTGACCACTCATCAGATACTCAGCACTGTATCTGCAGTGTTTCTGAGTCCATGCATTTGCCCTCAGTTTCTTTTGTGAATTCTTCTGGAAGATAATGATAGCATTTCACATTCCACACCACTAACTGCCCCACATGCCACAGAATACAAATGTGTATAAGGTGGTGGTTTCATTATCTTAGGGTCAGTAGAATTTCAAGAGTTTTAAAATTACCTCTATCAATGATGCAAGTGTCAGCTTCGTTTTAATAAATCTTTAGGAACAGCCACAAGTTACTTCTAGGACATCTCCTATTTCCCGAAATACATCATTCAGCTGCCAAATCTACCATCAGTGTCTCGCTAAAGAATTTCCACTATTAAATGCAATGCTACACTTCTGGTGCATGCAATTGCTTTTTGATAACTGAAAATATGATTAACCCAAAGTATCCTTGGAATCAGTCCACAATTTATGCTCCTCATACCAGAGAAGATAAAGAGAATACAGTACAACCAAAACAGAGAAAAAGAATGTACAGATGCTTCTATCGTGAGTGATAAATATAAGAGCGGAATGTCAGTGCCTGTTAGAATTCGATTAGGAAACGTGAGCACAATTAAAGGCCAGACGTCTGGCAAGGTGACTTTTTTAGAATAAATTAGAGTTGACAAGGATTAGATTCAGCCAACCAATAAATATAATGTAAAATTTCTCATAATATGCAGCCAAATTCAGATGTTTCTCTTTTAATTTCCAATAAACTGGACCGTATGTTCCCTTGGAGCAAAGCAAAATTATTGGGCTTGCTTTTGCTTTTAGTTTCTGTAAACGGTTACCATTATTTAGAGTTGATGACTTTTTTTAGTGTGAACTATGAACCAGGCTCAAAAGATAATGTGATATTTAAAAGACAAAATAGCTTCTTTGTGTATTAGAAAGCAAATAGCTTTGGAAAAAGTCATAGCACCACAGGATATCCATCTGATTCCATAAATAACTATCATGTGACCTATTACAGTTGCATAGAATTTCATATAAAGTTTGTCCTGATATTCTTGTTCCAAAAGATGAGGCTCAGCATGAGCATCTGCAAATTATTTTCAAGGAAGAGTGAATAAAGTTTGTTTAAACTTGAGAATTTTTCTCATAGGAAGGATGCACATGCTGTAGTGCTATTTTTTAAATATATGAAAACTTTTTTGATTCTGAATAATGTAAGTGAAGTTTTCTCATATGTTGGGGCTTAAAATAATGAATAAAGAATAAAACATTGAATGGCTGGAAAATATTAAGAAGTAAATAATATCAAATATTTGAAAGGTATAAGGCTGAAATGAGCAAGCTGGCTCAGGTGTACATGAACACGGAGGCTTGTGGCTACCAGAAATTAGATGGAAAGCATCATTATCTACCCAATTAAAGGGAGTACTAACTATGCACATATTTTATGTTAGTTAGCACTTCACACTACTGAATAAATTCAACGTGGAACAAAATACCAGAAAACCCAAATCCTAGTAGGGAAATTGGATTACAGTGTCAAAGAAAGAAGGTAGGCAGAGCTGTGAACCTCCCAGTCTCTGGGGGCCCTCACACAGCATCCTAAAGCAGGGTGAACAAAGGGGTGGGAAGTAGAGCTCAGTGCTAACCCATGTCCTGATGTCAGTCCCTGCAGAGAGGACATAGCCTGAGTGATGAACAAGTCGCACTCCCAGCAGGAACGTGGATCTCATCTGCAAGTTTCAGTCATTTCATTTCACTTTATATTGTATTTGATATATTTTTATCACCATAATATTAAATGTTTTTGTGGTTGGGCTTTTTTGCACTTGATATTCTTACTTTTTGTTGGATTTATCAGGAGTTTCTTCTTTTCTGTTTGTCTTATTGTCTGTATTTGGATGGAAATAAATATATGTTCTTTGAGAGGAATGAGCTAACATTTTAATACAGATTTTCAAAGGTATATTTTCTAATATAATCTAATTTTAGGGCTCTGTCTAGTTTCCTCTGAAAGTATTGTAGAATTTGATCACTCTCCCTTTGCTTTTTTTTTTTTTTTTTTTTTTTTTTGAAACAGGTTCTCAGTCTGCAGCCCAGGCTGGTCCTAAACTCACTTTGTGGCTAAGGCTGACCTTGGACTCAGAGCAATCCTGCAATCCTCCCTTCTCAGCCTCTCAGGTGCTCAGGTTATAGACGCGCTCCACCACACCTGACCTATGTGGTGCTAGGAAGTCAAACTTGAGTACTTAGCCGTCTAAGTGACCCAAGACCTTGCTTGCTACCTGGCTTATTTATGTTACACTTAAAATATAACCCCCCAAATAATAATGAAATAATTTCCTTATTAATTTTATTCAATACATGTTTATTGATAATATAATACATTACTTAGATTTTCCTTGATTTCATTTATTTCCTCTGGTGTCTTCTCTTTCTCCGCTTCTCATTTTTTAAATTTTATTCCTATGTAAATGAGGAATACACTATAATATTTTATTGAAGTTTGAAGACCATAGAACTTTTAAATTATGATAATACCATCAAATATAATTTTATTTTATTTTTGCAAGTTAGCTGCACATGATTGAAAGAGGTATGTTCCTTCTTAGCAAATTCAAGGTACCTTTCCACTTTCTTCTATTATTTCTAATAGATGAAATTAAGGATATGAAAAATACATGTGACTGCAGGAGAAGATGACTAGAATAGTATGAGGACAGAATTTCAGACCTTGCAGACAAAGCTGAGGAAAGAAATGCTATAATCAGGCACGACTCCAAAATTAGAAATGAGCCTAGCGGCTGGATGCAACAGCTGATGGATAATTCAAACAGAACCAATCTCAGAATTATGGGTGTGGGAGAAAGAGCAAAAGACAACGTTGAAGGTATAAAGAATTTACTCACTGCAATAGTGCAAGAAAATTCCCCTAATTTAGGAAAAGAAATTAACTTTCAGATGCAAGAGGCTTGTACAACACCAAATAACCCCAACAAGCAGCGAGACTCACCATGACATATCATAATCGAAATCTCAGAAATACAATATAAGGAGAAAATATTAAGGGCAGCAAGAGAAATACAGACATTATTTTATCAAGTCAAACCCATTTGAATTACTGCATATTTCTCAAGGCAAACTTTAAAGGGTAGGAGAGCCTAGAGCAAGATCTTCCAAGCTTTAAAAGACAGCAAGTATCAACCTGAGTTATATCCAACAAAATTATCCCTGAAAATTGAAAGAAAAATGAAAATTCTTTATGACCAAGAATCCCTTAAGAAATTTGTGACCACTAGCCCAGCACTGCAGAAAATACTTGGAGAAATCTTTGAGAGACTCAGAGAGACAAGCAGCACCAAAAAAAAAAGAAAGAAAGAAAGAAAGAAAGAAAGAAAGAAAGAAAGAAAAAAGAAAGAAAGAAAGAAAGAAAGAAAGAAAGAAAAAAAATACAAAAGAAAAGAGGAAAGGAAACACTTAAAGAGGAAGTGTGACAACAACAAAAATGATTGGTATTTGAATTGTTTGATTGGCATCCTTCTAAAACAGTACCATCTGCCTCATAAAACCTGTGAATCTTCCCTATAATTATTATTTTCAGTAGTATATAAGTTTACAATCCATAACAACTATATTCAGCATGGGGAATTGGTATAAAAGCTTTAAAAATATGTATGCATAATGTTAGGGATGGATAGGTAATCCTAGTTTACCCTCTTTGAGAGAGGCAGAGAGACAAGCAGCACCAAAAAATATGGAGGAAAGGAAACAACTAAAGAGAAACTATAACAAAAAATAGATTGGTATTTGAATCATTTGACTGATATACTTCTAAAATAGTACCAGCTGTTTTATAAAATCTGTGAAATTTTCCCACATAATTATAATTCGTAATAGCGTATTAGTTTGCAAAACAGAATAATTATATTTGACATGAGGAATTAGTATAAAATCATTAAAATATGTATGCATGATTTTATGGGTAGATAGGTAGATGAAATGATAAACCAAATTTGACAAAATGTTAGTAATTAGTGAAATGAGAATAAATAAGTTACGAATTTTAAAACATCCTGAAATATCTAAGGATGCCATCATATCTATTGAATTAAGTATACTTATGTGATGTAGATTTAAGTTCATTTAATGTGGTAATTTAATATATACATGTTTATTATAGCAATTCACTTATTAGGTCTTTAATATAAGTTTATCCTAAGAAAACCGAGTGATGTAATGATAACTTTTGGAATATACAAACATTTACCTTTCCATACTCAGTTAAAGCATTTGAAATTTAACTTCTCTCTTTTTTTCTTTCTCACATTTTCTAGCCTTATGAATTACATTGTTATATTTCTTTTCTTTTGAGAACTGGTGGATAAGGCCAGGTTAAAGAACCTCAACAAAGATTGCAAAATATAGAAAAAAAAGGGGTCAAATATCCCAATTAAGGGATCTAAGGGACTCAGAGAAGAGACATCAAGATTTGGCCACTGCAACCCATTGAAATGAGTCAGAAGCAGAAAATTAAATATGTTAAGTATTGAATGGTTTCTCTGTTTTGGGAAACCCAGAATACAGGCATTCTGCAGAACCACATGATGTGATAGTGGGAGATAGGGAGGGTGGAGAGAGTGTGTGAGCATCAAAAATGGGAAGAAATTGCAAAGTTCATGTGATACATGTGTGCACAAAATCTCAAGGTCATTGTGAACATCATGTATGCCATATATAAATTAATAAAAAATGGTGGGAAAAAGAATACTCAAATAATTAATATAAAAAAACCCACATAACTAAAAATGTAATTTTTAAAACAAAAAGAAATATCTAAAAGACATCAAAATAAAACCATAAAACTAAAATTTTAATAAGATGATAAACCAAAGGTTTAAATATATTTGTGGGAATTGGAAAGGGGAAGAGAGAAAGAAATAATGAAATGAGTCATAATCACGTTTTAAAAGGTCATAATATGGATGAGCTTTGAATGAAAGTCCATTTTCAGTGCAGTGTGAATAGAATTCCATTAGTGCTGTTTTCAGAAGGATTACAGAAGAGACTGAATAATAGATAATATGAAAGGAGTTAATTAATGGTAATTTGCCAGAAATAAGTGAAGGCATAATGGTCAGATTGAACAGTTGCAGCTACTGCTATGAATGTTGATATTTGTAAATATGTACCAGGCAAAATCACAATGAAAATAAGCATTCAAAGATAAAGATAAAACTCTAGAAGTTTTGGGGTAAAAATACAAATAACTACAAAGGATAAGTTACTAATAAACATGATTTGAAGACTACCAGCTGCTGTCAATTTCCACTCCTCCAGGACTGGTGCTTTACTCACTCTGAGGTTCTGGCCTTCTGGCTTTCCTGTGTGGTCTGTGGATGCAGGCAGCTCAGGGCCATGCTCAGTCAGCTGCTGTTTTTCTCCTCTTCTGATATGACTTTAGGATTTCTGATCTTCCTGTGGCCTCTTGTCAGTTGTCGGGGCATTCCTTCTTCTCCTAGCTGGGTCAGATGTCCCAGGCTCCATGTGGCTTTCCTCCAGATGCAGATGCCTGCGACTCCCAGCCATTTGCAGCCGATGTGGGGAGACGTCCTAGGCTGCTTTCTTTCCTCCCTCTACCTAGGATGTTCCTTCAGGATTTCTGACCTTCTCCTGGTCTCCTTTCAGTTGGTGAGCTGCTCTTCCTTGCCATCACTACATTGAACAAACATGTTATGACTAAATTCTCAACTTTTTATGTAGGTCGATGAGGAGACATTGTGAAGCTCTGTCACTTGACCTCCATTTTGACCCAGCAGCAGCTTTTTTTTTTTTTTTTTTTTTTTGAGACAAGGTCTCTCTTTATAGCCCAGGATGGTCCCAAACTCTTTATGTGGCCCAGGCTGGCCTTGGACTCACAGCAATCCTCCTGTCTTGAGTGCCGAGATTACAGGTGTGCACCACCATGCCAGCTTGTGTGGAACTAAAGAATCAAACTTGTGTACTTAGTACTTGCCTCAGAGCTTGCTAGGCAAGCACTTTAACCACTGAGCCATTCTTCTAGCCCCTGGAGTATTCATATTTAAAAGAGAATTTCGAGTTTTCTCTACTAACACGAAAACTTTGCACAAAATTCTCCAGAAGGCTGCCTGTGTAAGGTATCATTTATAACATTGGCCTTTTTCATACATATTTATTTTTTCAGTTTCATTTCATAGGAGATTTCTTTCAGCTACTGTCTAAGTTAATGTGAGGTACTATTTGTATCTTACATTTGGATTTATATGCATTATAATGTTGTTGTTGAATCTAAAATTATCAAGATTTAACATAGGCATATCAGCATAACAATGGGAAGCTTTTTGCACGGTATAGATATTGAATGTTTGGTCCCAGAACCATTTATAACTGAGCTCCTACCATTTCACTTCAATTAAACTTGTCTCCCAGATACAGTGATTCATTTTCAGCCTAAGTACAATATATTAATCAAATTTATCTAAATAAACATTTCTACTGGGATACATATTGTTCGTGAAGAAATAAGTTGCAGTACTCAGGTATGGCCAAAGCGAAGAGGAGAGATTTTTTCCAACATGCTTAAAAGCACATAGTGGAGGCAACAGAGGGAGCACACGAATAGATGAGTAGAGAGATAAGTAGATGTAAATATGGAATATATGGAATATATGGACAATGCCATTTTGACTGGTGAAAAAATATGAACAATTTTAATTATTACTATTACACTACAAACTACAACACTAGTTATCTTTGCGAAAAAGAGAAATCCATTTACATTGTATAATTTCTTGTTCCATACATTAAAAAGTACTATTCTGTAATTCATCTGAACAATAGATAGAACTCATTGCTAAAAAGAAATGAGCTAGGAAGATGGGAGAAGACAGGAAGGAACTGTGTATTCATAGCAGTGAGTGGAAGAAGCTAATCTGAAAAGGCTACGGACACTGATCCTTATTATACAATATTACTAAAAAGACAACACTCTGAAGACAGTAAAATGATTGGCTAGAGTTGTATGAGGACATGGCCACAAAGAGCAGGTGGGATTTTCAGGGAGGTGAACCTGTTCTGTGTGATAATATAGTGACAAATATAGGACTTTAAATGTTTGAAGAAACCCACAGAATCTAAAACACCAAGAGTGACTTCTCATATACACTGTACACTGGATAATGACGATTTGTCAAACACATAGCTTCGTCATTTGTAACAAATGCGTCCCTCTGGTGGGAGACGTTGCTAATGGGGGAGGCTGCACACATGATGGGGCAAGAGGTGTACGCAGACCATGTATTTCCGCCTGTTTTTGTAAACTTAAATCTCCTCTTTAAGCAATATTTAAAAAGAAGATTTCTTTTCAAAATAGCTTGTACAACTATTTTTTTTTCCGCTGTGGGGGATGGGGGAGAGGGGGGAGCGCTAGAGGTGTACCTGCTGCAAAAGATACTGATATCCCGCCCAGACCTTTGGTGATTTCTCACAGCCTCTGTGGTTAGTAGCCACACCCACTGTCTTCTCTGGGGAGCTATGCTTCTCTGTAGGAAAGGTGTCAGCCAGGAAGTTCTTGGGTTTAAGCTGCTTTGCTAGTTCAGAGAGGAAGGGAGCAATTACTAATGGAGGTGTGGAAAAGATGTATTCACCTTCTCAAAACAGGAGCCACTCTGTAGCCTCACTTACATTCTTAACTCTCTGCACAAATTACTAAGTATTATCTGAAGCCACTTCCTGTCCAGCTTTCTTGCGTTCTCTCCACTGCTTCTCTCATGCCTGGGACTTCATAAAACACTCGCTCTAGCACTCCCTCTCAGAACCCATTTTTAGATCATTGGAATTAAAGAAACATATATAACCCTGGAATGGAGAGAACCTTCTAAATTGCAACTTATCACTCCAAAACCATGAGGAAGAAAAATAAATTAAATAGAAAGTTTTAGTTATTGTAAGATTTAATAAATGAATCATAGTATTCATCTGAAGAAGGTGTATGGGATTATTACGATATACTGCTTGCATGGACTACAAAGTAATCCCTGTCTCAAAAAAACATTCTTGTAAAGTCCAATGAAATGGGACTTTCCTACAGTTTTGAGGTGACGTGACTTAGTGCAAGTGACTTATGCAGTTATTAATTAAGGCATAAGTAGATAAATTCTTAAGTGAAAATAGAAACATCCCTACGTCAGAGAAGTTTTTAACATATAAGAAATTATAAAACAAATATTTTATTAAATATTTTAAATATGTACTGTAGCAATACTTATAATAGATAACATAATTAAAGATAAGGTATGTTAAATGTGTTGGGTGCATGTGTGTAGTTTACTACCTTAAAGATAAATTTCTGGTATTTGAAAAATAATAGACACACTTGAGATTAGAATTCTTAGCACAGTTAGCCAGACACAAGGTTAAATATCAGATGGTTTCACCTATTTGAGAAACCAAAAATCTAAATGAATAAAAAAATCAAAACAAGGAAGAGAAGGTAGGAAATAGGACAGCAGGCTGTGGGAGACAGGAGAGAGTCCTGGGACGGGGACAGGAGGCAGTGGAGAGAGGGAAACAAGAGGAAGATGAGAATGAATGCTGTGTGCTTGTGCAGCGTGCCCAAGCTGTGTGTGATCAATGTGTGAACGACTATCATGCAATTATACAAGCAAAAAGCAATAAATAAAAAATAAAAATAAATTTGCTCTGAAGGAATTGAACAGTGGTTAGAGCGCTTGCCTGGCAAGCTTAAGGCCCTGAGTTTTATTCCCCATCAACATATAAAGCTGCACGTGGCTGAGCATAACTGTAATCCCAGCACTTCGGAGACTGAGGCAGGAGTATTATCCTGAGTTCAAGGCCAGCATGGGCTCCACAGTGAGTTTAGAAAGAGCCGAGGCTGCCGAATAAAACTTTGTCTCAAAAAGAGAACAATAATAATAAAAAATGTATTTAAGAAGAAATGAGATGAATTAATAATGATAATAGATATACATGAATAGATATAATAATAATAATAATAATATCTTTGCAAAGATGCAGATAAATATAAATGTCTCAAAATTAATATAATAAAATTATCAGTGATGAAAATATTGCATAGCCCATATTTGTGTGTATGTGTGTGTGTACATATATATATATATATATATATATAGAGAGAGAGAGAGAGAGAGAGAGAGAGAGAGAGAAAGAGAGATGGAATTTATACATATAAATGAGTAAATAAAATGCAAATAAATTAAAAATAAATTAGACGAATTAATAGTAATAATAATTATATGTGCATAAATATTATTATTATACTAATATATTGTGTTATGTTTTAGTTATTTATTTATTAAGGATTTGTTTTAAATATCCACAATTGTAGAGACTAAATGTTGAATAGTCATTATTTCTACTGACTTAGAGTAAGAAAGGGAAATGTTTATTTTTTTACTGGGTTCCTATTTAAATTTTTGCTACAACAAATACTAAGTTACTTCTTAAGTGTTATAAGAAAGTTTTTCTATCTTAATTGTCAGAAAGTTGAAATACAACTAAGATGTAAGTTTTTGGCTGTCAGTATTTTCTTTTTTTCTAATAAAATAACATACACAATATTTTGTCAAAAATATATGCTAAATGTACATATCTGTTTATGTAGAGTTATATAAGCACAGACACTACATATAAATGATTAATGAGAGACATATGCATTTATTATAATTTATGTATAATACGCAACATTATTATAACAATTATATGTACATATATGTGTATCTGAGTACAGTTGTGTTTCACAGAATAATACTTAAGTCAGCAAATAATGATTATTATTTGTCCCCATATGTATATATAGTGAGTTCTGGTATTTTGTGCACATATATATCGTGACAGCATTACAAGCCCTTTTCCTCCCCCTTTCTGGCCCTCCCTCTCCCTCCCCATGCCCCTCACTCCCATTTATCACACCCATTTGGATCTGTAGAATGCCTGTGTTCTGGATTCTCATATTACTGAATCCATGAAATATTTAACTTTCTGTGTTTGACTCACTTCACAAGCATTATGTATCAAGTTACATCCTTTTAATTACAAAACACCAAATCTACAGTCTTTACAGAAGTTTAGTAATCTACTGTATACATATACAACAATTTTTGTATTCATTGGTCTGTTGATGGGCATTAAAATGGAAACACTGAACTTACCGGAGGACAAAATAGACAATAATCTAGAAGACATACTCATGTGTGAGAAAAATTTTAAGACACCTGCTACAAAAGAAATAGTTCCTAGAATCAACAAATGGGATTATATCAATTTAAATGTATGCTTTTTTTCATGGCAACAGAATGAAGAGAGAACAGATGGAATGGAAAACGATTTTTAGCACCTATTCCTCAGACAGAAAGCTAGTAACTAGGATAAGCAAGGAACTGAAAATTAAAAAAAAAACAGACCCCTCAAAATTAAAGAACCGATTAAAAAATATGTGACTCTAGTGAACAGGCAGTTCTCAGATGAAGACTTTCAAATGCATGAAAAGATGTTCAACATCCTTTGCCATTAGAGAAATGCAAATGAAAATGTCACTAAGATACCATCTCAGCCCACTGAGAGTCCTGTATATCAAGGACTCAAACAGCAATTGACGTTGGTGAGAGTGTAAACAATACAGCCACTCCGGAGGGCAGTATAGAGGGTCTTCAAAGATGGAAAAAAAAAAGTATTCCATTTTATCCAGTGGTACCTTCTTTGGGTATCATTCCAAAAGGGTTACAAGCAATATATAACAGACACATGTTTATAGCAACACAACTACCAAAACCTAGAATGTGGACGATGCCAAAACACCTATCAACAGACCCTGAAAGATTATAATGAAGCTTAAATACTACTATCACATAACCCCAGCCACCATAATGTCATAGCACAGTGCAATACTCATATGTTTGTGATACTATTGATGTAAATAAACATACTGTTTTCCCAGTAGTATAAAGTAGAAGACATACAATTATTAACACTTGGAAATGAAAATAAATAATTTTATTGGTATATCTGTGAGTCATATCTTTTATGTTTTTAGGATATATCCCTACTTATAAAACATTTATTGTAAAAAAAGTATTTTGTACTAATTCAAACTCCGTATTATCTTGTATTAATCACCTATTTTTATAGTGTAAAGAGACTATATTTGATGATTGACTTACACAATCTAGGCTTGTATATAAATGTATACATATATGATATTTGCACAAATGATGATATTAAGACAGAAGAAGTTGAGTCTGAAAGTCCTGAGTTCAATCTCCATGACTGAAAAAAAAAATATAGATACACTTCTCTTAAGTTACCCACCTTATAAACTGGTTAAATACTCTTTATTGAGATCATTTTTTTTTTCTGAAATAAGACTAAGATATTGGCTCAACATCCCAAATATTGTTCCTTATATGATCCCTAAGATTTCTTATCCCATGCATACTTGTATGGAGATTTTATATTATGAAGATTTTAAATGATGAGAAACAGCAGTATTATGAATCTGAGTATTGTATGCATTCAAATATTCACAAAGCCCCATCAGTGTAATTATAGCATTCCTCTAGCCATTCCCAAAGATAATAGAGCCCAGTTGAAAGCACTGCATGGGTTAAAGAAGTCAAATAAGAAAAAGAATTCCATGTAAAAAGACGTGATAACTAAAAATGCATCTAGATTAGAAAACAATCTCTAAATGGCTGAGTTAAACACGGCACAATTAAGACTAATTTGCTTTTCTTGTCTTCAGCTGAGAAAAAGAAGATTTCAATTAACCTCCATGATGTCTAGTATTATTTTAAATGTAAATGGCATAACCCCAGAGCTCATAGCTATGTGGTTAATTTTTCAAAGTAACAAAACCACTTATACTTTTGCCAGTTTTCTGCTTTAATTTTATCCATGTATTTTTCCTTTTTTATTAAAATGGTTTTAACAAGGTTTCATTTTTAAAGTAACATTATCTTCTAAGTCGTTTCAGTGAGCAGAGATAATTTAAAAATTCCACAGTGATAATAATAAATTGGCCAGGAGGCCACTTGACTTATGTCCTAGGAGATGAGCAAGCCCCACATTGATGATTTAGCAGATGTGGCTGCGGCATAGAGGCTTACGGGATCCTGATGATGGGTGAAAGAATCTGTGGCAAAAAAAAAAAAAAAAAAAAAAGAATGAGGGGAAGCTTGTGGGGCCTGGTGAAGACCGCTCAGTACTTTTTAAGTTTAGGCCCCCCGTAGGCCCCCATCAATTTGATCCTGACCTTTGAGGAACGGAAGCCCTCAGTCTCCTATCCTTGGCTCCATGCTCGCTTTCCCTTTTAAAAACCTAACCCTCCTTGGTGTGGGTTATTGGTCAGCCTTCCCAGGTGGATTTTGTGCTAGCCATCCGTGTACGTGTGCTGGCTGTTTCCCTCTATACCTCTCTTGAGTTTTCCTATTGAGTGTCCATCCTCCCATTATACATTATTTAAGAAGGAAAGTTGTCAGTTGTGTTCTGTTCTACGTAAATGTAGAAGTCCTTGTTATCTGGGTATAGAGCAACCTCCCTGGTAACTGTGTTGTTCTGAATGTGGAAATTAATCATGAGGTGTGCCCAAAATTTTCTATAGAAGTCTAACACTTTCCAGTTATAAGTAATTTTGCTGTAAAGTAATGTTCACTTACATAGGTTTTCAATATCAGATGATATTCAGAATATTTATTTTGTGCAACATGTCACAAAGACAGTGTAAGATATAAACCAAGTATTTATTGCAAATAATTCATAGTGTGTGGAATTTTACACCTAGCATGGGGTTTTTGCATTTTACTACATCTGTCCATCAATCTAATCACTACAAAAGCAGTAGCTTTGTTACCTATGCCTGTCAACCTGCAACAAAGTAAACTCCTGCCCCTGTATTGAGCTGGGAAAAGAGCTTTGTGTGTCGGTTTGAGGAATCTTAAGGCAGTTTGCATTCTAAATTGACACTTGAGTTTAAAGGTTTTAGGATTTCAAAGATATTACTGTAAGGGTAAGTTTACGGGTTGGGTGCCGGCACTTTCCTGTGAGAATTATCGCTGATTGCCTAACCTTGCGCGGTGACTGGCGGAGCCCTGCTGGAGTGCTGTAATTCTCATGCCCGACAGTAGGCTCGGCGTTATCCAAATCCCCATGGTACTCAAGTGAATTGATGAAATGACCGGGAAGGCCTAATTAAAGCTGTTCAGCTCAAATGTATTGATGTATTACACCTATTACGGCGTGGTTCAATAGGTCCGCCCTGTGGATGCTGCCACAGCCTGTAAGGCAAACCAAACAGATTGAATAAATAATGCCGCAAGGAAAGGAGAACAGCAAGAGAAAACACCGCAGCAGAGCAGGAGGGCACGGGCCCCGCGCACTTCGGAGCTCTCATCGACCCCAGATTCCCTTAATCTTTACTATTGTTTCACGTTGAACGCGAGAAGTTGGAATATCAGAATCTAAAACAATCCTTAACCTGTCATAAGGCATGCTAATCTTGCTCTCATTTTGGTACACATGAAAGGCGATGCAAGGCTCATAACATTGTGGTTTTGCTTGACTTTTTTCCTCATTTTTGTTATAGTTCACTTTCCTCTATGTCTTCCAAATATATTCCTTTGTGAACCGCCCCCCCCCATTTTATTGATATGTATAAGTGCAAAAATTAAGGTTTACAATGAAGTTTAGCAATTTGTGCACCTACATATCTTGTCAAGGTGACAAGGACTTTCCCACTCTCCTTTTGTCCCTCCCCCTACCACCCCTCCATCCTTCCCTCCCAGCCCTAACCCCCTGTTTCACTTTGGTTGTTGTTTTAAGTTCCATAAAAGTTGTGAAACTTTTTTTTTTTTTGTTTTGATCATACAGTTTACAGTCTTTCTTTACTTTCCCATCTTTCCTGGATTCAAATTGTGTTAAATGTCAGTAATTTGTATATAATGTTGGACACTAATTCTGATTATATTTAGTAATGACTTACGGATTCTGGTTCATTTTAACATGTACATATTACTGCATATCCTATTGATCCACATGTAGCAAGCAACATTTCTATTATTCTCGTTGCTCTAGACAGAACATCATATTATTGTAACATTGCTGATGCTAAAACAAAGGACTGATGTTTTTTGAACAGCTTAAAAATTAAAGACTTTTTTCTTTTATACTGTTAAATGCCAAAAAATACAAATAACTTTGAAATTTATTTTCTATGTGAAGTCAAGCAAAACTATGGATGTACTTGTCTAAACTTATTTCATGTTATTTTTTAACATCTGCGCTTACATAGTTAAGAGACAACATGAACACATTTGAAAACTCTTAGGGTTTCTTCTGTTCCTGTACCAAAGCAAATGTTTTTCTATTTCTCCAGCACTGAAAATGCAATACAATTTTCCATTCATTGAATATTAAAATATTAGCTGTCATTGACTAGTCCTTTTTCATACACTGTATTCAAATGAACTGATGAACTTTGTTATTTCTACTTTCCAAATATACTCCAAATGACTTTATTTTCCACCGTGTGCACATCATTACTCTGGTTCAGATTTTGTTTTACTCGTACTTTCTTGAACAGCCTCCTATTTGTCTTACATGATTTCTCTCTCTGTCTTTTTTATCTCTCTGGCTTTTTTACTTAACTCTCTTTCTATCACTTGTTATTGGAAAGGTCAAAAAGTTAAAAACTGCACTCACCAGACTCCCCTGAACTTAGATATTACATTCCTTCAACTAGGTGCACATAGTGGAATTTGGAAAACTAAAAATAAGCCCAAACCGTGTGTCCTTCCTTGCAAATAATTTCCTTTTAAAAAAAGAAAATTATCTATGGATGAACATTTGATATTCTCTGTATCAAATCCCAGTATTCATTCTGAGTCTCTTCCATGATAGCAGTGACAGGCTGAGTGGTTTTTATTTTTCTTTCTGATTTCTTAGTAATTATTGAGGGCATCTGCTCACTATTTTTCTGTATTCCACAGGAAAGTGCAATGGCGGGATTCTGGAAGCAGCACTGGATTGTAGATTCCTTTGTAGTCGCATTGGTCACCTCAGAAATGACTGGTAGGTCACTTCTCTGTTGTTCTTATTATTATCTGCATAAACCTTCCTGATATCTATAGATAGATCAACTTCTTCAGCTCTTGTAACATTTTTGTGAGCATGGAGATCTTCATAGAAATGCATCGTGTATGCTTACTGAAGCATTATTTAACCCTTTACTTCTGACCTGTGGAATGTTCAATAATTTCATTATGTACTAGGTCATCACATCATAAAATGAAGATTAACAGGAGTGACTACCTCTGAGTTATTTTTAGGATTCATTTAAACATTTAAAAGTGCTCACTATGTCTCTGGATATATGCACTAAGTTCTAAATAGTTGTTAGTTATTCTTATTTATTTATTTATTTATTTTTACTCCACTAATGAAGTTTAAGCTCTAGATACAAAGGCTTGTTGTCTTATTTATTAAAAATGCCTTTAAATATTTGTTTATTTTCTTGTTACATTTCAATCCATTGTTCTTTTCATAGAATCAAATTTATAAGCTGAAATTTATCACATTACATACTTCTTTCACTCACTTCAGTAGTGTCTGATGTTCCTCAGGATAGGGCCCCCACTACTCAATGAAACCAACTCACTTTTCATGTTTACCTCTCCTTGATAGCTCCGACATTCTATTCTGCTGATTTCTACTTGCCTTCTTCTGCCTCTTAGTCTTTGCTTACCCTTTGCCTGGAAGGTATTTCTCTTGAATTCTCTTTGATTAGTTGAATCACGTCTCTTCTTTAAACTTGAACATACAGCTCAATCCCTTCAGAAGGACTTTCCTGGCCATGATTGGCTCTATCCGACTGTTCTGGAACTATTCATAGCACACTCTGAACCTTGTCCAACTTCACCTGCAAGAGTGTGACAACAATAACTAAAGTTTGAACGTATTTCTTTTTAGGATGCAAATTATACAAACACATGATTCATGTTGTCTTGTTTCACAATAAACTCATTACCCACTCTAAAATACGGCAAATTGTCATTGTGCAACAACTATTGTTTAAGTGTATGATTCATGAAATGAGTTCCAGCTAAATTTAATTGGCGTTAGTGCCTAATTGCATCTCACGAGAGTATTTATAAGTCTCTTTCATTGTTTGCTACCTACATTGTCATCTCTTAAATGCATTATCTGCTGTAGAAGATACAGTAGTCCATCAAAACACAAGCACACATGCTGGATCCCATTAATGTCTTATCATTCCCTGTGAGTTAAATTCTAAACTACAGTTTCACTTAGCAAATACTTATTGATAGCATTTATGTGCAGACCACAGTGTGAAATTGTTTAGCATTTTATTAAAGCAAGTATAGGGCAAGATTGAGCCACCTGTCATTTCCTCCCTCTCCTTCCTTACCCTTGACAGTTGCTAAAGTAATAGTACCATTATCTCATATGGCAAGGGAACATATTTACTCACTAAGTTAAAGAGGGAGGCTTTATAATTGGTAATAAATACTCAATTTAGGTATTTTACTTAAGCTAAAAGCATGTAAGTATTTCAAGCACCTACCATTTAATATAAAGCTATCACCTTTTCTTAAAGTGGAAGTCAGTGGTTTTAAATTTGATTTGTTGTTTTCATACACCAAATTTAAAAGCACATATGACTTCCAGTTTTAGTTTTTTAAATTAGAACAAGAACTTCAAGGCATTTAAGAACCAATCTGGATACTTAATTATTTATTGCTACTCTAATGATTTCTAGTTCTTTTCCCAGCATCTAATTAACAGCAATGTTCTTTAGAAACTCTTTTCATGTTAGGTATATTCCAAAAGTGAAGAGTTTGATTTAGTCCATTTAATTCAGCAATTATATTAATAAATGTCTGTTTTGAGTAAGTTTGAAACAAATAAAATTAATTTTTAGTAAACATAAAACTAAACTTGTGGAATTGGCAATGGGCAAGCCTGCTGGACTACGAGGTTCAGAGCTGCAAATTATTTACTGTGCCCTGGCTACAGCGTGGTGTACATCACAAAGGGAATGCGAGAACTAATCAGGTTAAGGAGAAATTAATTAAAGGTGCCTCTCTTGTCTTGAACTTTTGGTTCACTTTTGGAGATGGATGGAATGCACTTAAAGGCCCATGTGCTAAAGGTTTGGCTGCTCACCTGTTGTACTACTTGGAAGCAGGAGAATATTAAGGAAGCATGGTCTATTAGAACGAAAGTAAGTACATCTTTAGGAGCACATCCTACTAAGAAACATGAGAAACATGCCACCCCCTCCCTCTTTCCTTCCTGGCTGCCACAGGTGAGAAGTTTTCTCTGCCATGTCCTCTGTACCATGATGTATCGTCTCACCACAAGGTCAAAGCCAAAAAGATCTAAACAAGTGTAGACTAAAATCTCTGAAACCATGGGCCAAAATAAATCATTTTCCTATTGTAGGCTGGTTTTCTTAGGTATTTTGTATGGTGATAGAAAGCTAGCACTACTTTTTAATCCAATGCCACTGCTCCACCCTGACTAATCACATCTCTGTACACTGTACATTCTTTCTGAGAACTTTGTCCTATCTGACTCTGGGTAGTTCTTTCTAATCCCCAAATCCTCTATTTAGGGCTAAACTCTAAGAACTCCTGCAAGATTTTATGGCTGTGTGCATGTCCACACCATGCTTCTGTTAGGCTTTAGTTACTATAGGATACAGTAAAAATACACTATGGCCAATGATCAAATGAAATGATTTGTTGATATTAGTCATGAATGAATCATAAATCAAAGCTCCACACTCATTATTCACTATAGATTTGAATAGAAAACAAATATTGGCGAGTATGGAGAGAGAGAACACTTGTACATTGCTAGTTTTAGTAGAAAATGACGCAATTACTGTGGAAAACAATTTGGACCTTCTCAAGAAGTTAATCAAAGCACTACCATTTAATGAAGCAGTTTTGATTTTTTGTAAACAAACCACTGAAAACCACTATTAGATCAAACAATGGCATTCAATAATATTCATAGCAGCATTTTTCAAAATAGACAAGTCAAAAAATCCAAGTGTCCATCAGAGATGAATGATTAAACCAACTCCACTGTAACCTTAAAATGAAATATTTTTCAGACTTATAGATTAAATACTAATAGAAGCTACAGTATGGATCAACATTGAAAATATTTTCCTAAGTGAAATATTAAGGACGATTTAATCACTACTAAATATCCAATGTAGGTCAATTTATATGTACAGATATTAAATTAATTCTTGTTTGGCAGGATGTGGGGTAAGGGAGGAATGAGAATTTAATTTGTATAAGGTCATCTCTGAAATAATGATTTTAGATATAGATCAAGTGATGGTTACATAAAATTAATTACACTGACAACAATGAATTGAACACACACAAATAATAATTTTGTTTTAAATATTATGTCAACTTAAAAAGTTATTAGTGACCATTGAAGGAAAATTAATAGTTAATTGGAAGTAAAGCATGAGACAAGTAATATTAAACACTGTTATATTTGGTCTCCATATATTAATACAATTTCTGTAGTTTAATTTTTTTACTATTGATTTCTAGTTTTTTTCATTATGACATAGAAGTATACAAGGAATTATTTAATGAATATTTTATGTGGTGGACTAGAGGAAGAGTTCAGAGTTTAATGTGCTTGCCTACCGAATACAAGGTCCTAAGTCCAATTCCCCCTGCTGCACATAAGCCAGTGGTGGTGGTACACATCTGTCATCCCAGCATTTGGGAGGTTGAAGCAGGCCAGATCTTTGAGGCCAGCCTGAGCTACAGAGTAAATTCAGGGCTACAGAGTCAAACCCTGCCACATAAATAAACAAATAAATATTTTACACAATTGCATTATAGCAAATTTTGTTTAAGAAAAAGAGGAAATGAATATATTACAATATTGAAAAAAATGTTTTGAAGTACACAAGAGAATATATGTCCATAATTGCCTGAGAAAGTTAAAAGAACAGTTGGAAATGCAAATGAGAGGAGGTAAAGCTAATGGAGCACCTTCCAAGAAGAGGTAGATGGTGTTTTTTGAAAATGAGAAATGATGAATCCTGTTCAAAAGAAAATGATATTTGAAGATATATATCAGATCTCCATGGAGTAGAGGACTGAGTGATTCAGAATTCTTAAAGGCCCTAGATAGTGTGTTTTCTTTTTTTTTAAACCAAAAGAACTAAAAAAAAAATTGAGATAAGTACTTTAATTAGTAATATGATTTATAAGAAAAGGATAAAAAGCACAGAACAATATTGTCCTCCATTAAGCCTTGTCAAGACCGATAGGGGAAAAGGAAAAAAAAAAAGCAAAAGAAATGAAGGAGCACATTTTAATGAATAAATATTTCTGGAGGACAGTGGAATCCAAAGGCAGTTAGATAATTTGGTTGGATATGGAGTTAAAGACTGGGAAACTAATTGCCCTTGAAGTCGGCCTTTGCATCTGAATCTTCTAAATCAGTCTGGTATATTGAGCTCTGACCAGAATCTCTTACCAAGCCAGTTTCCAGCATCTTTAGTCTTTTCTAGCTGGCATCTTCCAACTTTTCCAAACTCCTCCCACGAAACAGTTCCAAAGGCTTCTAAACCACATGGTCGGGTAAAGTCACAGCAACAACCCCGCTTCTTTGGGACCAATTTCTATTTTAGTTTTCTTTCTGTGGCTGTGAAACAGTACCCAACATCCACAACTTAAGAAAGGAAAGGTTTATTTCAGCTCGCAGTTTCAGAAGGTATCACATAGTCCTTCACAGGTAGCCAGCAACTACAGAGGCACACGGCAGAGACTGGACAGCAGCTCACAGCAGTGCAGACAGAAGCCAAGTGAAGCAAGAACCAAGTGAAGAGAGGAGGGAGCTGTTGCAAGGTGACGAATGGCCTGAGCTTTCCTAAGGAAGCAGCTGTCACAGTGTTTCTTCTTCTTTCCTTCATTTACCTCAAGAGGCCAGTTTGCTGCCCATCACAAGGGTGGGCACCCCCTCACTTTCCGGTCCACAAGTCAATAGCACACATCTGAAAGCTCTGCCCTGGGTGCCCTCAGACGAATCGTGGCGATCTCTCCTTGTCAAGCCATACGTATACTCCCCTTCCAGGCAGCCGCTTTCTCCCAATAGCACATGATTCCACATTTATCCTCCTATATCATAATACATAAGGCTTTGGGGGAATACTCAATATGCAAACCATGCTATTTGTTTATTACAGCTGGAGGAATGGCTTGGTGGTTAAAGCACATGCCTAAATAGTGTTACCTTAAATGCTAAGTACCCGGGTTCAATTATACAGCATCGTATAAAATTTTTCCCCATTCTATTGATATGTATAAGTGCAAAATTTAAGGTTTACAATGAAGTTGAGCATTTTGTGCACCTACATATCTTGTCAAGGTGGCAAGGGCTTTCCCACTCTCCTTTTGTCCCTCCCCCTAACCACCCCTCCCACCTCCACCACCCTACCCCCCTGTTTCATTTTGTTTTTTTATGTTAAGTTCCATGATATAGTTGTGATCTGGGTCTCTCATATCAGAGAGACCATTCGATGTTTCACCTTCTGCTTCTGACTCACTTCACTAAGCATGATGGTCTCAAGTTTCTTCCATTTGCCCGCAAAAGCCTCCGTGCTGTTGGGCTTTATAGATGCATAGTATTCCATTGTGTATAAATACCACATTTTGTATAAATTAAGCATGGTGGTGCATGCCTGTAATCCCAGCACTCAGGAGGTTGCGACAGTAGGATTACCATGAATCCAAGGCCAGCCTGGAATCTATAGTGAGTTCAGGACCAGCTGGGCTACAGAGTGAGACCCTGTGTATATGGTGTGTGTGTGTGTGTGTGTGTGTGTGTGTGTGTGTGTGTGTGTGTGTGTGTACACATTTGTTTATTAGCACTAATAGCTTTTATGCTATTCTTTTGGATTTTCCTAATGCAATGATCATTTCCCTGCATGCAAATATACTTTCACTGCATTTTAAATTGGATGCATTTTGTCCTTTTTAGATGATCTTTTTCTTAGAATTCTTCACACAAGGTGATGTAAAAGGAGTTAAAGTATCTATATCTTCTTGTTCTAAATACAAAGGCTCTCTATATTTCTTTTGTTTAATCTAGACTCTATGCATGTTGCTTAAGGTAGTGATTTTTTCTCATTTATTGATTTTTTTTAACATTGTGTCTTTTCTTTTTCTCTTCAATGCTATTTCATTCTATGTCTATCAGTATAACCACCTAACTCATTTTGGGTCAGTAATTTTATAAAATATTATGTCTATTCTTTTTTAAACCCACTTATGGCTTGGAATCTAAAATGAGCCTGTTAAAAATAAGATAATTGTTGACGTATTTGGGATTCAACCACTTTTCGTGATTTTTCCTTTAAAATAATACATATTGCTAGGCTTATAGCACAGGCCTATAATTTCAGCTAGAACAAATTAGCAATTGGGACCATAACTCAAAATCAAATTTAAAAAATGGGCTGGCAACATAGCTCAGTGTGTAAGCATGGGCTACATCCCTAGTGCCAGACCCAAAATAAGGTTCATTTTTTCCATGTAGATGTAATGTAAGACATGAAACAACTTTTGTCTTTTTATTGCTTGTTTTATATACTTCTTACATGTTTTGTTACTAATTTCATCCTTTATTGCCTTCATTTTGACATAAATTCTTTTTGTTATGTACTATTACAACTTTCCCCTCATTTACACATACAATTACTTGTTGTCAACACAGTTATCACAAAAACCGTAATAAATATCTGAAATTTACAACAATCTACTTCGGATTAAAATCAAGTTTGTTCCAGTAGAACATTCTACATCATGTGTCTACTCCTGCTGCCTTCAAGATTATGTATCAGCATTCTAACTCTGTTTACATTTATATAGGTTTCTGATTTTATTCTTTTCAAGTTTTTTTCTTTTGAGTATCATAGCGTGTAACTGTATTTCATTACATTCGGGAAGTTTCTGTTCATTTCTCTTTAAGTACTCTGTATTTCTCTCCTCTCTGTTTTCTTGTATTTCTATTTTTACAGACGCATTTAATGCCCTCCATATAGTTTTGTTTCTTTTCCTTTTTCTTTTTCTTCCGTCCTTACACTGGACAATTTGGACAAATGTTTGAATTTTCAATTGTTTTCCCCTCTGCTATGTAAATCTTCCATCAAACTTCTGTTTTCAATTTGTCCTCCCTTTCAATAATTTAAGCTTTCAACCTAGAATTTGTTTAGCTCACTTTAAAATAATCTAAGTAATACAAATTTGAAGACATCATTCTTCTGGTTTGTTTTCCTCTTCCTTTTTTTAGCCATTTGAGAGCATTTTAAAAAGCCATTTATTGTCCTTATTAAGTAAATCTGATGCTCTGCTTCAAGGAAAGCTTTCCTTTTTTTTTTCCTCTGAGAAATATCCCCCTCTTTTTTGTGTCTGTACCTGCCTTGAAATTTATGTTGAATGTTTACATTTTGAATATTATAAATAATGAAATTTAGTTTTTTTCTGTTCATGTTTTTCTGTTCATATTATTAATTCTACTTGTTTAACAAATATTCAGTGTTATTTTTAACATAATATTCAATGTTGTACTCCATCTCTGTAATCTCTTCTCTTCACCTTCCAGTAGCTAGTCTTTTGATACAGACTTCCTTATGTGCTTACAAAACAAACAATTGTCTTGTCTTTACTGACAAGCTCTGCTATGGGCACTACAATGCTTAATCAGGTCATTTGAAATTCTGACTTGACATCCACAATTATTTGTTATAAATCTACCATCAGCTCAGCATGAAATTTAGGCATTTCTCACATCTTTTGAGCACAATTTCTTACCTGGTTATTTGTGTAGTTTTTCAGGTTATATTCTATAGCCAAAATACTTTCAAGGTCTTTATGTTTTCAAGATCATCCTTTTCCTCAGTTTCCCCCCAGGCTTTCAGTGTACCAACTCTTTACCAATTTCTCTAATGTCTCGCCTAAGGGACCCTGACTTCTTCATTATCCTTCTAGTGTTCCTCAGAATTGCCCTCAACTTCAGCTACTTGAGCTATTCTTTCAGGGAAAGAATTCAAAGTAAGGAGAAATAAAGGCAAGTGCCTAGCATAAATCCGGTAGAAAATTTCCGGACTGGCTCAAACAGAAAACCACAATTTGGAGGTAACACAGTATGTTATGTGGTTCTTCTACACCAAAATAATCTCTCAGAGAATATAGGCTACCATTTTCATGGATGCAGTCATTGCGAGGAGGGGGAACTGGAGGGGGGAAGCCTGGTTAATAGATCTCAGAGTTTGTCTACACCATTTAATCTGTTATTTTATTGATTTGGAACTTATTTGGTTGCTGGAAAAATATCAACTTTTTTTCAGAGTTGTCACAAAGTTAACCCTAGGGGTGTTTGCTCCCGTGAGTGTGCCCATGTTTTGTGTTTCTATGGAGCCCCAGATTTGTAACTTTCTAACAGAAAATCAGGCTTTTCTTTGTTTCTTTAGGAATGCAAATCACATTTGACTTATTGACCACATTTCTCCTTTAGTCCCCAAGCGCCACAATATTGAAATATGTGCATATAAGTATTGAAGCAAGAACATTTTCTTTTCTCCAAATCAATATACTGTACATTACACTGTAGCTACTTTATTCTTTTTTCCTAAAAAGTTACACATTTTTCATTTATTTCTCTATTATACTTTATCACAATCTGCTGACTCTAGAGACTGTCCTGAAAAGTTCTTACTCTATGTCCATCTGCCTTTCATTTTTAATTCTACTTACCTTTTTTCATTCCATTTTTTTCTGTAAACCATTGTCAATTTTATTTTAGATATCAAGTATAATGCCATGCTCTAATGGACCAGTGATCACATCATCTTTCCTTGAGTGGTTGAAACGGTTATTTAAGTAAATTTTTAGTGTAGGTGAATGCCAACATACATAAGAAGTCTTAAGCAAAAGCAAACAAAAAAGTGAGGAACAATTTAGTTAGGGGATATTGGTAGAGCTAAGTTGATAAGGATAAGGAGATTGATCAGAAGAAGAAGTATAGAGAACAACACACGTAGAGGATCATCATATGGTTTTTTATTCACTTACTGGAGAGACATTCATGCAAGCTGAAGATGCTATATGAAGACATTTGGTTAACAACTCATGCAGGCAGTGCACTGGGCTCCACTGAGCTTCATAGGCAACAGAAATAACTTCCCATGGATTCCCAAGTTTCATAGGCAACAGAAATAACTTCCCATGGATTCCCAAGTTTTATTATGCATATGTCCACATTATTGTTTACAGTCACGGTTCAGCTAACTATTTCTCTTTATGAAGTCAGGAAAATCTCTGGAAGAGGCACTATTTAATTCAGTAAAAGATATCAAGTTTCAGAAAATTCTCTGGCATGAAATACTTGCTCAAAAAGGGGTTATGGAAATCAATGTGTTAGTTGCATCTATTTGTTAGTAGACTGCCAAAACAAACTTGACATGTCAACGTCCAGTTTTTTCCCCTCAGAATTAAATTATCCAACACCCTTAACATATTTGCATTTGAGATTGCAAACACTATTTTTTCAGTTATACAGAACTCATATCTCAGATGGAATTGATTTGTTCATAATTCCTCATGTCAGGTCAATATTTAACTGTGGCTTGGACTTCTAGGATCAATTCTGAATCTAATATTTTAAAAAATTTCTTTGCTGTATTCAAGGTAAAAATACTTATTTTTAGTTCTCTGGTATTTCATTTTACAGCTGATTGAAGACCTCTAAACGGTGACCATCAGTAATAAGACAGGAAAAACTTTCAATAATATCAATAACATTTAATGAGCATAAATTATAGTGGAATTGTAGTTCAAAATGAAGTTAAATTTTTTTGTAAATACAGTATGAGAAAAAAGAAAAATATTTATATAATTGAAAAATGGTGATGATATTTAAGGGATATTTGTTGCATTATGTGCTGTCATAGGATTCATACTATGAACTATGAACAAAATATCTTTTGATTTACTAGGTTTTAAGTCAATTGTGTATTCTATTTAGGACAGATTAAAGGCAGGGAGATAAGAGAACTGTTTATCTTAAAATTATTTTTGTATGTAATTAGTTACATGGAAAGAATAATGTTTTTAGAAAATAAAAATATGCGGGGGCTGGGGGAATGGCTAAGTGGTTAAAATGCTTGCTTAGAAAGCACTAAGACAAGTGCTACGTACCAGACTTTGATTCTCCGGTACCACATAAGCTAGGCATGGTGGCACACGCATGTAATCCTAGCTTTGAGGAGGCTGTGGTAGGAGGATTGCTAAGAATCCAAGGCCAGGTTGGGCTCTGTAGTGAGTTCAGGACCAGCCTGGAATACAGAGTGAGAACCTGTCTCAAAAAAATGTATATTAGCCTTTAGAATACTCAATTTGTGGTGACTGTAATGTTGACATAACATTCTTTTCTTTATTCTAAATATATAATGATTTATTACACTGATAAGTATATTACTCAATCGTCCAAATTTGGATAGTAAGTGGGTATCTTGAAGTAAAACAAAAATATCCGTAATAGCCATAAAAATACAAAAAGTTTTTTTAAAGAAAAAGACGTTTAAAATATAAAATTTAAGTACTGAAAGTGTGAAACTTTGTTAAATTTTTGTTTCAGGCACATCAATGAAAGAAGCCCATGTACATAGGTGATATTATAGATTTTCAAGTCATTTAGGGATTATTTCAATAGAACATCTTGTTGAAATATTAGTTGAACATGTTAAAATAATTGCACACAACACAGTAGATGATTAAATTAATCTGTAAGTAAATATAGAGGCATGTTTTATTTACATTATGTTGTTATTTTTTATATTTCATTGTTATTTGAGACATTTCCCTATAGAGTGATCATAACTGATATGTTCAAGTTGAATATTATATTATTAAAATCCAATTATGTTAAGAGTCAATATTTGGAAGTATACTGATGGTACTTTAATTAAATGAGCGTTTTAAATTAATATATATCATATTCTATTGTTCTTTGTAACGTTAAATTATGTGCTTCAATATGTGTGATTAGAATACACACACTTCTATTCCATACCTTTATTTCCTTGTTGCATGGATATTACTGGAATATTTAAATGATATATTTCCTACCACAGGTGCAAGAGATTACTGATTGTAATTTGTTACAGCTTATAAATCTGTATCCGACACCTTAGCTACAATGTTCTTTGAAGTTGTTAGACTCAGACTATCACCTAAGCATACGATGTCTTCCAATTATCTACTCATATTAGCCTTTGTCTTTCACCAGACTTTCCCACCTACCCTGTTCTCCCCCACTCAAGTAATGCATTATTGATTTACTCATAGCTGGTCTTATCTTATCGTATTTACAGTCAATTATGTAGCAT
This sequence comes from Ctenodactylus gundi, assembly GCA_004027205.1. Lineage (NCBI taxonomy): Eukaryota > Metazoa > Chordata > Mammalia > Rodentia > Ctenodactylidae > Ctenodactylus > Ctenodactylus gundi. The sequence continues at coordinate 176,120 of PVKB01001325.1, forward strand.
TGAAGTGAAAGTCTTGTTCACTTTCATCCAAACTAACCTCTACAGAGTGTGGGTGACAACAATCTACTTTGTTTCAAATCATGTATAAATTGCATCGCAGAAGGCTCAAAGTAGTCAGTGCTAGCCAGAGTTAGAAGGATTTGGGGCCAGAGGCCAGCTATGTGATTTTGAGTGAAATAGCATTCCTTAGTCAAACTCTATAGATCCATAAATTGAGAAAATAGAACTAAATAACTCTGAGATTCTTCCTGACTCAAATATTTTTTACAATTCTTATCTGAAAGACGCATTTCAGCAATATGAATTATAGCTGAAATGAACAAGTTTAGAAGACTATACAGTTCCATCTGGTAGATTTTGTGAGAAAATTCTAGCATACGACAATATCTTCCCCTTAAAATCTTTCCTGTTTGACAACGGAAGAGCAAGCTGTGAGGCAGTGGGTATTGACGAGAAGCCACGCCCTTCTGAAGTTCAGTACCAAGGACAAAAATCTTTCCTGACTTAGCCAACTTACTTAAAACTTTTGAAACAAGTTTTGTTATTTGCAATATCTGTGTATTTGCATGTGTGACTGCTTCAATTCAAAATAATACACATATAAAACTCCACTCTACTTCTGTAATTTTTGACTGAAAATCTAGCCAACTCTCAGAGCCTGTAAAAATAGTCAATCAATACTTAATATATAACAAATCGGCCTAAGTAAATAAGACATCACCGAAGGAGTCCACTGTATGTTATCTTCGGAGGTCACTGACTGGTAAACAAATAAGGGATTCAAAGAAGAATCCAGAAATAAACATTTTTCTACATAAATTCCATAAATTAGGCAATTCTCCTTTTAATTTCTAAGTAGTCACTATTGCCAATACATACTGTTACTCTGCTTACAAATATATGCAATAAAAAGTTCTTGAGAACTCTTACATACAAAGTCTTGGGGAAAGGGACACTGACAAAAATGTCTGCTCCTGTGATCTTCATGTTCTGATAGGATAATACAGACTATAAACAGTCAACATGTAACATTCTAGCAACAAGAAAAACAACATAGCAATACATATGAGACAGCAGAACTGGTGAGTGCTATTTTGTATAGATTCTCTAGGATGCTACCCTTGCCCTTCTTCCTTCCTTCCTTCCTTCCTTTCTTTCTTTCTTCCTTCCTTCCTTCCTTTGTTTCTTCCTTCCTTTCATCCCTTGGTAGCCCAGGCTGGTCCTGAACTCACTATGCCGCCCTGGCTGGCCTGTGACTCATGGCAATTCTCTTGCCTCAGCCTCCTCAGTGCTAGAATTATAAGTGTGTGGCACCATACCCAGTTTAAGTGGTGCTGGGGAATCAAACTCGGGTACTTACAATTGCTAGGCAAGTGCTTTAAGCTCTGAGCCATTCCTCCAGCCCCAGAACACTACTGTCGTGAAGCGACATGTGAAAGGAGACACACAAGAATTTAGAAAACAGGGCTGGAAGCACAACTCAGTGGTTAGGAGTGTTTGCCTGGCAAATGTGGCTCCCTGGGTTTTATTCCCTGGCACCAACCACATAGGCTGGGTGTGGTGGCACACAACAATCCTGTAGAAAAATAAATAAATAACTAGAAAATAAAGGTCTGAATGCACCATCAGGCCTTACTCAGTCATATATATATATATATATATATATATATATATATATATATATATATATATATATATATGCAACCCACTTGGGACCCCCTCCCAAGTAGTGGGAACTCTTATGCCTCTTTCATTTGTTTTCAAATAAAGATCTTTTTGTTAGCCTAAAACTTGCCTCCTTCATCCACATATGCATTGTAGGACAAGAACACAGTGCAAAAATAGAAAAAAAAAAATGAAGAAACAGTCCTTTTTTGCTGTCTCATAAAGAGACTTTGAAGCATCCCACAAAGCAAAGACCCTGAGATAGCAGAGCACCTGAGTTATACTAGAAGGATGATTACAGAGACAACGAGAGAGGGTCGCTAAGTGGAGAAATAAAGCCAACTTGTGGTGGAGCAGGCAACTGTACAAATTTACTCTGCACGAGCAACAGCACCTCATGTACAATTTTGCAAATTGATAACATAAAGATAATAATGTTTGGAGGTAAAAGATTACCATAAGAATGAGTACAGGTGCCTGAGGATTGAGCACTGGAATGGCTAACGTTGCTATTGCATTGTTACTGAAAGTCACTGCGCTTCACGACTCACAGTTGTTCCTTTCCTTTCCCATGTCTGTGGAGAAAAGTAGCTTCAAATGGTCAGTCATACATCACAAATGAAGAGACTGAAACGATGAATGGAGAGATTTCTAAGCTTTAAATTGCTGTTGAGGTTGAGGATATAAAGGCAAAGCCAAAAACTTCCAACACCTTGCTATTCTACTAGAAATTTATCTACTACCCTTCCAAAGACCCCACTGTTTAGTTTGTCCCGCTTGCTTTGGTAGTCATGAAAAATTATTTTGGTAATATCTTCTCAATTGTCTCTCTGCTGCCCTGAGATTTAGCAAAACAGAAAGAGTAGAAGAAAATCATTTCTTGAAAGAAGCCATTCTCCTCGGAAGACGGTCTCTTGTATTTCTTGGATTGCAAAGCGATAGATGTGGGGAGGTAGGTAGGAAAAAAGAATCTTTGTAAATCCCTGAAAGGATGGAAAACTGGTACAGCCACTGTGACAAACAGCACAGAGGTTCCTGAAAAACCTGAGAAGAGATATTACAATGGACTGGGTGATACCTCTTCTGGGTAACTTTCCACAATATTCCCTATAGCAGAAATTCCTATATACTTATGTTTATAGCAGCACAACAAATAATAGCTAAATTGTGTAAGATGCTGAAGTATCTATCAATAGACTGCATTTTTAAAATGTGGTATATACACACTGGAGTGCTACTTTGCCATAAAGACTAAAGATTTGAATCATTTGTAGATAAATGGATGTAGCTTGAGACCATTATGCTTAATGAAGTGACTCGAACTCAGAAGGTTGAATAGCCCATGATTTCTCTAATATGAGAAACCCAGAGTGTAAATAAACAATACAGCCATATGGATGAGATATACTAAAAAAAAAAAAACATGAAAAAAGGAAGATGTGGAAAATCTGTGGTGAAAACTTATGTAAACTACATCTGTGTGGAAATGATAACCTTATAGCATAGTTCAGTCATACTAAACTTTAAGTTCTAAAACTTACATCTGAAACAGATCCATTCCCTTTCAATCATTACTTTGTTCACCTGAGCATCAGCACTAATTTGGAAATAAGTTTACCCTTTAGTCAACTGAGCATAACAACTGATCTGTTTTCTATATTGAGACAATGTAAGGGAACAAACCTATTTTACAGACTGTTACATGTTATACAATTAATAATTAAAATTCTACAAAAATTATAGTCTCTAGTTTATAATAAAATAGACTATTTGTATATCAGACTTATATTCAATCATATTCAGACTAATATTGTATCTATTTAGAAAGACAAAAATGTACCTTGTCTCTTATGTATCTAAAATTTTTAATATATTTTCCAATAATATGACTCAGTCTGCCGTTTCACATTTTGTTATTCAGCACATGCATATTTACACACACACACACACACACACACACACACACACACACACACACACATGTGCACACATTCGCATGCACATTTAGGTGTGTTTCATATATGGCTAGGGTGGGTTGGAGCTTGTGATCCTTCTTTGCCAGTCTCTCAGAGTGCTGGTGCCACAAGTGTGTGCTACTATGCCCAGCTATGTTTAAAATGTTGAAAATTATGCTTTTGTGTTAAATCAAGCTAAGTTATTGTCTAAAATTCATTACTTTTATATATTTGACAAGCATAATCATGTTTATTCCTAAAATACTGATATAGAACATTCTGTAATATGATCATTGAGTATGACAATAATCAAAGTTTAGAGAGATCCATGTGATCTTTAAGAAGTTCAAATCTTATCAAATAGGTAGATGTAGTCAGGATCCTTTGGAGATATGGGATCAACAGGATTGATAGGTACATAGATAGGTAGATGGTAGATAATGGATGGTAGATGATAAATAGATAGATAGATAGGCAGATGATAGATCAGTAAATGAGAAGAGTGTCTGTTAGAGAAATTGGCTAACTCAATTATGGAGTCCGAGACGTCACATAATGATCTGCAAGTAAGCTGGAGATCTAGGAAAACCAAGAATGTATCTCAGTTCCAATATGAATCTCGGAATCATGAGAGCAAATAGAGTGATAGAGTTCAGACTGGCAAAATGCCTGCAACTTGGCTGAAGATATGAGCATGATTTATCAGGACCCAGCATCCAGAGAAGATGGGATTCTGAAATTCAAAGGGAGAACAAGAGCATCTTAGAATTGAGCCCCCAGCCGACTCTTGTTACAAGTAGATCTTCTGTCCAGTGACTCAGATACTGGTCTCCTTTAGAAGCACTCTTCCAGACCTAGTTAGGTTCAATGCAAAACCACCTGGGTTTATTTAGACAGAAATGGGTTGGGCTCAAGACTTACTGAAACACTGAAAATAATGCACTACTATCTATCTTGGTTCCTTTAATTCAAGAAATTTATACCCCAAATCAACTACCATTAATACTAAACAAAACATTTTATAGCAAGTACTTTATTCTTAGCTTTTACAACATTAATGAATTGATCAATAAAATGTCTTAATAATTTGTCATCTCCAAATATAACCTAATTCTTTATATTTTGTCATCTCAATAACTGAAATGTTAATATATACTGTAACCAAACAAAAGAGCTTGTTCGTACAAATGCATCAAATACATAAGGTATTGTATGTTTAGTTGTATATAATTTGCTCTTTAAAAACATTGAACCAATATTCAGCACTGTAGGATCTGAGAGTTATTAGGCATCTTCCTTTTACTTTTTTCTGAGATTAAAACAATGACCCTAAGAAAGACAATACTGAAGAAACGTTTTACACAATCACCACTCTTGATTATCATCTTATGTTCTTAGCGTGCCAGTTTGCATAGGCATGAGGGCAGCCTGGGTATTCTGAATTTATAGAACACTGGAAAGAAAAATACATAAAAGGAAAAGCAGAACAAAAGTTCACAAATTATAAGAGTTTCTTTTTTCTATGTCTTTAAATGTCAGAAAAATACTTCAAAAGTCCAGCATGGCTGTAATGATATCTGACATGACCAAAATTTAAGCCGAACTATAATTGTGAACTAATCAGCATGTCACTCTGAAGTATCTGTGTCTTTATTTTAAACTAAGACTTATTCACTCTTAATTAGATTTTGAGAAGAGAGCTTTTATGAGCTCAGTAATTGCTACTTGTCATGGTCAGACTACCCTAAATACCTGACCAATTAGGGCATTAATGTTTATTTACACATGTTAGCTACGCTGAGAAAGAAAAAAACAATAGTTGTACATGCATTTCATTATCATAAAAATGTCATCCATGAGGTTTTGTTTTTATATCATCTTAAGTGATTTTCCACCAAGGAATTGTACAATGCTAAATAATATTCATGAAAGGTTGTTGGTTCAAATTCAGGTCTTACACTCAGCCTCAACTGACTGATTCAAATTAGAACAGCTCAGTCTGTGTTTGTGTCACCAAAATTAAGTCACAAGGCTTACCTAAAAATTCTAACCTGAGAAATCATGAGCTAGGTGGCAGTCTCACTCCCACACAGGACAGCATTCTAGAGGTAAGATATTCACAGCCATCTGTCATAAGGGGCCTGGTCATTGGAAGTTAACAATATAAGGAAATGCCTTCTGCTTCGATCCATGTAAAGAAAGTAACCTGATGTTACCCAGTCTGCTTTCTACACTATGCTATTTCCTTGTACCTGTTCAAGCAACTTTAGAAACACCAACTGTGTAGCCATGTCTACTGGAGCACGTGTATATTTTGAAAACTGGGTGGTATCTGGTGTTTGAATTGCTAATAAAACCCAGTTAGATTTTTGAAACTCATTTTTATTTTTTGGTCTTCGACACTTACAAAAATACCCAAAGTAAGAGTGTTCAAGTACTTATTTTTCTTTTTTAAGTCAATAATATTTAGCATTTATTCAGTTGGTTCAAAGTAGCACGGGAAAAATCTGCGTTTTCCTGAGGTCTCCGAGTAACTGAATGAAGAGCACTTGGATAACTCTTACATAAGACAATAAAATGGTGCTTAAATATTTTTAGAGTGCATAATGTAAATTTACAAAATTAAGAAAACGTGTTCACATACTTTTGAAATAAAAGAGTTTCAAATGCAGTAATTACGGAAAACATTTTAATATGTTTATTTTTGTTAGTGTATATTTATGATATACAATGATTTCATTAAACTTGAGGCATTGCTATACGTGCATGTGGTGTCATCATCACCATATCTTCCTCTCTTCTCTTCCCACCCCTCCCCAAGTCCCCTGTTCCTCCCCACAAATCAATTACCTTAGATTGGCTTGAATGTAGCTATTTCTTATATTAGATATACCTCCAGTGTTTTTTTTTTTTTTTTTTTTTTTTTGTCTGGATTCTACCTTTAAGCTACCTACAACAGTGCTTGTAAATAGACTTGAAGCTTGAAATGTCTTCTAGCCTAATACACCTGGCAATGGATCAAAATTTCTGACAGACTATAAACTAATCAATATGTCATTCTAAAGTAATTGTGCCTTTATTTTAAACTGAGGTTCATTCTGACTCAATTAGATCATTCAAATAAAATTATGAATGTTCCATTGCTGTGTAAACTGATTTGTGCTGAAAATACAAGGATTGTGTGCCCTGGCTGCCCCTTTATAGACAGTGTGTGGGTTACTGACTCTCAAGCTTTTATTTGCATTAGAATCATGGGAGAATGTGATGAAATACAGGTGCTGATTCAAAAGTGTAGAATAGAGCCTGGGGATTTTCTATTTTTGATCAATTGATAATCCCAGTTCCAGGCCACATTTTGATTACTGTAAGTTTGAGAATTGAAACGTCCTCTCCAGTAGTTACTGATCCAGTATTTGAAAGTAATTTAGTCAGCAGTATCTAGGGTGAGGTTCACCAATTTGGAAGGAAGAGCTGGGATACATTTTGCCAGCCATACTGTTTAGTTACACTTTGAAAGTCAGGATAAGTGGGACTCAAAGGTGTTTTTCACAGAAGAATCATTTAATGAAGGTGATTTTTATTTTTTCAACCTCACTTAGTCAGGTTGGAAGAACTGTAAGAAAGCGTAGTTAGTAATCTTTGATAGCGAAAGAGCACAGAATTCCCCATTCCCAATCCTTTATGTTCTTCTGCCTGCAGTGAGGAGAGGAAAAATTGGCACGAGCTTTATTCACGTTCTCTTTTATCCCAAGAAGAATAATATGAATCCAACCACATTCAATAAAATATTTTTGACAACATTTTGTGAGAAAATTTGGGTCTGTATTTGTTTTTGAATTTTCACTGAATAATTATTTCAATCATAAAGACTTTTCACTTCCCTAAATGTCATCTACACATTACAATCATTTTGCTTGTGGTCTTTTAGTGAATTTTATTTCAGTTTTTGAAGTTTTGGCTTCAAAATCTTTTCATAAAAATAGTATGATCTACTCCTGATGAGAGATTTCTTATAAGGGATATATATATGCTAGTTAGCCATTCCATAATGCATATGTATTTCAGGAAACATGATATATATATATATATATATATATATATATATATATATATATATATATATATATTGCAAATTAAAAATAAAAATTGTTAAAATTTATACAATGAAAGCTTCCTAAACTTTGTTGAAAATAAAAATAAGTAATTAAGAAACACTCACATAGCACATTTAACACAGCAGAGTTCACTGTGGTATGCTGGCTAACAGGTGAGTCTGCATAGTTCTCCAGGATAACTGAGACTTTAGCTGCCCTCAAAGTTCCAGCTAAGCCAGATCCATTCATTTCATGAGGTCTGATGGATAAGTTCTTATGGGATGTGCTATAAACACTGTTATTATTTTCCCCCATTTTATTGATATGTATAAGTGTAAAATTTAAGGTTTACAACGAAGTTGAGCATTTTATGCACATACGTATCTTGTCAAGTTGACAAGGACTTTCCCACTCTCCTGATGTCCCTCCCCCTACCCTCCTCACCCTCCCTCCCCTGTCCTACTCCCCTGTTTCACTTTGTTTTTTAAGTTCCATAAGAGTTGTATTATTAAAAATGAAGTGAAATAAACTTTATGATTAGTTAGTAAAAGGAAAAGCAATGCACAAAACATTTTTTCAAATCATTTTACATGTGATTAATATCTATGAGGTATTTTTAAAAGATAAATATTTAATTTAAAATAATTGTTATAGCAAAAGTCTCAGCGCCATTAATCTCTCTCAAATATACCGTCTTTACAAAACATTTACTTTTTCACGGTCAGTTTGACTTTGAGGAAGCGTCAAAATTGCACAATGCTGAATCCACTGAGTAAGATACACGTGGAGACACTGTTGTTTTCACGAGCCTGCTTTTCTTCTGGATGGTACTGGGCAGTGCCTTCGCCATGTTTTTTGGTCACAGTTCATAAAGACACAAAGGAAGGCTTAAAAAACTACCTATTGATGTGGCAAACATAATAGAGTGCGTGGTTTTAAACTAAAGAAAAGTTTTTTTGATGGGAAATAATGTAAATTTGCCTTTCATTGCAATTTTTAAGGAAATTAAACCATCACTGTATTTTGATCACATTGTGATTTCTTAAGTTTTTTTTTTTTATGCTTCACATCTATCTGGTTTGACATCACACTTTCTGAGATTATTTACACCATCGTAATTGGTAGCATGCACCGTAAATTGCACTACTATTCATTGTTCCAGAGTTGGTATTAAATATACCATATGCATGCGTACAAACTGCTTGTTTGATGTTATACAAAGGACTCTATTCTTAGAATCCCAGAACTCCATGTGACTTAGAGTCGCCACGGTTTTAACTTGGCATAAAGAGTAACTGTAATGTAATGATGTGTTCTGGAAGATCCTTGAACACAAGTGTGCCCTAAGCATTCAGTATTCAGCATAGAGAAAGGACCAACCACTTCAATGATGATTAGAGCTGCCATTAACATTTCCAGTTAGCTAGGTAAAGCCACTCTTTTAGCTATCAATAGGGAACGAGGAGGCTTTTCATGAACAAAATTCCTCTTATGCTTTCACAAAATAATCCTCTGATAATTCCAGTAATTTATTACCTGTCTTTCGTTTTATGAAGCTCTGGGGATTGAAATCTGGAACACACACACACACACACACACACACACACACACACACACACCACTGGCAACTGTTCCACCCCTGGGCATTGTGGTCAGCACTCAGTCTTAATTCAAAATTTTATTTTGAGAAAAGAAGTTGCAAAGTTGCTCAGGCTAAGCCTCACGCTTGTGGGAGGCCTTCCTTAGCTGCCCGTGGAGCCAGGGATACAGAGGGGAGCCACCAGCTCCAGCTGTCCACCCATCTTCCAAAAGCATTTTTTTAACCCAAATAGGTAATATATCTTGTACACAGTGGTAAGTTCACACAGTAGTATGAGTCATCTTTCAAAACTATGCATAATTAGATTTAATGCAGTCACGTGTATTTTGAAAAGCCATAAAGATGAGAGAATTACATGCATTTTGAAGATAATTATTGGCATTGGAATTTTATTGTTTTTTTCTCACATACTATCAGCATGAAAACAAATGTATGCAAATATGTCATAATTTTTCCCATTTTATACGTTTTTTGATCTATTTTTAATTTTGTATCATAGCATTTTGACTGTCAAGAAGAGTTGAAAATGAGCTTTTAGGCTGTGTTTCCAGTTTATTATTCTATATTTCTATTATTTTAAGAACTTATATTCAACCATTCTGCAAAAGAAATAAATTATAGTGTACGAGAAAAAAATTCACGTATTTCTTTGAGATTCTATGCATATATGAATATTTTGATTTTTTGAACTGATGAAATTACTTGGGTATAGATAAGAAATACCAAACTGTCAAGAGAAAGACTGATAATACTATTCTCACCTTATATCTTAGAAACCAAAACCTAAAATACAACTACAAAATATAATTTTAATATTTAATAGTGTTTGTTAAGATGAAAGCTATTGTAAGCTAATAATTGAGTAGAATGTTCTGTATAAAACTGAGAAAATTTTCTCTGAGGAGTGTTTTGATTCAAGAAAATGTATTAAAGAGTCAAACTTCAGTCTGGACAAATGCACAGCATTTCATCATTTAAAGCTCAAGGCCCATGGTTTGACCCACTCCCTGCCATGCCCCGCCACCACCACATAAAGTTGGGCTTGGTGAAATATGCACCTGCAATCTTAGCACCTGGGAAGCTAAGGCAGGAGAATTGCGAGACTGCAAAGCCAAAAAAAAAAAAAAAAAAGACTTCAATATTATTTTATTTCTCTTTTAAATCAGATTTTTTTTTTTGAGACAAGGTCTTGCTCTACAGCTCAGGCTGGTCCAGAATTCGCTATGGAGCCCAAGCTGGCCTTGGATTCACAGTACTCCTCCTGTCTCAGCATCCTCAGTGTTGGGATTACTAGTGTGTACCACCACATCTGGTTTCCATTAATCATTCTTAGATCATTTAGGAAGAATAACAATAAAAAATGTTAGTTTTCTGATATTATTTTTCTGGTATTATTGCCAATATGTATTTGCAGAAAATAGTATTGATAGTTTTCTAAGCAATAAAACAAAACATACAAAAGTACTAATATTTTTTTCCATGTGAAGTTGAATGCTGTTGCATTGACATTTGTTAAACTAGTTGAGTTATGAGTCACAGTGGGGGAAAAAAAATTAATACTATGGCAACCACATAAAAAAGTGTTATGTGAAGCCATAGAGTGAACAACAATGAAAAACAATGGCAGGGATGGGAATAAGGATGGGAAAAATGAAAGAAGAAAGAGGGAAGGAAAGAAGAGAATGAACGAGAATAGATGAGGAAGAGAGAGGAGGAAAAGGAAGCCTGGGATAGAGGGATGGGAGGTAAAGAAGGAGGAAAGGTCACAAAGAAGGATAGAAAGGAAAAAGGTAGGAAGGGTTGGCTAGAACTGAAGAACAAATACAAGCATGGAACTAAGTTAAGCAATTGATTTCTAGATATACAGTAGACATTTAATATAGAACTCGTTGTCCTTGCAGAATGAAATTTGGACGTAGGAGGAGTCAGACTTCCTTCACCTGCCGATCACTGGTAATCCTTACTTATCTGTACTACCTTTGCGAATGTTAGTTATCATTAATAGAATAAAAGAGTTAATTTGTAGTTTAATAAGTGAAAAGCACTTTGTGTCAGGACTTCTGTCACCTGAAATGCAGTCTACTTTTATCTCTACATGTTATACGGTCATGGGCAAGTTTTACAACTTCGTATTTTTATCATGGAAATGAAAAATTGCTAATGGATTGGAAGAAATAAATTAAAATAGTCTTTAAGTATTCATTAAAAACCACACATTGCCCCAAAAACAGGTCAAAAGAAGGTAGAACTGGAAAGTGGTGGATATGTTGTACATTACTAACCAAACTAGTAATTTTTATATAAAAATGTACTTTTAGTACAATGAAATAATGAAAAATTGATTGTACCTACTTAGTGAGCAATGCGATTCTTTCTCTACATCAAGGAAATTTTGAATTTCACATATTTACTGAAATAAGCTTCTTGTTTGTGAAAAATATCCTGCATATTTTTCAATGAGAAATTTCCATCTGAACAGATATCTGGCCCAGTACTCACATAGTCCAGGCTACTACACCCGGGGACATCCACCTTCAGGTGACAACAATATCCTTTCTACTGCATCGGGATGCTTGTGATATTTAGTGGAAAGATTAGCTGTCACACAACAAAAAAATTTTTTGTCATGTTTGTATTAGACCAGCCATGATGTGGCTTGGAAAGAAACAGCCAACATAAGGTGGAATCATCTGTGAAAAGAAGAAAGGTCATTATTGGCTATTTCTGTGAGGTGGCTTGAAGAGAGGAGGGGAACAGTGTCACACTCTGCATGGATCTTTGAAGTTTTTTAGGATAACACTCCATTAGCAATGACAAGTTGCCATCTGTTAGTGAACTCTTCCAGAAGAGAGAGAAAGCTACCCAAGAACATTTTGCTAACCTCAAACTGGTTTTCCAAATCCAAACCTTGGTTTTGCTAAATGTGCCAACAGACTTCCCTGGTCACTGACAAACTTTCTCAGTGAATGAGGTAAGCGTCAGGCATGAATTACTCCTGTTTCTAAATGATAAGCTGCTCCTTGAAAGAGCTGTCAATTATTCTACTCATAAAAAGAAATTTATATTACATTTTAATAAACTTTAAATAAACTTGCCTGAAAGTTTACTCAGCAACACAGCCTTTTGATTCTTACGTATTCAACTGTATGTTTTCTAGAAAGTAGTATGACGAAATGTCTGCAAAAAAATTAAATTGACCAGTTTATGCCTTTACTATAAATAGCATCTTGCAGATATCCCGGTAACGATGGGAGAAATACTGAGAAGTAAATCTTGTGTGCCTCTTGGTTGCACGCATTTTAAATCTGAGAAACGTTAGATAATAAAATATGTTCAGGTGACCCTATTGACAGTTTTGAAGATATATATAACTTTCAAGAAATGATTTTCTTGCATGTGCATTTATTAAACGTCACCAAATACATAGTATTACATATATTTTTGTATTTCAAAAAAGAATAAAAATCTAACATATTTATAAAAGTAGGCACTAATAAGAGTTTACTTGATTCAAAAATACATTTCACATTAAAAATAGTAAGTAGATAGCAATAATAATATTATAAAATATAATCATGAATGTATTGGTGGTATTAAATTTAATTTTAATGACTTCTGTGCCCCTAAAAACATCAAATATTGAGAAATTGCCTCATAATTTTGAATTTTGGGGAATATTTTAGTGAAAAAAATCCTTGTTCATATGATCAGTTCTCCTTATTTTCATGTGACCAGGCCATGAATATCCTTCTGATCACATTGTTTGCCTCAAAAACAACTGGTTAAATCATTTGGTATTATTTATTAATTGGAAGAAAATGCGCATTAACAAAATGGTAGTTACAATTTTCTTTTTCACATGTCCCTGAGCATTTGCTCACTCACAGCCTGAAGAACTTATAATTGCTCTTTATACAGCCCATCCCATGTACTACTGCCCGACAGTCCTGTTCATCATCTTACTTCCCACATTACCTTTCTTCTACCTGTGTTCATTCCTCCTTAAAAGATTGAAAACTTTTAGGTAGTACTCTAGGGTGCAGCTCTTACATTTGGAGCTTTCCCCCTACTACAACAGTGCTTCCACCTCTACTATGACATATACTGCTACAACAAGCCCTTCCTCCTTTGCAGGCACAAGGACAGTTGATGGGACAAGGGACTCAGACATTCAGGGATTAACGAACATATAGTTAATGAGTGAAAAATGCCTGAAGTTAATTGTTTCTCAATATTTAAAATATCTGACTGCCCAGGGGCAAACCTAGCCTACACATTATTTTCACTTTAGCAATTAATTACACCAGATTCTTGAAAATCTACAAGCATCTAATAACGGTTGAGTACCCCAAGTTAGTTACCTGTTGACGGTAGGTAAAATGAATCAAAATATTACATATATGCGGAAAACAGGAACTGTGAAAGAGTCAACATGGCAAAAAACACTACCAGGAAGTGTGTATTGTGTCCCAGGCTGAGCCACAAGGTGCTACATCAGCAGGTGCAGATGTGGTGCCTCCCTGCACACTGGGCTTCCTAAATTCATTAAACAAGGGACCATCTTGGGGAGGGGGCTGTTCTCAGTTAAGACTGCCCTACCTCTTACCAGAATGCTGTTGCATTTGCTAATCTCATTGTTTTTTCTCTTGCTTCAGTAGATCCGACTGTTCTTGTTTGGGGGACATGGCCATTCCTGCAGCCACTCATGAGCCCAGCCCTCACATTCTTGTGAATGGTTAGAATGGGAACTACATCACAAGGATTAACAGAAAGAGTTTTAAATAAAAACCGCTCCTCCTAAGTATAAATTTGCTTCTTATTTTGCAAAAAATAGGATGAAAATAATCTATTTACACGTGGCTTTGGAGAGTGACACTTTGACAATGTTCCCAACAATTTATTTTCACTAATAGTTGTCCTCAAAATCTATAACAACTGCTTGCCATCATTGTCCCCAAAATTTATCCGTCTTTTTTCATTTTTAGTTATTCCAGTAGCAATCTCTTTTTTGTGACTACTTTGACTTTGTTCTGTTATATCTGTGTTCTATCAAATATTTAACTTTTAACATAGATAAAAATAGAAAAAAACATTAATTTTTGCTAGTTTATATTATAGCAGGAGTAGTTCTGTGAAATTTCAATCACACATTTTAACACTTTATGTAACCTTCATGAATAAATAAAGGATGATATATACACAGAAGCAATCTGTAAGAAAACATTTGGTGGGAGGGGGGAAAAAGAAAACATTTGGTAACATATTTCTCTCATCTTGGCTAAATTAGAAATTGTGTTTTATAGAAGTATTTACATTCAAATTAACATCTAGTTGCAGAAAAGTTATTTTAGGGGAATAAGTACTATGGTAACTATACCATAACCCAGTGACAGAGCTTCTATTTAGCCTCTATGCACCATTAATTAGTAAATCAGAGAAAAACTGTGCATAGTGATACACCATTTTAAATAAATGTGTTTCATTAAAATTATGTTGTATATTTCTGATTTTTAAACCTTATTTGATTTGTTTGTGCTTGCTTCTACAATTTGTCCTGGTCAAATTCAGCTTTAAAACTATTCTCCAAAGCAGCTATGTTGTCACGATATTGACGCTTTCAGAGAATTTAATGAGAAGGCTCTAAATTTAAATTTTAATATCGAAATCACTAGTGGAACTAATAACGGTCATACTAAAGATCAGTCTTTATGGGTTATGAAAGAAATATATATATATATATATATATATATATATATATATATATATATATAGATAGATAGATAGATAGATAGATAGATAGATAGGTATATAGAGATATATATAGATATCGGTATCTATGTATCTATCTATCTACCTACCTACCTATCTATCTATCTATTTACATATATTGTATATCTTACTCACCTACTAATAGTAGACACTGTTCCTTGGTGAATTAACTATGAGGGATTAGTTGAAACAAAAAATAATAGGCTACAATAACCAATATTTTTAATTTCCTGTATCCCCGCATAATAAGTAGAGAAATTTTGGGATGTCTCTCAGAGAAAAAAAAAAAATGGACGTCGTAATTAGGTGTTATCTGTCTACCTGCATTATAAGGTAGTCTAGATTTGGGTAGGATCCGCTACAGTCTGATCCAGCCACCCTTTCCTTTCAGATGCTGATGCCTACTGTAGACTTGGGTGGCAATATGCACACTTTTAGCTCAAATGGACTACTCGGGTCAGATCCTGTTTCCCCTGCTCCGTGCTTTGCCCCATCCTCGGCTTAACCCTGCGCGCTAGCCGCCTCCTCTCCACGTGATGCCTTCGCAGGGCTCCACCGTGGGGCCGCTCCATCTCAGCTTCCAGCCCCTGTTATTACCTCAGCTGCCAATAAATGTATTCCTTTATTTTGGAGACCTATTTGTGAAATTAATGCCCTTTCTTTTGATTCCCATTACTAATTTGATTAGAAAACAATTCGTAGAAACATCATAATGATACTTTACTCAGCATCTTGTATCTATTCAAATTATTATACTCTAAACAGCTATTTTTCTACAAATATATGATCAGTCATTATCTTCACTCTCCTTATCCATCTATGAATCTTTAATGTCTGATAGATTTACAACTTTTTAAATTTAATAGTATTCATCTGTATATGCTATGTCATTAAAATACGTATTTAACGCATATTACATACTTTGTCACAATATAAGAATTGCTATTCTCAGAAAATTTGTAATTATTTAATAATCATACAGTGTGCATCTTAAGGAAAATAGAGTAATTTACATTCATTTCATTTTTATATAGAGAAATGATTTATAAAATTAGCAATCTTTCCTCATAATTATGAATATAAAAATCTCCAGTCATTTTTATTCTATTTGTTTTCATTATTTAAAAGTAATTATAATATTTGACTACACATTATTGTATTTCTAGCTAATTACAGATGATTAAAATGAAATGTCTTTTTATAATCCATCATATAATGTACAAATTTTTTATGAAAATACCTTCCAAACTGCATATCATCAAGTAGTTGGATGGATAATGAAACACATATAAATCTGTGTTTAAAGTGCACTCTTCAAAATCAGTTTAGCACAATCCATGTCCAAAGCTTTCACAAAGGACTTTGGGATGTTACTTTATACAATGCCAACTTTTCATGGTGGCCTTTCATTCTGTTTATTTAAAAATCCTGGTCCCTCTCCACCTGCCTCTGTAATAGCTCCTCTCTTCCCTCCGGCCATAAAGCACACTGAGCAGTTTCCCACAAAGCAAGACCATGGCTGTTTCACAAGCAGCTCTGCGGGAAGGGCTCTGTGAAGTTGAGTCACATCCTCCCCCAGAGTCAGCTCTGAGCCATCACTTTACTAACGAGCTCAGTTTTCCCCAGCACGCAGAAAGCTCTGCTGCTGTTTCATGGTACTGGCTGCTTTGTTAACTTTTAAGTCCCTGTAAATTATTTTCTTTCTTTTTTTCACTGTAAATGCTTTGCGGTCTTCTTTGAAGCTGAGGGTTTTCCAAAATCAATGAAGAATATGATTTAACAAGTTCTCTTTCAAATTTTATTTTATACACTTTGCTTCTTCGGTTTGAAAGGATTATTTTATGTTTACCTTAACACTCTTATGAGAAAATATACCTGAGAAATAATGTGGCTTTTTGAGTTTAGAAATAAAAATGTCTCATAGTTTAGCATATTTTAAGACTCTCCAGTGCCCTCACTCCCATTCTCGTAACAAATATTTTAAAGTCATTTCTCTGATTATGAATGTGTTCACCATTTTTAATGAGGCTATTTGCTTTTTTATTTTATTTTTTTGTATAAGGGTTTTGGTCTGTGTTGCTTTCTTTTCGTAAATATCATATTCATAAGCCATCCCTAGTTTTTAAAAAAGTTATTTGCATTTTTATTAATTGTACAGATATTTGTTTTAATGTGTATTCTTTGTGAGGATATTGGCTTCTTTGTTTGCTGACTGAAGAAAGGCAAGGACGGAGGAGAGCTAGACTCTGTCCCAGACCTTACATGCTGGGTGCCTAGCTAGAGCATGTGAAAATTACCAAGAAAAATAACTAATAAAATAGAAGTGGCTCTCTGTAGTCACAGGTTTAATCAACTACAGTCTGAAAATAGTAGAGTAAAATTATTCTTGTACAGAAAAATTACAGATGATTTTTGCCATTATTCACTAACAGTAGAGAAAAATAACTCTGTATGTAATATCTACATTGTCATACATATCAAAATAATTTAATTATACTTAAAGTACAAAAGAAGGTACATGCAGTTTATATGCAAATTCATTACTTTTATTCAGTAGAAGACTTAAGTATCCACAGATGGTTCGTAACCATGAGGTATTTGGGGACAATTTCTCCATGTTTACCGATGGATGATTTTCTCAAGCAAATTAAATAGTAATGAGTCGTAATGCAAAATAGACTTTCTGAATACTACTTAGTTTTGAATAGTGATGACAGATGTTTTTCTTGAGAAATTGATATTTGTTTAAAATCAAGAGAAAATGAGAATGAGACATAGCAACATTCAAGGAAAAGCATCCCCAGCAGAACAACCAGAAAAGACACACTCACGGGGGCAGGAGGGTGCCTGATATGGTTCATGTATATTAAGGACATCGGTGTGACGGTACCAGGGTAGCCAAGTGACCAGGAGCAATGGAAGCTGCCTGGGGTAACACTGAGGGACTTTTGTGATTACGTAGGTGACTGGAGATGGTGAGCTGGGGCAGGGCAATGGCAAAGGGGGCACCAAAAAAGAAACAGAACGACAAATGATGGAGATGGGGAAAACCCTGTCTCAAAGAGGGTTGTAAATTAGAACATCACTGGGAAAGAATGAGATTCTGATGTCTATTCTAAGATCTAATTTCAAATACAATTTTGTAGTAAACAAGCTTTTCCATAGATGATGAAATTTTAAAATGTTCTTCAATTTGCTGAAGTTTCTACCAAAGCAATTCCAAATTTCAAAATTTTGTTATGCCGATGTTCATTCTTCTGTATCATTCTAGATTAATTCAGTTTATATCATGTTAAAGGTTTTCATCCATTTTATTTTTTGATTAGCTCATAATCACAGTTAAATTGATTTTGGAATGGTTGTACAAGGATATTACTTTGAACTTCATGCCGCTATTTCTATTAGTATTTTAAATCATGTAAATATTGAATGTATACAATTGCATAGCTCACTCTATATATGTATATATATATATATATATATATATATATATATATAATCATAAGATGTACAATAACAAAATCATCTTTATACAACAATTAAAAATTACTCTTATTTTTAGAACACAGCCTAAGGATCAAAATATTAATGCATATGTGTATGTCTGTTTCTGTCTGCCTGTGAGTGGTAGTTTTCCAGTTATGAAGTAAGAATGTCTTTGTACAGAAAGAATATCTTTAAAATTCCCTCAATTTATTCATAGACATCGTCCATCCTGGCTCCTTTTTCATTTCAGGAACACAACGCCCAACAGCACAATTGAAAAGAGGAAAAGCTTCAGTTC
This sequence comes from Ctenodactylus gundi, assembly GCA_004027205.1. NCBI lineage: Eukaryota > Metazoa > Chordata > Mammalia > Rodentia > Ctenodactylidae > Ctenodactylus > Ctenodactylus gundi. Next base: position 194,987 of record PVKB01001325.1, read on the forward strand.
ATTCACATGAGGCAGGCAGGGTGGAAGCACAGGGCAGATGCCTAGATGGAGAAAAGCTATTCATCTCATGGTCCACAGGAAGCCAAGTGAGAGAGACAGGAAAGGGGGAGCAAGCATGTGCCCATCCAGCTCTGGGACTGGTGAGTCGCCCTTCCTGGGCCAAGTCCCAGGGATCCACCCCTTCCTAGTAGGGCCCACCTCTTTTCCCCCCACTATTTTTATTAATATACATATGTAATACATAGTGTTTGCAATGAATTTGGGTATTTCATGCACATATGTTTCATATCAACTTTACAATCCCTTCCCATTTTTGACCCTCCCACCCCTCCCTATCCCTTCCCTCAACTCCGGCTATCACTTCATGTGGTTCTGTAGAATGTCAGTGTTCTGGGTTTTCCAAGTCAGAGAAACTATACAGTACTTAACATATTAATCTTCCGCACCTAAATCATGTCACTTAAGTCACCACTCTAACTCAGCTCCCTATTCCTCGAATGGGTCGCAGTAGTTAAATCTTGATGCCTCTTCTCTGAATCCAACCAATCCTTTTATTGGGATATTTACCAAAAGGTTTTTTTTTTTTCCTATATTTTGCTGCATCTTTGTTGCTATTCTTAAACCTGACCTTACCCAACAGTTCACATTAGAGAATAACTACAAGCATGTAGTTTCACAAGACTACTAAATTTGGGAAAGAAGGAAAAAAAAGTTAAATTTCAAATGCCTTAGCTGAATACTAGAAGGTACATATTTGTATATTCACAGGGTTATCTTTACATCAATCAGTTTCCTTAGGATAAATTTTCATCAGTGACCTAATAAGTGAATTGCTACAATAAAACAAAGTTAAAACTATTGCTACATTAAATGAACTTAAATCTATACCACATAAATATACTTAAAGTAATAGATAGGAAGGCCAATTTAGTAACAGCACCAGATATCACTGTGTTAACCCCCAGGATTTAATCACCATCTAAATATGGGGATTTGGGGGAATATTCCAGAACAAAACCATGGTAGATCTTTTTAAAATTTCATTGTCTTATATTAAAAAATTCAGCTTTTTTATCCAAATTTGAAATTTATTCTCTATCAGTTTTATGTAATCCACAGACTGCAATATGCACAATTAATGGTTACATCATTTTTAATTTTAAAGTTTAGCCATGAAATATTGGAAAAAATAGTGCTTCCAAGGAATCTAATTTAAGTCAAAATTTGAGTTAAATTTTCAAAACTCCCAATTCTCTATGTCTATATTACGTTTTCAGTTACAATAAAATTACATGGGTAAGTAATTTTTAAAAGTATTTCATGAGTTCAGTGATCCTCATATGGGATTGTATATCAGGATCACCTACAGGGCTTTTTCAAACACAGATTGAATATATTCTCCTCCAGAGTTTGTGACTCAACACGTAGCAAAACAAAAGTTTCCTTTTTTAATAAGTACCCAGGTGTATGCCTTGAATGTCTCCTCCACATGCCTGCTGAAATTTGTTGCCATTATAACAGTGAGACCTTTAAAAAGGAATTATAGGCTAATCACAGCATGAAGGCCGTTATCACTGGTTTATGCTAGTTATCATATGAGTGGGCTCCTGATAAAAGGGTAAGTCGGGCTACACTTTCTCTGTCTTGGACAGATGCACTTTGACTCTGTCCCATCCCCTACACCCCCTAATAATACAAGAGGTTCTGAAATCAAATTAAATTAGCTTCAAGGATCTGGCTAAAATAATAGAAATCTCTGAAGACGGTTAGGAATGTTATTTTGGGAACTGTATGTTGTGAGTCACTCTATTGGAGAAATTATTTGCTACAAATAAATAAATGAGCAAAAAATAATGAGGATTCTTTCAGGAAGATACAATTACTAGTCTTGAAATCTAACTTAACTTTCAGACCACAAGGTTTTATTCTCCATTTTTGCATCTCTGTTCTGAATCTATGTTTGTCTCAGCCATTTTTAATTAATACTTCATCTAGAACCTGGACTTGAAATAAGAATATCATGTTTTAGTCTTGAATGATTTTTTAAAATCTAAGTAAATCTGATTACTTAATTTTAAGTTGCCTCTTATTATCAGTTTTATTTTTCAGTTTGTTTCTGAGCATATTTACAGCCAGAGCAGAAGAACTTAGGGAAGTTTTTACAAGGTGTAGCCATCACCCTACGTCAGCTGCAATTTGAAAGTGGAGAACTGAGGGAAATCTCTCTTTGGCCATTCAAAGATAAGGTCACAGTGGCAGCTGCCATAGAAATATTGGCATCTGGAGAGTGGAGCAGAATTCTATAGGGAAGAAGCCTGCAAGTGGAACTGGGTAGCAAAGAGAGGTCCCCCATGCCACAAATGGTGTCAGATGTGCTGTAATTTGAAAAATGTTATCCATAGATTGGAGTTATAAAAATATCCAAAAGGACAAATAATGGAGTAGATGTGAAACAACTATTTACAGTCTGACACTGATTATTTTTAAATACTATTGACCACATAACATAAAATGAATATTCATTGACAGAGCAAATTTGTGAGGAGCAAAGGAGTAAATTATATTATTGAAAGATTTTTTAATGTGTTTAATGTTACATGAATTTAGACTGTGATAACTTAAAAATTCAAATTGATATCCTTAGCAACCCGCTGAAAAATGAAATAACACATTACAGCTTAAAAGTCAGGAAGTGAAATAAAAATACAAGGAAATGGCAGGAGAAAACAAGAATTAATTTATTCATTAAGCAATCAGTGGGTGTTAATTATATATTTTTTAAGTAACTGTCATACCTAATGAAAGGAGCAGGTTAATAAAGTGTAGAAAGGATGACTGAGGTACAGAGCAAGACCCTGTCTCAAAACAATTAAATAAAGAAAATAAAAAAGGATAACAAATCTATTTATATGAATCAATATATCAACATTTTCAAATACACAAAATTTAAAAAATCAACAACTATAAAAATTATTGAAAAGTGTTTGACAAAATTAAGGCAAAAATATAGTTTACCCTCAATTGTGGTCAATATAACGAAAACATCTATAAAAACATTTTAGTTTGTCTCAAAATCAAGAATGGGCTGTATATTTATTTTAATCTTAAAAAATAAATGTTAAGAAAGTATCTCTTTGTTAAATCAAATAGATATGGAATCATTATAATCAGAAAAAGTAGAATTTATGTCAAAAGCACTAAACCTAGTGAAACTTTCCCTACTTCCTGATTTTATAGCCTTTTCATTTCCATTGTCCAGTGATTGTCTGAATTCTCCCTTAGACTTTACAATCTTGCATGTTTTGAATTTAAAACTTAAATATCTAGAACAATTTAAATTGAATTTTTTGCTTACTTGAAACCCACATTCTTCAGTGTGTCATAAAGTCTCAGGAAGGGGCAGAGGGGAAAAAAAAAGTGAGGAGGAGGAGAAGGTGACTGTGGTGGTGAACCTAAGAGTTCTTTTGCTCCAAGCAATCTTGCTGGGTGCCACTGAGCGGGTTAATATAGCACTCTTCTGGAAGTTTCTTGGCGGTTCCTGGAGGTGTGGCCTTGGGTCAATGTAGAAACCATGCTCGTTTCCATTCTAGCACGTTTCCCTTGCTCTGTGTACCAGCTGCCCTGAGGTAAGCACCTTTCCTCCTTCGCAAAGCCCTTCTGCTGTGCTGGTTCTGCCTTGGAGGCCCCCACCATAGACTGGGTCCTGGGTCTCCAAAGATCTTGAGTCAATTAAAACTCTCGATTTCTTCAATTCAGCCAACACAGCTGCTACTGGTATTTCTTACAGTCACTCTTTTTCTTCCTTTTATCATTTGCATTAATCAAAGCAGCTTTAATATGTCAAGTAGCGGAAATTGATACAAGAAAGCAATTTCAAAATTCTTGGAAAGCATGAAAGGGAAATAAAGCCAAAAAAGTCGTTAGTCAAATTTCAGAAAGTTGTCACTATCCTCGGGCTTCCCAGAAATCCCTATGCGTGCAAGATGCAGGCGGAAGAGCTGGACACACTTCTAACTCGTGGCCCTTACCGGTAAAGCCAGCTGAGCTAAAGGACAGTCCCTCTCAGTGACTGGTCACTGCAGCTCCGTTATCATCACTCAGTCATCCAGTGGAATGGCTGCTCTCTTCTTATTAATGGCCAGCGTCTTTTATTGGCCAATAATAACTGGAATCCAGATTACCACAGGATCCTAAACACGCAGTTTTTAGGCTTAAATATCCATATGATACAAAGGACATTAGGGAAAGAAGATTGAGTGGCTCACAGATACACCACCATATAAATGCACTGAATGTCTCTGTCTGTCTATCTACATTGCGATTACACAACAAAATAGCACCCTTTAAGAGGGAGTTAATGGTGAAACAGAAACATATTTATTAATTTTCATTTTACAACTACTTGTTATTATGTACCATTTTTTTTTCTTTTTGGTTTTTCAGGGATGGGGATTGAACCCAGAGCCTTGTGGGTGGTATAAAAGTGCCCTATCAACGACCAACATGTCTAGCCCATTTTCTTGTATTGCTACATAAAACTATGTGATGAATAAAATTAAGAATTTAGATAAATCTATAAAAGTCTATAGAAGGTCATTATAAACTATATATTTTAGGAAAATAAATTTATTAAATGAGAGTAGAAGTGATTGGAAAACCATTTAATTTTAATTGATATGTTGATAGTTTTAGTGTGCTCATTTAAAAAAATTTGTCAAATGTTATATAATTATATATATTACTTTAATAGATTGAACCTATAATTTCAAAAGCCAATTTTTACCCTGAATGATATATGATATTTTAAGTTACTCGTTATAGAAAAGAATTGCAAATAAGCATTTCATTTTGTTATATATTTGTGTATTTTTAAAAATGGAATTTGGTGAATTTTATGAATATTCATTTTTAGAAAATCCCTGAATTAGTCATGATTGCAGTAATAACAATTACCAATTATATTGTTTATGCTTCTGAAAACTTCTTTTTCATACTGAATATTTCTGAAATTGAGATTCATTTAAAATCGATAACTATAAAACATGCATTTTTTATAAAAGATGTTATAAATTTGGTAGTATAATTTATGCTAAATTATTTATATAAGCATATTCTTGTCAATTCTCTGTATCCTAGAAGTTAATATAACATCATTGTCTTTCGCAGTTTATTTCAATGTGTTAATAGCTTACTATAAACAATTTCCTCAGTGAGATCAAGCCAGCATTTGATTTGGGAAGGAAAAATATTGATTATGCATATTACACATTTTATGTAGCAAGAATATCTTTGTGTGAATTTTTGTATTTGCAATACTTTTTATTTTTCTACCACTTCCAGTCTTAATTGAAATGTGATAATTATGCACTAAAATAAAAGCTTCAATATAAGCAGCGATACCAATGAGGACTAGTGTAGAAATCACTGTCTACGCTTAGCAAGCTGGTCCAGGCTTCACTGTTTCTGTTTCTGAAAATCATTTACAGATTATAGATCTATAGATTAATATATTATAGAAACAGAATCTGTTTCCAATTTGAAATTTTTGCCTTTAAGACGTTTTAACCTGAAATGTAGAACACTTAAACCAAAGCAAGGAGATGGAAGAATAACTCAGCAATTAAACACTTGATCAGAATGCACAAGGCCTTGGTTTCGATTACCTACCACCGCATAAACTGGGCGTGGTGGTGCACACCTGCTACCCCACTCCTTGCAAGACTGAGCTAGAAGCCAGCTTGTATTCCACAGTGAGTTCAGGAGCAGCCTGGACTGCAGAAGACCTTGTCTCTTGTGTCATGATTGCTGCTGCAATTGTTAAATGTTTCAGATTTCTTGAGTCCTAGTCTGGTAGTCGGTTCACTTATGTGTGTTGATTTGAGTGAATGAACCTAACCTGAATCTAAGTTTTATATGTTGCTAAGTTTTGTGTTGATTGTTCCACGGCAAAGAGTATGTATTTCTTTTTCCCTGTGTTCTTCATAGATTTCTCCTCTTTCCTGTTTATTCTTTTCCTAGGACACTATAAATTCCATTTCTAGTATCTATAGTCACATCTTTGTTGTGGATGTCTCCCAGTCCACTGACTCATTCCTGTATTTGCATACTATACTTAACTTAGTCAATATTTGATTTCATATTGCAATGTGTGACACTGCCTGAGAGCACTTGCTGCATTCCATCACTGTTTCACTTATGAGGTACTTTATCAAAGGAATTTCACATAATAAATTTTGGTCCCAGTTTTTTGAGGTATAAATAATACCTTCCAGTAATATTAGCTGGATATGCCTGTTGAGACATGTAAAATAAAATAAAATTAGCATATTACATTGTTGCTGACCACAAATGTCTCTCAGTTAGGATTAGCTAGCATTGATACATGAATTTCCAAATGTTTTTTTTATTAAGAAAAAGACTTTCCCATATTTCAGAAAGCTAACAGCTTTAACGCTATAATCATCCATAATTCCAAAGTCCACAATATTTTATTATATTATAAAATTATTAATTCTGACCACTTTCCCTTTTGCTAAACTTTGGAAATGTCTCACACTTAGACATTTTAAAATTTAAAATAAAACATACTTAGGCCATTAACAAGCTAAATATGAAAACCTATAAAAAGAAAATTTAGTAGATGAATACTAAAAATAAGGGAAAGATAAGTGTTTCAACTTTTATGAGTTTTTGTTTCTGTTTACTTTTAGCAAACTAATATATGTATGTATTTCCCAATATGATTCTGATTACTTCCAACATAACTTTTATCCTGAAGAAGCGTGGATGAAATACAGGACCTGTCACTGCTGCTCTCAGTTCCACCAGAACAACTCAATTTTCAACCCTTCTGTCATTTTCCCAGATACACTTATATTTTGAACCAGAAATGAGCTACCAGTACTTAGGGTAACAGATATTGCAAGAAAATATCAGCTACAGAAGTTTTCTTTTCTCTAGAATTCTTTCTTTTGCCCCACATATTTGCTAAATACGTTAATTGGTGGGTCTCCTCTTTATCTATGCATTTTATTCCTTTTCACATAAATTAGTTTCATCAATCCTTTTTTTCTGCACTTCATTTCAAACCATTATTATATCAAGTAGTTGAAGTAGTGATGTTAAAGGAAATGCTGCTTACTAGTAATTTGTTATCTGTTCTTAATTGCTCTATTGCTGGTGTTCAAAGCCATTGTTAGTGTTCTGTTTACAAAATTGCATGCTATCTCCAGTCATATTTTTCTCATAAATTCTATTACTTCATATTCAGTTTTTCTTACCAGAAGAATTTTGAAGGGTGTATAGGAGCTGTTACAGCAGAAACAGCATTATTACTTCCAAAGAAAAATCACCTTTAAAGGATGATGGTGGTATTGGCAATGAAGTACGAAACAGCAAGGTTACCCTTTAATCTCCTTCTTCTGACAGAGCCTGTGCCAGTTTTTAATTCTACCACAGGTCGCCTTGGCTGGTGCCCTGAGGGGCCGCCCCCACATTGGGGAGATCAGTGGACTGTCACCAGTATCATGGAACACTTGGATCAAACTCAGAGAAGGATATCAACGCTTTGAGAAAGAGATGGTAACCTGGGGAGTGATGCTTGGCACTTCGCCTACGGGAAACTTGTGGAACATGTGTTACTTTGAAAAGGTACACACTCCAGTGAGTGTCCTGTCAGTAGCAAAAGAGATAAGAGAGACAATAAATGGTAAATGAGATCATGCTAGCAAAATGTTTTAGAGTGACACGATGTACAAAGGCTAGTTAATACATATGGAATAGAATAGGGTAGTTATCCAGTAGAAAAGAGATTGAGCTCATTCTTGAGATGCTTTGGAGTAAAAAGAGATTTTCTCTCGGAATCGTCTACAAAAATTCATCTGTTAGCAAACCCCCAAAGTGAACTCTTCTAGAACTGGATGAGCTTCCTTGCATAGTCTGGTATCAGTGTGCTCCCAAGAGATATTTTCTGTGAGCAGAGCTTCTAAAATAATTTCATAAAATTTATACTTTTTTCACTCACAGCCCTGACAAGTGTAATTCCCAAGGATGGCCTAACAAAATGAGCTGTTCTCTTTTTTTGTGAGGTTTGAGAGATTTTGCTTAACTAAAAAGAGAGCAAAGAGATCTTCTCTAGAGCTGTAAAGAAATTTAGATTACCTTCTTACTTCCCTGAACTCTTCATTCTCTTACATAGTGTTTTTTTTTTTAAATTTCACTGTTTCTCCAAATGAATTCATAATGAATGTTTTGGTGTGTACTCTTAATATCAGACTGCAATTCATTTTATAGTAAAATTAGGTGAAGTTAATGTTCCTTAGGAGCTGGGTAGATGAGACCACACTAGGTAAAATAACTAAGATAAACAAGTAACAATATATCTATTCAATTTGATTTTGATATCTTTCAAAACTATTTAACAGAAATCATCTTTTAGTAGAAACTAAAGAAAAAATTCAATATATTCTCTATAACGTACTCTTATAATATTATAATCATGTATGCCATGAATTTTAGTGTGACTCTTTGAAGAAATGGAGAACAGATGAGACTTAATCTGTAAGCTTTTATTGGAGTAGGATTCAGGTCTCATAAACACATGTCTCAATAAAGCCACCGCCTGCTTTCCATGTCCATAATATGTGATTCAACTGATTGTTGGGTCAGTGGGACATTCTATGGAATGTATAGTTAATCCAGCTGTTTTAAGATTGTGCTAGTTCAAATGAGGGAGAAATTGATTCAAAGAATTTTGACACAGAGAAAGCATTCACTACTTTTAATATTCTATGTTTTTCTTTACATGAGATTGATCATTGTATTACTGAATTATTTTGACAAAGCACTTAAAATTTGTAGATAGTATGGTTATGTCTTCATAGTTTACTACTTATCTGTGTCTATCCTTTCATTGTGTGATAAGAGTTTGTTCATCAGCTACCATTGAGATTTGCCATTTACTGTTGGTCATATACTGCATGCTATCTGTCCTTAATCAATAATTTTTTCTTATCCAGGGCATCAGCACAACTTAGTCAAGATCAGCTGTCCTTGTAGATAATGTATGTATTGTTGATTCTTTATTTTTCATACTATCGGTCGCATCTGTGTCCATGATGATACTTATTGAATTCACCATCCAGGGAACTTTTAGTAACCAGACCATCACCAGTTCCCATACATTCCTTTGCTCCATCTATAAATGTAGATGGCATTGTCTTGGCGAGCTAAATTGCATATGAGTTGATGCCCGATTCTCATGTTAGTTATGCCTATTTCTTGGGTGATCTAGTAACTTGTCTTAATTTGAGAGGCAATACATAGGTGTTATCAGTTATGCAAGAATTTTATGAGATAGATCACTTATATGAGAGATAAAATAAAGTCTAGGAGGAAAAACAAACTGTAAAGCCACTTCGATATACTTGAACATCAGAAAGAAGGGAGGAAATCATTGTGAAGCAGACTGTCCTGTAGGACCTGCAAGGCATCTTCTAGCCAAAGGCAGCCTTTAGAAGAGTGCCTTGTTTCTCAGCCCTGCCTTTGCATTCTTGCCATCTATGTCCCGTTGGAATGCAGCTTTGGGGAGTATGGTTTTGGAATCAGTTTTTGAAGGATTTCATAGTAGTCACTGTGCGTCAGTGCATTGTTGAGAAAGACGATATATGTATATTATTTTTGGCTACTGTATGCACCCGGTATGTGTTATTTTGGCTACTGCATACAACTAATATGTTTTCTTAAACCCTCACTTTACATTATTCTACATCTGTTGTTCCTCTTTTCATAAATAATTCATAAGAGTATCTTCTCCTTTGACTAAAGCCAGTGCTTTTTTGTGAAATTTTAGCTGAATCTCCTTGAACTTTCCTAGGAATTTAATACAATAAGACAGTTCTGCCTCTCCTCACAGGCTTTCTATAAAATATTTTATTTGCTTTAAAAATAATTAAGTATTATTGGACACACTAATCTTGGCACTACTTTCTCTTACTGTCCTAATTTCTTTCCTGTCAATGTTCAACAAATTGTAGGCAGTGATCACTTTCTCTTTCTCAATTACTACTTAATATCCACTCTTCACAATTCTTCGCTTCTACTTATCCGTTAAAAGAACACCTTGCAATACTACAAGAACACCATGACATTGCATGTAGGCATCATTTTCTGTTCCTGTCTGAATCAACTCCCCTTCCCATAATTTTATATATATATATAATTACAATTATATAATTATATACAATATATAATTACAATTATATACAAATACATACACACACACACACACACACACACACACACACACACACACACACATATATATATATATATATATATATATATATTATACAATGCTTACATTGAGCTTGGATATTTTGTGCACATTTACACTGTATCAAAATTACAATCCTTCTCCTCCAAGTCTTTGACCCTCCCTCTCCTTCCTCTTCCTCATGCCTCCTGACTCCTGACTCCCACAATCATTTCCATTTGGTTCTTTTATACACTTATATTTTGGGCTTCCCCTATTAGAGAAACCATGAGCTACTTAGCCTTCTGAATTTGACTCACTTCACTAAGCAAGATGGTCTCAAGTCTTGTCCACTTACTTACAAAAGCCTCAAATTTATACATTTTTATGAAAGAGTAGTACACTCTTGTGTACATTTACCACAAATTGGTATCCATTGGACTTTTGATGGATATTTCAGATCTTCTACAACTTAGCTGATGTTATTTGTGCAGCTATAAATATGGGTGTATGCGCTCTATAAAATGGGGGAAAAAGTAAAAATTAGAAAAAAAGAAGAACCTTTCCTACACTTACACCTTCTGGATTTTGCCTACTTTGTTCTCCAGAAGGTTAGGTGCTTCCATTTTAATATTTAGATTTTTGACTCATTTTCATTTGATTTGGATATATCACAATGTGCGTATGTCTAAATTCATTCTTCAGCATAAAGATAACCGATTTTTCCAGCAGCATTTACTGAAGAAACTATCCTTTTTGCAATGTACATATTTGTTTTCTTTGTCAAAATTCAAGTAGCTGATGGTATGTGAGGTTGTTCTTCCATCCTCAGTTCTGTTCCATTGGTCAACCTGTCTGGGTTTTTTTGCCAATACCATATGGTTTTTATCAGTGTTGCTTTGTAATATGTGATGTCTAGGATCATAATGCTACCTGCTTTTATCTTATTACCTAATGTTGCTTTGGTTATTGTGGGTCTCTTTGTGTTCTGTATGAATATAAAAATTATTTTCTCAAGTGTTATGAAAAAAAGATGCTGATATTTTCATAAGAATTGCGTTGAGTCTGCACATCTATTTTGTCAGTATATTCATTTTGACTATATAAATTCTGCCTATCTAGGAACGGGATATCTTTCCATCTTCTAACATCTTCTTGAATTTCTTTTTTCAGCAAAACACATTTTTGTATATTTTTATTAGACACCCTTCTCTTTCTTAGTTAGGTTTTCTCCTAGATATTTAACTTTTAAGGAGCTATTGATAACAGGATTATTTTTCTCAGATCTTTCTTTCTCTGTAAGGTAATAGTCTAGAGAAATAGAAATTTTTTATTAATTTTGTGGCCTGCTATTTGTCCTAATTAATTAATTAATTCTAAGAATTTTCTGGTGGTATTCTGGGGTCTTCTATGTATACAATCATGTCCATCTGTAAGTAAAGATAGTTTGGTGCTATTTCTCAGGCAACTGTGAAAAATTTCCCATATACCTGTATTTTCAACAGTTTAACTTACTTGATCTTGATCATTTCTATTTCAATATCTAGGCTGTGATATCTTTTATCAAAATATTCTTTCTAAAGACTCAAATTCACTACGAAATACAAGCTGTGGACCTGAGGGTTTCTTAATGGCATATCTTCTCATTGCTATTTGGTACTTGAAAATTAAATAGCTTTTTTTTTTCTTGTCTTCAAGTTATTTTGTGCTTTCCTCATGCTCCTAACCAGTGTTAGCTTTTCACAAATCTGATGACAAACGTCAAATTCTCTTCTTTTGGAAACACACTGTCAAGGTTGGAGACTCTGGCACTGAGCTCCCTTCCTTTCTCCATCTCCACACAATTGTCACTCCCGGTGACAGACTTTTTTCCAACTCATTCTGTATCATTCCTGTTGTGTTCACCTCGGTCTACATATGCAGTTTTCTTTACTTTGAATTTGATTTACATATAGTTACATAACAACATATGCTTAATAATTTGTTTTCTGTTTTGTTTAGAATTGGTTGATTTTTTCATTAATTAAGCACCATTTAAATAGTGCTTTTCAAGACGTACAAGAAATTGTAGTAAATTTCAGAATAGAAAAAAGAAAAAATTTCTTGCAACTGGTTTGATGATAAGAACTAACATGCTCTGTAAGAACAGCGGCCACCCGGCCACCCCTACTGTATTTGAATCATCTTTAAACACCTTGCAAAGTCTTAGAAACAGTCAACATGAACTTGAAAGAAGTGAAAAGCTTTTAGAAAAGGTGTTTTTAGTCTGGTGCCGAAATCCAGGTTGGGTTGATTCCCATGAGTTTACTTTGTGTCCTGGATAGAATAATCTTAGTGAAAATAGAAAATTTACTATAGGCAATTTCAAAACAAAGCAAGGTCTCCTGCGGTCCACATGGCTCCAAGTTAATTGAGGAGTTTCAGAGACACAGCAGGTTGTAGGTTTCTGTTAAGGAAGAATTTTGAATAAACATGAAGCCTAGAAATGCCAGTGTAAAAGCTTCAGAGAGGAAATTTTTGAATTACATGAACAAGATTGCCTGCTTATTCAGAAAATACGAGAGAAAAGTCAAGGGATATGCCACAGGAGGTATATTGTAAATGCAATATAAGATATATGGACCACAAAAAGTGGTTCATATATAATATGGAATCGTCAGCACTTGAGTCTGCTAGATTTCTCAATGGCCCCTTTCCTCATATGGCCATTAAGGATGAACAAAGGCTGGGCTAACAGAAGTTGAACTTCAAGTGAAGAACAAACAGGTGGCCACTGATACTGCAAGAACATAAAAGTGAAAAAAAGGAGCTGCAATGAGTGCCTTGACATACCAATAGGTAAAATAGAATGATGCGGAATCTTTTAGGCCCTGGTACACACACAGTAAGCGATATTCTATGGCAAATCGTTCTCATCAAGGTAAAAATTTGGAAGGCTTACTGGAAATTTTTGAGTGACAAATGATTGATGGGGAGAAACTGAGTACTTACTCCATCACAGGGTGCTGTGGGTTAGATCAGGATTGTCCCCCAAAGCCTCATATGTCTGGATGAGTGGGATATCTGTGGAACTCTGTATTATGGATAGATTGGCCTGACTAGAAGGGGCAGAGGATTATGGCTTGGCCTGGAGACGTTGTGACAATTTATTGAGAGCTTTCAGGTTTGTGTTGTTGAATTGAGGGCCAAAAAGTGAGGGCGGGGGCATCTACCCTGGGCATGAGGGGCCCAGTGGCAGCTGGAACTGAGTAAAGGTAAGAAGAAGCATTGTGACAGCTTCTTCTTGGGAAGACTCTGTCTTTTCCCGAGTGTCCAGACATTGACTTTTTTTCCCGCCGTTGGCGCTCTGTGTGCAATGGCAGGAGTAGCTGCCTAGCCTCTGGTTCCACTATTGCTGGCTGCCTACTACTTGAGACCTCAGGAAGCTAAGAGCTCAGACAAATCCTTCTTCCCTTAAGTTGTGGATGTGAATATCCTGTCTAAGACACAAGGCCAGTGATAAATAAAAGCAAATGGTTTTGTTCTGTTTAGTAATGAATTCTAGCAATTCATGTTTTCAACCTGATAAATTTTTAAATGACATTGAAACAGTGTTTTTATTGTGGAACAATGGATTTGTAGTCAAAAACCAACTGTGAATGCTGCTGTCAGCTTTTATCTTTAATATTTCAATTAGTCCAACTGTAAAAGTAAATCAATTAGTGAGTTTCATAAATTATTAAAGATTCATGAAAGGGTTAGTGGAAAACACAGTTACTAGAAAAAATAGTGACATGAGTTTGCTTAGAAATATTATGATCTATTAATCATATGTAATAAGAGAACTTAACAAGAAATATATTTGAAAGGTCTTAAAAGAATAAAAAAAGAACTGCAAGATTCAGTTTCAGACATTTTCTATAAGTTTTAATGAAAATAATTCACTTTTTTCAATTTTTTAAGGAACTCTGTAATTGAGTTACCATATATTCTATAAAAATATCCAACCTGCTTGATTGAAAAAAAAACATATATTAAACTTCCTTTCATTTATTTTGTCAATTGACTATATTATTTTCAAATTTAGCTAGTGGATGTTTTAATAAGTAAATGTTTTATAACTTTCTAAATTTATAACAAGATTAATTTTTTTAGACAGGATCTTTCTTTGCAGTCCAGACTGGACCTGAACTCACTATACAGCCCAGGATTGCTTCTAACTTGCAGCCATCCTCTGGCCTCAGCACCCTGCGGGCTTGAAATAATTTTTTGATGAATATATTTTTCAGAACATGCACCATTAAGTACAGGCACACCATGAGAAAGTTTCCCCAGGATGATCTTATTAAAAATCTGTAAAAATTTAGTGACTGAAATACTGTTTTTATTTTTCATGGGAGGGTCCATGTAAATGACTTAGAACTAGGTTACAACCACTGAGTGACAAGAAGGCCCAACTAGGCATTGATTTACCAAAACATTCATTTATTTGTTTAAGCATCTGGTGAATCTTACACCATTCAATAAATTTGTACGAAGCCTCAGTTTTTTGAAAGCTGGTGTTATCAAGATAGGTTTACATGCCAAAGATAAATATTGGAAAATTTGTAAGACATAGTATCAGTACATCATGGTTTTGCAGTTTTATATCATGAATTTTGGTTACATAGAAAGTGCTGATCCAAGAGGTTGGGCTCAGTAATTCAGGGTAATTAAGGGCACTATTGTGTTCAATTCAACTCAATTAAGACCTATGTTTTAGGCATGCAAATGTGATAAAGCCTGACATCATTTCTGTTTCTTGTAACAGTCTAGTGGAAATGAAGATAATAAAAGTGTAAGTACAAGTGTAGTGAATATTATGAGGGAAGGATTATAGCATCCGTTATCAGCTCCACAAAGCTTGACAACAAAAGGATAGTGACAAGAATTTTGTTTGTTTGTTTGTTTGTTTTTGTTTTTGTTTTTGTTTTTGTTTTTTTGTAGAAACAATCACCCATTCGTTTTCAGGACCCATATTTCTTCATGACGCTTCTAAGACAATAAATAGAAAAAGAGAGTATTTTAGCTAGTTCTTCTTTGTGTCTACTAAAATGCATTTTCTTTGCAATATTTCAAAAGGCAGAACCAAACAACACAAGGTAACAGAGGGTGTTTCAAAATATATTCAATTTCGGATTAAGAAAGAGATATGTGAGCATCTTATAAGGCAACTCATTGCTCATAGTATATCCTTTTCTAAGTTATTCAATAAAGTATTTACTTTAAGAAGCTTTAATAATATGACTTGGGTTTAGTGCAAAACCAACAAGCAAAAAAAAAAAAAACTAAAACTGGCAAATTCAGCAGTATTTATGGACAAGAAATGACTTCTATGTCAATGAGAAGGTATGAATGAAATAGTCGTTCTCTATAGACAGAAAGAAACTTTCTCTTTTCTGTGACCCGCACAACTTAAGAAAGGAAACGCTGATTTTACCCACACGGTTCAGAGGTCTCAGTCTGTTTATATTCGGTCATTAATGGTTGACTGGTGACAGAAGGCAGGATTGCAAGAAAGACAGGAAACAGAGTAGAACATAACGGGTGGTCATAAGCAAGAAAATACCCTTCCAGGCCATCCTGCCCCTAATCAGGCATCCCTTCAACTAGTCCCCACTTGCTAGTAGTAGGGGAAATATTTAATTTATTCTGCTTTTAAAACTTTAAAACAGCTAAATATCCATCAGCAAGTAAAAAGTTAAATGTTCGCTAAATTTTATGTAGAATATTAGTTATTGCAAAAATTCTGCAGACATTTATTAAGTGTTTTTGAAAGAGTTGTGAGACATAAAATACTGCATAATACATAATAAATGTCTATGTATTTATTGAATTAATTATCGCTCAAATACACATATAATGGTCATCACCTATTGCTTACCCACTGGTGTTCAGAACTGTGCATACAAGATAGCAAAAGAAACTTGAATTTTGTTTTATAGAATTTACATTTGTGGAGTGAGATGGACATTAATATTCATTACCCTATTCAAAAATAGAAAAATTATAACCATAAAATATAATTATGTAATGGAATTCATATTAACATATGCTATGAATACAAAAATTAAATGGATATAAATACAAAGAATTATTAGCTGTGTTATTCTGGAGAGAGAGATTAAGTGAATTGAATCGACTCTGTACTTCATAATTTTCTGAATTGTCTAAATTAATAACAATGAAAACTTATTTATACAGAAGTTCTATAATTTGCATCTACACACACAAATCCAGGAGACCTATGAATATCAAATCTCTGTTCTATGTGTGTATAAAAACAATGAACAAGCATATATTATCACTGAATGATGGAAATCATGTGACATGTTTTCTTGTTTTTTTCTACAAGTTACAAAATAAAGGTTATAACAATGTAGTGCAGGAAGAAAACATTAAAATAATAGTTACACCAAGTGATGCAAAAGATTGTATCATGCAAACACTGTTACACCATACTAGTATGATTTATTAAAGAAATGACTTATATATTATCAAAGTCAAAGCAGGACTGTTAAGACTTTCTAATTTCCAATGTTGTTGTGACTACATATGTACTTAATAAATGTGTATAAACTACATAATATTTGAAATAACACAGTATGATTGAGGTGATGCAATTTTGAGTAGGTATTTTTACCTGTCTTCGTATTTAAAAAATTAATTCCCATATTTCCTTGTTTTTAAAGAAATTCTATTTGCCGATACAAGAAATTCTCATATACCTTTTTTCTAATACAAAAATAATTTTATTAACATCTTTTAAAAACTAAGATATATAAATACATATGTGTATAATATATATAACATAAATTTACACTTTAAATGATTAATATTACCAAACAAAGAATTCCATATTGGGAAATATTGTATGTTTTGATGTGAAAAATATTACTTGTTTTCTTTTTCTTGCAATGAGGCTCCAGTCATTTTTGCCACATCTCATACAATCATATATTTATTATTGTCTATATGATGCTTAGTGCTGGTGTTGGTTGACGCATCTTAGGAGGGAAGTCTTCATAATCCCAGCTTTCCCTTTGTGTATATATCATTACTAAATATCTATTCTAATAAATTGAAGAATACTGGTTACATCTGATATTCCCAGAAAGATACTGGATAAAGCTAACAGGGAATTTTATAAGCTATGTAAAAATATTCTAAATTTTATATTTATTAATTTTTAATATAAAGTGTGAAGGAAGAAAGTTATCAGCCTTGCATTTAAACAATAAGATCTATCAATTTAATTTAGAGGAGTCTAAAGGGAAAAGTTACAAGAGTTGAATCTGTTGCATATGATTTTTTTAGAGTTAAGGTAACCAAAGTTGTAATCATTTCAAACTGTTCCATAGGAATTTTTGTAAGGTAATTGTTCTACTATTTAAAAAAAGCAGCTTTGATTGCTTGAGATTGAGAATCCAACTTGGGTATGTGTGCTTCAGTTTATATTTAAAAATTATGCTGTAGTCATATGTTTTTCTATGTGTAATAGGTCTTAAAAAAACTATTATAAACCTCTGGTAGAAAGATTCAGAGGATTCAGGGTGCTTAATGTCGTATAATATCCAGGCTATTACCCAGGGTTGAGACTTGAGAGTTCACATACCTATGTATTACTGAGCTTACGTTCTATCAAAATAGCTAGGGCCAAAGAAGTACATTTTTTCTATCTTTCATCCATCCAAAAACAGTAGGAGTCAAATTTTATTTTTTGTAATTTGTGAGATTGTCAACATGCAAAGTTGTAGATTGTAGATTTTTAAATATGATAAGTGGAGTATTCCCTAGGTTGTTTTTTTTTTTTTAATTCAAATGATTTCTAAGTTGAATCCACAACTTCATTTTCTGTTGAAATTCATTTTGTGTTGGGTCTTTATAGCTCCTTCATCTCTTCTGTTCTGTTCTTTTTAATTTACCAGAATTGCCTCCCATCTAGCGTAAACAATTTGCAGATGGTCAGTGACTAATAGACAAGTTAAAGTAATTGGAATTTTTCTAATATTTTGAGGAATGTCTAGCCAATTTCAATTAATTTAATACTATTTTATTAAGAACATTCACACTCCGAGAGCAGAGATCAAAGAAAAACTATAATGCTTAGAAAAAATAAAGTGCAACCAAACAGTTGGCTAGTTAACCAACCAGAAACTCTTCGGCTGAAAAACCTAGCAGCCTCTGCAAGGTGTGAGTTCAGGTCATGGTGGATTGGGTTAAGCGGCTGTAGGTCTTGTTATTTGACTTAACATAATAAGAAATATTTTTTTTGCCTTGTGCTTTTTAAATTTGAGGATTAGAAAATATCAGTGAACTTGCAGAGAGATGAATCACCAGGCATAGCAGAATTGGGCCTCATGCAGTAAGGCTGGAGCCAGGATAATCGGCCTGGAGACTAGGGAGAAGGCAGAACATTGTCTTTCCTCTGCTCAAATGGGCCCTCTTTGGAGGTGAAGGAGCATCTCAGGCACACGCTTAGATTTAACAGGCCATGCCCTTGCACAGCTCACTGTCGAGAATAACATTACTCCACACCGTATCCTTGTACAAGGAGTGACCCGAGCGTATTAAAAACAAAACACAGAAAGCCTAAAAGGAAACATGACCAAAATTAAGTGCAAACAAATGTGCCTTTCATTGTAGAAATATTGATCCCCTGCAAAAGAGAGGCATGTTTAATGAATACCCCTTAATGATTTCACAGTAGAGCAAACCATCTACGAAAAATCACGTGGTTAAAATAGAATGGCATAATCTGGCCCCAGTGAAATTCAATATTGTCAAAAGTGTAACAGTCACTATCTCGAAACTCTGAGAGTGAGAAAAGTACAAGATCAGGAGGAAAAGAAAAGCCAATTTATTTTGGCTTTGGTTTTAAAGTCAACTAAAATGCTTACGGGGATGCCATGAAAATACTTTCTAAACTAGTCTAATCCTATTCACGGTAATTATTTTCTTCCTTTCAGGCACAACACAGTTTAGAGAAAACAGCAAATGGGTTTTAGGGCGTAATGGGAAAGGCGGTATCATACTCAAAAAATGTTTCCTTATACTCAGCCATATCTTTTAAGATTTTACTTTCAGTAACCCTTTCAAATACTTTACACATAATTTCAAAAAATAAAGTAAGATTGCACTAAAAAAATTAAATGGGAAGGAAGTTAAATCAGTCAAAGATTTTGAGATTTGTATTTGTTGTATAGAGAGAGGCTCAACATCTGTGGTAATGGACAGATAAAGATGTACATATGAAATACGTATAATATTTATAATATCTCATAAATATATATACAATACATATTTAAGGGAATACATTTTGATTCTTTACAAGAGTAAGTGAGGAATTAGGCATTAAAATACAACCTAAAGTATATTGCTGTACAACAAGAGTTTTGTGTAGTCCTGGGCATAATAGATTATGATCTGGAAATAATACCCATCCTCCAGAAAATACAACTGGCCGAGAATTTTCTACATAAATCGAAAAAATCAGAAAACATAAAAATGTATGGACAGTATTTCCAAATCACACAGCTTCATTTCCAGAATGAAAAATCCAATCAAATCTAGGTTTCATGTCTACTGATGTTTCAGCACTGTGCAAAGTTTTTGAAAGCACACATGCAGACCACGTGACATAGCCAAATTTCAGCAGATGTCTTTCAATTAGAAGGTAAATTCTGGATATCAATCTTTATTTCTATATGACTATGGGAATCTCTTGAAGCTTAAAAAAATTCATAGCTACTTCTGTTCAGCTGCCTGGATATACAAACCAAACCCAGAGAAAAACAGTGAACCAACCTTTCAGTAATTTTATTAATGCTTAAAATAAAGAAATGTACACTATTGTTCACTTTGTTACAGAAATATGAAGTTTGGCAATTAAAAAACTTAACGTAGGTTCTCTGCCAGAAATTTGGCAGATAATTTCAAATCCCAGCATTATAATGAGCCAGCATCTCTCCTATACAATGAGAATATGAAAACAAGTAGTATAGACAAGAGTATAACTCTTTTAATATTGTTAGTAATTCAGTGCCCACAAAAAATGCTTATCCAGTTAGAGTATTATTACTCTAATTACGACTTGAACCTAATTTACCACATTAACTTAAAGTTTTCTCTTGTCATTTGCTAACTTATGTTTTCCTGTACATGTAGAAGAAAATATGTAAAGTTTTACTTTGGAGTAAAAAATAGAGACTAATTTTAAATATATTTGTGGTAGGACATTGATTTTTTAATGCTGAACAACAATTTTGAGGAATTAAACTGTCATCTGCTAAGATGACTCACAGAGCCACAGTAATAGCAGGAGTCCTCAAGTCAAACAGGATACTCAAGACAGTAATGTGATGTGCAAAGAAAATGTGTTTTTTTTTCAAGTCCTTCCTTACACTTTCTCCATGACTTTAAATAACTATGAAGGGCCAACTCACTGTGTGACTTCGTGACTTCCATCTTTTTTGTGTTTATGATTTCATGTAATCCTTTCCCCCTGAGTAGGGAGAGGATCTATGACTTGCTTCTAACTCCTTTTTGGTGAAGGTAAAAGGGTGTTAGCGCTGTGATTTTGGTACTACATACACCACTTATGCTTAACCACCTGGGACCAGAGACCCATCTTACAGCTTAAAAAGTAGTAGACATGTTAGAAAATTCCATGTGCCAAAGAACCATGACCTGCACCTAGAAACAGCAAAAAGCCAGCACCTGAGAAATACACCTGTGAGGAAATAATTGTACCAACAACTACAGGGGGTTTAAGCACCGTGTTCATCAGTGTAGCTTCAGGAATGATACAGACTTGGTGTCAAGTGCTTGACCACTGGGGAGGACACACAGTGGAGTGGAGGCCACTGTGCACAGATCCCAGAAATTGAGATTAAAACAAACAAACAAAAAAAACGAATTCACAAAAAGAATTATGTGTGCTTTTAAATAACTGCTTTGGTGATCTATATACCCATAGAAGATTAACATATTTTACCTTCGTGTACATGTTTCTTTTATTTCTATTTTTAATGGAAAATTCATTATTAGCTTTTCTAAAAAATCCGAGATCTGAAGAACCTGTGAAGAGAACATAGTTCGTCGGAGCAAGAAATTTGATAAAGTCAAATTTAAACCCATGAAAATATATAAACCCAAGGTATCAGTATTGCAAAAAAAATGTTGAACTGGAGACAACTTTTCTGTATAACAGTCCTGATTTCTGAAACCTCTGTAAAGAAATCTAGAGAGCTGCTCTGAGCCAGAGGGCAGAAACCCTAAGTGAAAGGCTGCTGTTCATTACTTTGCACTTTGACAAAACATCCCACATATATCTTGAAGACATCTGATGGCTCTACAGATGGCCGTTTTGAAATCAAAAGAGGACTGATTCCTTAAACTTAGGGTTAAGTACACAGAACTTCTATACCCAGAGTCATTCCTCTAACTTATGTGAAATTCAATCTACAAATGATAAGATATGTACTATTCTTAAAGATTTGTTTTCCTCTATCACATAAAACAAACATTATTAAAATGCATATAATAACATTAGAGGAAAATGATATTTATTTTTGTTTTCTTGGGACGGGGGGTTTGGTATTGGAGATGAAATCCAACAAACATAGAGCTACAATCCATCTTCTATTTGGAAACAACACCTCCTGGAAATCTCAGGATGCCCTAGGATTTGTATTTTCCTGTGTCTACCTCCTGAGTAACTGGGTTTACAGGTGTGTGCCACTGTGCCTGACTATATATTTCTTTTCCACTGACTTCCCCCTGCCAGGATCACAAAGCTGATTTTTATGTTCTTCTGATGTAGACAATATTTCCAATCTAGGACACACAGATAATGTTGACAATTGACTTTATTACTTAAAAATATGAGAACAAAATATTTTCACCATCATCCGTAAGGACTAATTCCTTTGCAAAAGAAAATCTCGCCAAATACCATTGTTGTGCTTTATGTCTCCTATTTTGTGTCCTCGTTACTTTATGTTAACACCAGATCTCATATTCTGCTAACTTGGTGTGTGTAGGTTGTATCACGACTTCCCCGGGAACAAGGAAATCGTTTTGTGCTGGAGAATGCGAGCAACTTTTAACAATCTCCTTTAAAAATGAAACAGACGCATCCATCTCCTGGCATCCTATGCTTCGTCATCTGAAACGAGTATGGTAATTTACTAAGGACTTATCACAGGATCACGGGAAATTGCGTAATTGTCTTTTCCATTCTGGCATTTTCCTCCCATTCTGCCTCCAAACACATTGGGCCTGAGATCCTATAAAATGCGTGTAATTTAAGCCCTGCTTCTATTTAACAGCTCTTTGGGGATACTGGAGGAAAGCAAAGTTTTATACATATTAAAACTAAAATGTGAACTACCAGTCAGGAATACAGAGAAGGCTGGTAGAGTTACGGGAGAATAGGAAATGGGTTTCCTTCCTGAGATTTTAATTTAGTGATATTTCCTATAAGGTGCCTGGAGCACTTGTTAACATTCATATCATGGTAATGAGATTTATTTTTCATAAAGAATATAAATTGGGAAGGAAAACCTTCGGGAATGAGCAATGGGCCGGCATGGAGAAGCACAGGGGCTGGATCTCCTCCTCTCCTCTTTTTTCAAGCACACGTGCACACTAATTACGCCTGGGTCTCTCGCGTTCTCTTTTGATTTCTTATTTCTGCATCTCCATTTCAGCTTCCAAGCGTAGTTTTCTTCTCTCAAAGCCTTCTATTATACAGTTAAACATTGTACATCTCAATCTACCCTAACAGCCCAGGTAGGTTCTTTAATTTTTTAATCAACATATTTAAATAATCAACTCATGTTCTGGTTCATTAAGACATGGTTTCAGGTGTTGCTTATCAATTTGAATTAGACTTTAAATGCCAATGCTTATTTGAGTTCCTTTGTCATTGTTTTTAGATGTTTCATCATGTAAGGTACGTGTGTAATTGATACCTTAGGAAGCGATAAACATGATTAATATTACTAAGTATCTAAATCACAAATTTATTAACCACAAAATAGTTAACCATTGTATGTTCAATGTTTGTGTACAGCATGGGCTGCTTGCTCAATGTATTTTTATGCATATAGTGAAATTTGTTCTTTACTCCTAGTCTTGGCAAAATGCTTGTTACTCATCCTTTGTAATTCAAAAAAATATACTCTGAGTTAATATTAAAAGCTAAGATATTGCTCCCATGAGCTGTGTGTCTCAATTCTTTGTTTAGTTTTACATTGTTGCTGTCACGTATGGCTTCATTTTCAGAAACTACAATAAAGGAAGGGAGTTTCAGTAGGGGGAGTTTACAGAATGTGGTGGATTCAAAGAGTAATCGCAGATGTACAGCTTGAGCGTGTTCACACGAGCATATCAGCTCATTCCCGAGGTTCCCGTTTCACTGCGAGTGGACACATTTCATTTTCAGTTCCTCGGGACACAAAGTAATAGTGAAAATGCAGATAGCTTATAATTAAAAACTTCGTGAAACGTGTACTCCATAGGTGGGCTTCAAACAATAAAACATCGTTCACATCCACTAACCCCTTTTGAAATTGAGCACTCATTTTCTGGTAAGAGTTGTGTAATTCTTTAAAGCGTATTATTTTTTTCAAATGGAACAGTTCAGCTATCCGAAATAAGAACAGCTTCCCCTTGCCATCTGTTCAATACACGTGCTCTGTTTAAATCTACTTATCTATGAAAAATTGAACAAACTTTCCTTGTATTTCCTAGAATAATAGTCTTATGATGGTCATTTTCTTTCAAATATAAATAAGTTACGATCATTAAAATGTATTTTTCATAAAATTATAAGAAATAAAATTGTATCTATGATACTACCCGTTTTATAGAAGTCAGACTGGAAGATCTCTACTTTGGCGTTATAAAGTACAAAGGTTTAGGCATGACTAGTACATATGAAGCCTTGGTTGAATTCTCAGTACTACACACACATACAGACACGTTTTTAAAAATTAATTCATCGATGGATTAATTTTTTGGGGGGAACTAAAGCCTGCATTTTCACTCAATGACTGCCCATATTTTCTGATTTGTAAAACCGAGGCAATAACCTCATGATTATTGACATGACTTTGAGCACACTTCCTGGAAAAATATAAGAATTCAACAAAGTGTTGATAATTTATTATTAAAATCAAATTATTCTTTCAAAACTAATCGTATGACATTTTGTGGTAGTTTGGTAAGTACCATATTCACTGTCGTGTGAAAAAGAAAGAAATATACACTATAATGGTTGGTTTCATTGTAAAGTAAAAAAAAAATCATCACATACAAATTTTGTTTAAAAATCAGTATTACGATTTATTATATTTTGAAATATATGTAATTTTAAAATAACATTTGAAAGGCCCAGACCTGTGTGTCCCATAATGAAGCAAGAGACATTTCTATCCTTCTTGAGCTTATCCCTTTAATGATAGGTAAGTAAATGCACATCAATATAAATATGAGTATAAATGTAAATGAAATTACATGCATCCCTCATTCTGCACAAGATTTTACTGTTCGTTTCACCTGTATGTATCTGTTGAAAACAGTTTCTGTACCACTTGCTTAGTATTTCATTTGAAGTGGCATTGCATTTGGAAAGAGTCTGAAGAAATTTTTACAGAAAAATTGGCAGGAATTTATTGCTATATTATTCATCAACAGTGAAATATTATCCACTAAGTATTTGAAATAACACTGAAAGTATTATTGAAAAATATAACTATCATTTCCATGTACCCTTTTAAAACTCAGAAATTATTATCATTGATTTTTTTGATAATTTAAACTATTTTGCATAATCAATTCAGGCAACTATGTACAAGAAATATTAATGTAAAACTAGGCAAATTATTCAATTTCTCTACACGATGATATCTTATGAATCACCTGCCATTTCATAATTATTCAGATACCTAATTTCGGCTTCAAGCGGACTAACAAATATTTAGAATGGCCACTGAATTGAGATTTGTATAAAAACATTAACCTAGGTGGTCAGAATTTTGGAAATCACAGACATTCACTCTTCTGTGTCAGTCTCACTGCTTTTATTTTAATTGTCTCCAACATAAAGAGCTTAATATTTAATATACTTTCCATTTACAAATTTTTATAATACTTGCTATTTTATGATGAAAGTTAACTTGTATGATACTTTATAACATATCTTTTAAATGCACTACATGTAAAGTATTTGATCTCTGTAAAATAAAATAAACCATGACTCTTTGGACATAGATTCTGTAGATGATTCCGTCAAATTTTAAATTTTTCAATTAATAGCACATCATTGCAAAAAAGATGAAGCATTCAATATCATGTAATATACTGGAAGTTTATCAACCATAGTGTGTATGAGTCAAAATTAGGCAAATGTATTTGAGGTGGAAGGTTAAAATATATTTAGTTGTAAAATTAACCACATTTACTAACAAAATTTTTGAATAGAGAAAAATTTAGAAAATTTTCTTTAAAATAACATAATTGAAAATCTACCAACAAATTTTCTTGATGAAATTAAATTTGGACCACAAAAATCTAAGTTTATCGTATGTATAAAAATTGAACATTCCTAAAGACTGGGGAAAAGTAAATATCTTTTCTAAACTAAATTAAATACCCAAACTAAAAATTAACTAAATCAATTCCATTATTTAGTTCATTGTGAGGTTTAGAGAGGTCCTACCTTCATCCGAAACTGTTTTCTTTTATTTATATCTTTGAAGTAAATATGGAACCAAGTTTAATTAAAGGGTAGAAGATTTCTTTTAGGAATAGAAGCATTTTTTTTTTCTTAGCAGATTCCAAAGTATAAGAACCTGTCCTTGGTAGACAAATAATAAAAAGGCAAGTTACAGTTTACACATATCTCTATGAAAAAGTAAAGGGATTTCTATTACTTTGATATTTTTGAACTTGTGCAGAAGTGTGCATAAAGAATTCTATATGTACCTTAGGAAATGTGTATGAAAAGATTTGGGGAAAGGAAGAGACAGAAGACAAGGGGTAAATCCGCAAGAAACCAAGGTTGATAAGGTCACCACGTGAGGCAAGCAAGTGTGGAGAAAGTGCTACCTTAATACATAGTGTAAAAGGCAATCTGCAGACACCGAAGAGAGTAAGAAAAAAATAAATTACTTATAGAAATTACTACAGTGTGGAAAAATGAAAGTGGTAGCTTTGAACACATTATACGTTTCTTTGATTAGCATAGTAATAAAGCAGAAAAATCATTTTGTGCATTGGAATCTCAGTCAGTAGTTCCTAAATTTGAATCTAAGAATGTCAAAGAATCCAGTTGGACCTGTGATATCTGCTGGTTCGTCAGGAATACACAGCTTGACGAGAGGGCAGACTATACTATGAAGGTAAGTGGAAATCCACACTAAATCGTTGGCGACCCATGTGATGACTGAAGAAGTTCTGAGTAGATCAGAAATTCCATATATTCAACACAGAAATGGCTAACTTTAGCTAAGACTCTGGCACTAATTCAATTTAAGAGAAATGTATCACTCATGCCTCAGTCAAGTTGATGTTAGTCAAGGTCATAGCACATGGTGACTAAAAGCAAAAGGAGAAAGCTAAAAAACAGATAAATTTACACCACAAAAAATCACTATTTTTGAGCAAGGGAGAAAGAAAAATATGTAAGTTCCTAATGTAAAATCAGACCCATGCAATTTAATTGTCATTTAAACAAGGAACCATTAAATAATGAAATCTATATCTCCTTAAAAACGTTTCCTTAGATGTGGGAGCATAATTCAGTGACTAACTTGCTTAAGAATCAAAAGCACCTCTGGTTTACCACCCCCTAGCACCACCTAGCCATTGGGCCTGGTGGTGCACACCTGGAATTCCAGTTCTCAGGAGGCAGAGGCAGGAAAATAGTCATGAGTTCCAGGCCAGCCCAGATACCAGCAAGTTCTGGGTGAACCTGATCTACAGAGCAATACCTGGTCTCAAAAACAAACAAACAAAAACAAAACAAAACAAAACAAAAACAAACAAATAAAAATCTTTCTAAAATAATACTTCAAAATTTGAGGGTTTTGTAGATAACTATACGCAACTTGACACCATTATGTTTAGTGATGTCAATCAAACTCAAAAGGTTAAAATCTCATGGTTTCTCATTTACGAGAAACACAGTATATAGGCATTTTATAGAACCAGGTGAGTCTGACAGTGGGGGTGGGGGGAATGAGGGAGGGAGTGGGAAGACCAAAGAGGGAAGGGAAGGAATGTGATGTTGATGCAATAATAAAATATTCCATGTTGGTATCGTCTCAGCCATGTTCTCACCTTGATGTTTACATCAGGAGTAAAAATAAGCACTGACACGCATTTCTAAGAAAAAATTAAAACTGTATCTATCTAAAATCATTCATTGGATAAAATAGATGTAGGTATAATCTATTTATTGGATAGATTTATATTGCTATATCTAATGTGTATCTTTTTGAGAGAGATAGAGACGTGGTCTCACTCTTTAGTCCAAGCTGTTCATGAACTCTAGATATAGCCCAGGCTAACCTTAGACTCACAGCAATCCTCCTCCTCAGTGTCATGAGTGCTAGGATTACAGGTGTGCACTACCAAACCCGACTTACGTAGTGTTGGAGAATCGAATTCAGGACCTTGTGTTTTCTAGGCGAGTACTTTAACCACACTTCTATTCCTCTAGCCAGCCCAAATGTATGGGTGTGAAGTGAATAAAAAGATAACATTTAATTGAAAATTAAACATCATAGAATTAATGTATAAAAATGTCAAGGTGAACTCCACTAATCTATGCAGTTAATAAGCTTTAATAATTATTATACGTTATGGCACAACAGGGCAGGTACTCAATTTAGGATAAGATAGCACGGATTAAAAGTGAATTCTATCATTTATCCCCCTGTGAAGTCGGGACAGGTATGCCTTTCAATCAAGGCTATTTTTCTTTCTAACTGCTGATATTATGTCTAATAATGAGTATTTTTGAAGACAGAATAACTTAGATATTACATACAACAGTTTGGTTGTTGCCCAGAACAGTGGGCACCCAAGTAGCAATCTCAGGGAGGACCCTCCTGCCCTTGCCACACATTATAAAAGAGAGTGCCACAGAACCAAGCACTAGAAGCCTACCTCCAAAGACCTAGACAAATGTATTATTGTCAGAATAAATTTGGACATTTTTAAACTTTTATTTTCAAGATTTAAAACATTTTTCTGTGTGCCACTTATCATCTTTTTAACACCATTCATTTCAGAGGTGGTCATTTAATATTAAGAAACTTTCTAAAGTCTGTCAAAGAAAAATGGAGAGTGGAGACTAAACATTCTCAAGCACGGTCATCTCAGCTACTTCTTATATTAAAAATATTTCTTGCTTTCAGTGTTGATGTGGTCTATTTCATGAAAATCTTAGTTGCTGCTGTAGTATTTCAATTTTGCTTGAAAACTCTGATTTCACAAATTCAGTTCCTTATTTTGACTTAGTATTTTTAAGTTACAGATTGACAAAGGTAAGCAAGGAAATTCAAGGTTTATGAGGATATTATAAAATTGTATGAAATAAATGCTATTTTGACAAGACTGAGTGATCTTGTATGTGATTTGCTTTCTTATGCTTTTGTGTAGAGACGTATAGTCTTTCATTCTATTTTAATGCATGTCTGACTAATCACATGTTGAGTGTGGCATTCCACTAGAACACGTGTGTTAGCATGCTTGTAGTGAAAGGCCAGGTTAATTTTTGTTAACGATCATGTATTTTAAATAATTCATAAATGCATCAATACTTTTAAGAATTCCACTCATGGCAGTCTGACAGTGATGGAAACAAGCAGTGTCAGAATCCAACATGTAACCGATAATATGAATGAAGTTCCAAAAAGATGGAAGCGAAAGGTTAAAACATTTTGGAGTCATAAGGAGCCTAGTAAAACTACAGAATTGCTGAAACAAATTGAAGAATACTTGTTTTTATGTAATTTCTACATCTCAATTCTAGTGCCTGACTAGGTACCATCATCCTGCCCTTCTATTCACTCTGAAATCATTCCTGTTACATGTATAATGCTTTTCCAGTTAACAATATAGTCATGGCAGAACTTTATTCTTGTATTACATTGTTAATCACCAAATCAGACTTATAGTTTCCTTAAGGCAGTGACAATGTACTATAATAATTGCTTCAACTAATATTTTTGATGAAGGGTTGAATAAATGGATAGTGAATGTGCAAATACTACTGAACTAAAGCACACAAAATTAAGGAAGTTAGTGAAAAACTAAATAAAAATCTATTAATAGTATTCTTGCTAATGTTTGCCATTGTGAGACAGAATACTAAGGAAAAAATAGGAACAGCAAGAGAGTAGGGAAAAGTGCAGGGATAGCACAGCACTTCCACTTGACTATGAATTCTAGTTCTACCATTTGCTAACTGGTATTAGGGTAGATAATGAATCATCAGCCCTATTTGTAGTATTTGTGCATATTAACATGACCTCAGTTTTCTCCAATGAGGTTATTATAGCATAAATATACACTGAGTTCTGTCTTAAAGTGTGTGGATTTTCTTTTCAGCATACATTAGACACTAAATAAAGGTATTTTCCTATTTTTTCTATTGCTCTATAATTCTTCACCATTGATTGGATTTAAAGGTTATTTAGACATTTAGGATCAAGTGTTATTTAGACATTTAGGACATTTTAAAATTTAAAATGCCTGGATTCTTTATTTTTTATAATGGGCTATAAATTTAATCTACTGTATTCATCTTGACTCATATCAAGAGGATGTTTGATATGTTATGGTAAAGTATATACATATTGCTTGTTATTTTTCCGGTACATTTCTATTTTCTATGTTTAATCAAATGTTTCTTTTATTTTCCGGGACAGAATACCAAACATTCCCAATTTAATGGAGGAAAGGTTTATAAGTTCACAGTTTCAGAAGTTCTCAGTCTATTCATGGGCAGCTGGCAATGATGGAAGCACATGGCAGGGGCGAGCTGGAGGAAAGTTGTTCCTGGTATGGCGGACAAGAAGGCAAGTCAATGAGGAAGGATTAGAGTATATCCTTCCAGTGCATGTTGCCGTGATCTATCCCTTCATGGTCAAGCCCTAGAATCAACCGTTCCTCGTAAAGCCCCGATGCTTTATCCCTTTGGGCTGGGTCCTTCTGAACAGCATGTGGAATTCATAGATAAGCTATAACACTCCAATAGATGAGGCTCTGGGGAACATTTCAGATCTAAAGGATAACATTATGGTTCCCAGCCTCCAACACACTCATATCCAGCTTTGGTTGCAGAATGCATTCAGTGCATCTCTAAGAATTGTCAACATCACAGCAGTTCCAGTGCTGCCAAAAGTAACCAAGTCCAGAGTTTGTGCTGAGACTCAAGGTAAACTCTTAGCCATGAGCTCTTGTGAAAATCAAAGAAAAGTGAAATACTTCTAACATACCATGACACAGTCTAAAATATTCCCATTTCAAAAGTGAGCAATATGAGTATAGGAAGCATTTGGACCAAAGTAAGACCAAAAATCCAATAGGGCAAGCACCAAATCCTACAGTTCTATTAGCTTCTATAGCTTTTGATTAACACCTAGGCTGCAATGTTGCAAACTCTTAGATCTAAATGCCTGAGGTAGCCCCACTCCTATGATAGTGACTCAAGCTATATCCTTCTGCTTTGGACTGGCTTCATTCAGAGCCTGTAGTTATCCTCTGCAGATGAACTGTGTTTTCCACATCTGCAAATTCCCAGGTCCCACTGGATTTTCAGCTTTACCTTCACAACCTCACAAACTGCCCTCCCGGGGGCATATTTTCTGGCCTCCGAACCTTTCTTCTGAAATCTGGGTGAAAGCTTTTCTGATGCCACAGTCTGCGTGCCTCTGAAACCAGCACCAGTTGGATGATATCAAGGTTAGCCACTAGCATCAAGACTACTCTACCCCATTTGGACAATGGTTGCAGCAGCCTCCAAGTGCCTAGATGAGTGAACCCTGAGGGGCTGAACTTTGTCAAACATTTTCCTCTTTGGTCCTACATGATCCTTGGTGTACACTCCTCAGAGCAAAAGCTTTTTGCCTTTCCTTTTCGTCCTGAATTGAATTTTAAAGGGTGAGGTTTTGCTGATTTCTGAGATGAACTCAAGGCATTTTTTTTCCTATAGTCTCATTTCCAAATCTTTGATTTCTTTGTATTATCAATCTGTTCAGCGATCTTGTGCTCTTTTAGCACTATTTTGTGATCACATTTTTTTTCTGGCAAAACTGGAAGTTTTTAAACATCTTTTTCCTCTGCTCTTTTCCCCTGCTTCCCAGCTAGCTAAAAGCTGCCAGCAGTACCCACGTCACAGCCTGAACATTTTGATGCCTTGGAATTTCCCTAGATTAACTAGCCCACTACTCTTAATCTCAGGTTTAGGTAAGGTCTCAAGACAGGGAAAGTACCAACATATGTTTGCCATAGCATAATATATGTGACTTTGAGAACACCTTTCATTACAGTCCTCCTTTCTATCTGAAATCTTATGATTTTTTTTTTTTTTTTTTTTTTTACAATCCACCTTGCAATCTACATTCTGATCTTTGGAACTTGGATGAGAATCATCTATCATACTTGACTGATAGCATTCTAAGGCTTCTCTACTTGGCGTCTTCAAATCTTTCCTAGCTCTTCTTGAAAACCCCTTCCAAAAGTTTCTAAACAAGATTGGCAGGTAAAGTCAAAGCAATGACCACACTTGCAATGCAGATTTTTGTTTTAATTACTTTTTATTGCTAAGACAGAATACCCAAACCTACAACTTACGGAAGGAAATGTTTATTTTAGACTAATTTCAGAAAGTTTCAGTCCACTCATGGGTAGCTGACAATTAGGTAAGCACATAGTGGAGGCTTAGCCGGCCTATTCAGGGCATGAGGGAAGTGAAGTCAAGTCAACAAGGAAGGGCCGAGCTGCCACACTCCTTTCCAGATCATGTCCCAGTGACCTGCCTCTTGCAGGTGAATCCCCAGGAACTTCATCTTCCTAGTAAAGCCCCTGTGCTCCACCCCTTCAAGAAGGTCCCTAACTCTTAATAACATATACGAATATCCCACAACATCCAAATACATGAGGCTCTTGGGGGACATTTCAGATTCAAGGTGCAGCACTAATATTAATACTATTTTCATAAAATCATGAAGGCACAGGTAACACGTTGAAGAATAGGATAATTTTGATAAGCCAAAATTATTAAATGCTTTTAACTTACAGTTTCTTAACTGTAGGTGTTGTTATTCTCTACTTGCTGCTTATATTGAAGACCAATGATCAATGAGCACCATATTTAGAAACACACTTAAGAAATCATAATTATCGAAAAGGAAGTGTCAGATGTTTCCTTACTACTCTGTTCAAAATTGTTCTTCCAGTATCCAGATGAAAACAGTTCATAGAAAGCTGTGGATCCTTGAAAATTCCATTAACCAGGTGAACCTATTTCTTAATTGCTGCTGGCAACACGAAAAGTTAGAAAGTTGCTGAACGTTTAGCATGATGATAAGTGAAAATGAGAAGAAATGTAAAAAGTACTCTAATTTTGCTCAATTTTGTAATTATGCATTGCTAAAATGGTGCTGATCTGTCTAATTCTTTCTGTCCCCAGTGCTACGATTCTATTAGAGACCTCCAATGTATTCAGCTTAGATTGTATCAATTACCTTCCAACATCTCCTGCCTTTATTAGTACCTTCTTCCAAAAATTCCCATGTGCTTCCTCTCACAGGAATGCCCCATTTCCCTTAATAACTATTCAAACATCTTCACATTAATTTTAAGGTACTGAGAGTTGACCTCAGTTGGCCTCTTTGGGCTTCTCTTTCCAGATCTCAGAATCCTAGCTCTTAAAGCCAAACTAAGCTTCTTTTTTTTGTATTCATCTTGCAATCTCTGTCCTTCAGTTTCTCCCACACTTCTCCTCCGACATTTGTTTTCTCTCTAGTTAACCTGCCTCATCCCTACTCATCATTCAGGTGACAGGTTAAATGCCATTTTCTGTGCTAGGTGCTAACCCTTGCTTGGCCCTGCAATTCTGAGACAGATGTGGTTCTTATGAGAGCCCATAAAATGCAGGTCTACTTTTACACTAGCGAGTAATTGTGGATTTAATAGTCTGCGCCCCTTACCAGATGGTGAAATACTTTATTCACCCTTGAATCTGGAGCCAACTGCACAGTTTCTGGCACATGAGTCAAAAAAATAGTCAGATCTGAAAGAATAAAAGCATGAAGTGTCTCTGGTTAGCTTATTTTTAAGGAAAGTGAATATGATTTCATTTTATATTTTCAATTTTACAATACATGTAAAAACATAAATGTCATTTTACTGATGTTCTTTACAAGTGTCTCAGTCATCCTTGTTTATATTGAACACAAAGTTTAAGCTCAAAAGTCACTTACAAGTAATAAAGCCAGAATAATAGCATAAAACTCAAATTACATACACTTATTGGTCATATATAACCTTGATGTAATTGAAGAGCAAAACTGGAAGAGTGAGACCTTCAAAGGATCACAAAGCAGACAGTTTTTGCCTTAGATGTGTCAAGAAAATGTCAGGTCCATGAGTTTTGTCAAGTCCTATAAAAAGATGTTCAGAACACTTAGTATAATATAACACTTAATATATTCCCTCCACCACCACACCTGAACACCCGGATAGAGAATATGAACCTATGTTCATGTGCCAATAGGAGCAGAAGTAAAAGATTGGGAAAAACATGGAACAAGTAAAAAGCCACACAATGAACTTTGTGCCAATACAGATTTTCCCTCGGTTAGAACACTTCTGATGGGTGGGATTCTTTCCTTCTGCACAAACTCCTCCTTTTCTTAAATATTCCTCTAACTCTGTTACAGCACAGCAGAAGAGACCTCAAGGCTTTAGAAAAATGCCTTATAGAAACTCGGTTTGCAAGGGAAACACTAAATTAAATTTTAAAAAGACTGAACAAGTCATCTCAGCATTTGACAAACCAATGAGAAGGAGGAGGACTCTGTTAGCTTATTTTATATCTAATTTGAAATTTAAATAAATAGCAAGTCAAGGCTTTTGCATGGAAGACCCTAAAGACATGAGCTATATAAAAGAAGTCATGAAAGGTATTTTTTTAAAAAATAAATGAATATCGACTTATTCGAGGGACAAAACCCAAAATGACTGGACCTAAAATGAATCAAAGGAGTCAGAATCATGGCACAGGCCTGTAATTCTAGCCCTTTGGGACCCTGGGTCAGGAGGCTCTCAAGTTTGTATACAATCTGAGAGACTTAGTGAGATCTAGTCTCAGTTAGTTAGTACATGGGGACTGGGAATAGCACAGAGAAAAAGTCTTGTGTTCAATATTTAACGCTGCAAAAATAAATGAATCAGTAAATATAAAATTAGGATGGGATCAGAATCAGCAGGTGAGCAGGAAATATGGAGGGGAGAATAAGAGATTAAAAAGCTATCAAGATATGATATGCACATACCAACTCATGAAATATTTAATATTTCATACTGTTAATATATATTAACAAAATGAGAAAGGAAAAGAAATATCAACTGACAAAATTACAAAAGCTGAAATAAAAAACAGAAACATTGCAAATTATTTATCTCCTGGAGATGCAAGAAAATAATGTGAGAAGTTTAAAAGAACTTTTAGAAAAACAAAGAAACTTGAGCAATGTGAGAGAAAATTCCAAATTTATAACAAGAGCACTGACCAGAACTAAGGAACATACAATGATCAGCAAATGTAGTGCATATTTAAAATTAAAAATATTGTAGTAAAAGATATGTTGACATTAGTAAACCTTAAAATACTCTCACTTATCCCAGTGGGAAATTCAGTTAGTAACTGGTACTGAGAGTGGGATCTTTTGTGATTGTATGTGAGCAGGTGGTTCAGCAGCCTTTGGCACTGGTTTTCAGGATGGGTTTGGAACAATGCACCAATATGGTTGAAAGAAGCCCGGGGACTCTGTAAAACTCGCCAAAAGTACTTTGCATCAAGACAACAGAAAGGAAGAGTTGATGGCATCTGAGTATTCAGCAAGATCCCACCCACAACAAACTCAAAAATACGAAAGTGTAAAAATTTTCTGTGGAAAGAGTCCCTTGTAGGTCCCTGCTGGGAAATTGGTTTCCTGGGATTGATTTAAAGTGTTTGATTTTCAGAGATCAAAGGCCTCTGCAGCCATGATAAACAGTTCACACTGCTAGTTAAGCTGTCTGCAGACCTACCTCCCCACCATCTTGTGGTGCTGCTTTAATAGATACGCAGGATGCAAGCATTGTAGTTTAACAAAAAATGTCCATCCAGATTAAAAAAAAAATAGATCTAAGAGATCAGGCAGTCTGTCTTGAGAGTGTAAACTTGGGACAGTGAAGCCAAAGATTCCGTAGAAACCCCAGGAATTTGGGGATGCCAGGAACATGGACTTTCTACTGAAGAAAGTTCTAGGAAGGGAGGACAGCCAGCTCAAGGGAGAGGTCATGTGTGCTCCAACTAACAAGGCATGAGACTGCCGAGACCTTTGGAGCTCACACCTCACTACAGTGTGTTCCCCTTGCTGAGCAGAGTGCCACAGAACAGAATATTTGCCCTGGTTGGTGTTGGTCTCGCTTTGGTCTGATTCCTTTGTGTTTCCCTACATCTCTCTTTTGAAATGGAAATGCTTTTCCCCACTGCCATTCTGTTGAAAATATTTAACTTTTTTTGACTTTCTCAAAGGTTTCCAGCTAAGGTTATGTTGAGTCTCAGAGGAGATTTTGGGCTTGACTAGAAACAGTCTTGCATTCATTTGGAATGAATAAATACATTCATTATATAATTTCATATTGTATATATGATATATATTATATTCATAATATATAGAAGAACAATTAAGGAAATTTGCGAATTTAAGCTACAGTGTGAGTCAGGGACTTCAATTGCACGTTTTAAGCCCAGGTAAATTTTGAGCTGCATGCTTTTTAACTCTTCGAGGAGCACTTATAATATTACAGTAAGGAAATGCATCACATCTTTCAGAGCAAAGAATAGTTTTATAATAGCATCACATCCCGTGCATTTTGGAATTTGTCCTTAAAACTGAAATGTATAAAAGATAAACATTTTGAAGCGAATTTATTCAGGCCACAGAAATTTTATACTTTCCCATTGTGTTAACCAAATTTTCAAGTTACTTTCAATATTGAAGATTGAATTTAAGGCCTCATAAATGGGCAACAGCTCATCCACTGAGCTACACCCTAAGCCATTTAAAAATTCATTTTATGACAAGATCTTGATAAATTGCCCAAGCTGACATGGAACTTTTGTCCTCCTGCCTCAGCCTATGAGGAAAACAGGACAATAGGTGTATGTCCCCACAGCCAGTATGTTGACTCAACCATCTACCACTTTGGACAACTAATTGGTCACTTTCTGAAAGTAAGAATAAATATCACGATTATAATGATGGTTGCTCATATCCTAATATTATTTTAAAAATACTGGCTCATCTAATATGTGTAACAGAGATAATCAGAGATTTTGAGGGCCAAATATTTTAATAATAAATGGCTCTAAGAAATGGATTTTCTAGAAATAATCCCACTTAAGGTAATTTTTCTCTCCATTAACATGTTTACAACTTTCCACTGGAAAATTTTCCATTTAAGTAACAAAATCCATCGATATATTTGTACTTAAGATTCTCTTTCATCAGATTTTTAAGATTTTTGGGACGACTCTTCAATATTTGTAATAAACACACAGTATATGTTGGTGAAGTAACGTGTTTTGAAAATGTTGGCAGAAGATGCTTCTGCTTCGCTTTCCTCAGTATTTTGCAAGTTGTCGCATCGCTGCACACTCTCCCACACTCGGCCGACATCTGAACTTTTCTGTGATTTTACTCCCGGAAGTTTCACCCCACCTGTTTCCGCTGTACACTCAACATCTACTCTTTCTGCTCTCTAGTTTGTGTTTCACTCCTCTCTCCTTGCCAGGTATCCTTGCCCATAAAAACATAAAATTCTAGTCCAGCCTGGCGGTGCAGGCCAATAATCTCAGCACCGTAGGAAGCTGGTGCAGAATCTCAAGTTTGAGCTTAATCTGGATAACAGAGCTACTTTGCAAGACTCCGTCTTAAAATCAAAAAGAAAAATGCACCGGGGATGCAGTGTGCTGTGCTGTGAAATCCCTGTCTAAACCTCTAACTTACCTATATCTACATCTGCATCATCGTGTATTCCTATCTACATATATGCCTGTATCCATATTCTCCTCCTCCTACACCTTCTCTTTCATAACTTACCATTTTCTTCAACTTCCCTACTAAATTTTTTTCCAACATGCTAGCATAATTTTTAAAAAATCAGATAACTCCAGTCTATTCTTTAGAGGATTCGAGGAAAAGAAACAGATGAACATCTATGAGTTAAATTTTGTATTTTCCCTAATACAATTATAAAACAGTGATATGCAAAAAATTTTGGAAATAACAATCTTTTCATACCTTGAAGATTCAGTGTCCAGGGCATTCATAATATTAAAATAGTCTGACTGTAGAAAGTTGTTAATAAATCCCCGAAGGTATATTCCATATTCTGGAATACTGAGCACATACTATAGCAAGCAGTGTAATTCTATCTGGTTCCAGTAATTGCAGCAATTTGTGTAAAAGACAGAAATGTGCCCTTTACTCTAAGAAAAAAAATGAAATTGAACACCCTCATTCAGTGCCTGTAGCCAATTGACTTTGTTCTGGGGAAGATCTTTGCAAAATGGACGTTCCCAAAGTTATTGGCATTGTCCATGCTGCTTCTGTAAATGGTCATTTTCTTCTTTCTCAGATGAATTTTTCATGTTTCACTAAGAATAATTGTTGTGCCCCCAAAACGTTCTAGGCCTTGTATCTACTTTTAAGAATATAAAAAGAATAATAATATAAATAGAAAACTTCTTTTATCTCAGTGAATTTATGTTCTTAGCCTGTATAGATTTATATGGACCGCTACACGTAAGAGAAAATGTGGTAGAAGTCCATTCTGGGTAGGAGGGAGAGACAAAGAAATAACAGTTTGCTTAACTTATGAGTGGCAAGAGGCCTGCTTGACACTGAATCCTGAAGGCTCAGTAGTCACACGGGAAGTGGAGACGGGAAGCAGCACGCTGCCTTCCTCAGAGCATGTGTGGGAGCCTGCAACGGGCACGTCAGAATGGCAAGTCTAACTGCAACACGTACTATCAAATGCTAGAAGGATCTGGAAAGCTTCATATAAAATACCTTAAATGTGGTTAAAATTCATAGTTCTTCTGATATTTACAATCTATCTTATCTTTCATTTTCCTTAGATTAATAATGTTCTCATTGTGGATCAAAAATATGAATCCACGAAGATTCCATATACAGTCACGTGATTTTGCCCTTTCTTTCCTTAATTTTTTCCCCATTTTATTGATATGTGTTAGCACAAAATTTAAGGTTTACGATGAAGTTGAGCATTTTCTGCACCTACGTGTCTTGTCAAGGTGACAAGTACTTTCCCACTTTCCTTTTGTCCCTCCCAAGTACACATTTGTATTCACTGTCTTTTGTAAGCTAACCATAATAATTCTTATTTTTAAACGTCACTATTGTGTTTGTCTGTCCCTTTTCTCTTTGTCTGATTGTCTGTGTGGTACTAGACATAAAACCCATGGCCTTCTCACTATATCCCCAACCTTTTTTTTCCGTATTTTTAAAGCAGCCTTACTAAATTTTTCATATTGGGGTAAAACTTGGAATCTTCCTGCTGCAATATTTCAGAGCTTAGATTAAAAATGTGTGTTACCACGCTTGGCATCAAACAGCATTATTAATAGTAAACAAAAACTAGGATTTATCTAAATGCTCTTTCACTTTATATATGAGCATGCACACATTTTCTGAGTCCTCAAGACAATTAGCACACAGGTATGGCATTGAAATACAGAAAATCTGAAAAAAAGTTAACTTGTAATTGATTTTTCAAGTTTACACAGATACATACATAGATGCAGATATGCACCGTGGTACATACGTAGGAACTGAAAGCCACATGAGACATCGGAGTTACCGTGGCGGTAGAGGTCCACTCCTGTCTTCCTCTAGCTGCACACAAGTGCAAGTCCAGCGTGCTGTGGGCAGTCACACCTCTCAAAGGGACACATACCTTTCACTTTCCCTTCCCAACTTTTTCGCAGCCCAAGACACAGAGAGGAAAGTGTTCTGCCAATTATGGCAAATGTAAGAGAGTAACAAGTAGGAGAGCTGGGGCTCCCACAGGCACCCTGAGACGCTGTGCTGATCATCCTGGGGCAGCTCAGCATTTTGTGTCGTCCAGCTTTATTGAAACATACGAGTGTATAGACAGAAAATTTATTCTTTAATCAAACACTTTTTTTATTCTTTGGTAAATATCCCTAAATGTGCAACCACTATCAATATTAAGGGTGAGACCTCTTCCATCACCCCAAAACCTTTCTTTATATTCCTTTTGTAAGGACACAGTTACTTTCTTAGTGAGCTTTGATTAAAAACATTTTTAAACTACTCATAGCTTATAAAATTGAGTTCTGATTGTCATGTAATGTATTAAATATCATACTAAAACAGTTTAATATTAAAACACTGTCACATTAAAATATTTTTTTCTCTTTTAAATTCTCTGTTACC
This sequence comes from Ctenodactylus gundi, assembly GCA_004027205.1. Lineage (NCBI taxonomy): Eukaryota > Metazoa > Chordata > Mammalia > Rodentia > Ctenodactylidae > Ctenodactylus > Ctenodactylus gundi. The sequence goes on from PVKB01001325.1 coordinate 235,034, forward strand.
ATATACTCTTGGTTCTGCTTTTTAGCCTGTGCAAGTGTCTATCATTTTACATCTTTCTTACTTACATTCTTTCTTTAAGTCATCTATTTTATTCTTATGACAGAAGTTACATGTATTCTAAGAATTCCAATTGCACTTGGCTAGCCTTATCCAAATGTTCCAACTCGTGATAGTTTTTAAAAACAATATTCTGTATTATCAGGATGTATTAAAATGATTCATGGTCTAAGTATCAAGTAAAAACAGTTTCGAGGGTGTGTCTTACCTTTTATTGAGACAGTTTTTTTAATAACAAAAAAAGAGAATGACTATGCATGTAGTAGAATTTGGAAAAAGAGGACATACTAGGGTATAAGGCAAGGAGCTAAAAATAAGTGCCCTCTGTGATATGTTTTCTTTAGACCAAATAAAAAAAAATAAAGTATCTATCAAACTTGTTAATTTCTTATACAACACTGAAGAATATATCATTTTATTTAAACTAAAATGGAAGATGCTATCTTCATATAAATCTGGTGTATTCTAGATCTTCAAGGACAAGGAAACTCACAAATGATGTGCTCGTACGTTTGTAGAGGGAGATTCCCAGCGTGAAGCTACAGAGCTATGTAAGCTATTTCCATAAAAAGAAGACATTCATTCATCTACAGGCTAAAATTGTATTGAGTTCTTTGAAGTTTTTATAGTATAGGCTGACAGGATATAGAGAAAATCTAAAGGCTTACATTGTGAAATTAAACCAGAAAAAATTTCTCTATTCTCATGCTTCTTTTGTCGAATAAGAAGGTAAGATGAATGTGAGAATTATTAGGATAATCCCGATGATATAACTAGCCTAATTTTTTCCTAATTCTTTATGTTGATTTTGTTTATACATTTTTATATCTGTAGATTTTATTATATATTTTATCATTAAAAAGATTTCACAAATCAGGTTGGAGATACAGCACAGTGGTTAAGCATTTGCCTAGTAAGCATGAGGCCCTGAGTTCCATTCCCCAGCACCACATTAAGCTGGGTGCGGTGGCACACACTTGTAATATCAGGATGTTAAGTCAGGAGGATTGCTGTGAGTCCTAGGCTAGCTTGGGTTACATAGTGAGGTGACATGAGCCTGGCTTATAGAGAACCGCCCCACCCCCCCCAAAAAAAAAAAAAAAGGTTTTACAATTAAATTAGAGTAATGCAGGGAGTTGCTTGGCCCATGATCTGTACAACGTAAAGCATTTTCAATTGGAAAGGAGAGAAAGGAGCTCTAGAAATAGTGAAAAGACACGTAAATTTTCAATTAAGTAATGAAAAAAGGACATAATATAATACTTCATATTAATGATATGGCTTTAGGGAAATAAATATGCCACTAGAGACTAATTTTAGCAAATTCACTAGCATAATTTATAATACAATGAAGACATGGATTAATTTTCTAGTGTATAGAAATAACTTAAAAGACCAGCCCAAGAATTCATGAGAGAGAATTGAGTTTTACCAATATTTGCCAATTGTGCCATTGATTTAAAAGGATATCTCAGAGGAAATCATCCTGGCTGTTGTTGATGGTTTTGCTTTCTTCCTGATACCTTAGAGATATGACAAGGAGTCACCTTCTGTGTCTTGGGAGAACACGGTGCACTAACTCTAGTGAGAATAATTGTACCCGTTTAGACAAGCACACCAGACACAATAAAATTTAACAGCATTTCTTACTGAAGCTCTTTACTTGTCTAAATTATAAAGCCTTTATGTTGATAAGGGGTGAATAAGTAAGTAAACATTTTATTAAAATATTAGGACATTTAATATATCAAGTAACGTGATTGTGCTTTTCTGAAAGGAGATTTAAACTTCTATCAGTTTATCAAACATTTTTTTCAAGATATATGTTTCTGACATAGTGGAAATTTTGCAATTTAAATTAAAATGGGTTTGCTTTATCTGAGAAATAGAAAAAAAAAAACCTGTTTTTTTTCCCCTTTGAGAGATGTTTTTGCACAGATGTCTTCAAGCCGTAGACATTTTGAAGACTCTTGTCGGACTGTGAATGAGTGGCTTAATGGTGGTGGACTGAAATGAATCCATCTATTAAAACCTCATACCCTGTTTACCAATATTGATGCCACCTTAATAACTTTCCATCTGCTGTTACTATTGTATTCATGATACATTTAGTATTTGTTTTGTGGAAGTTTCAACCAAGAACCCTCCTTCAAATAAATACATTAAAATAAAAAGGGATAACACATTTCTTAAGTTGTAAAAAAACAAGTATCTGAATGAATAGTATTGAGATTTGCATGACTTTTCTTCGTATAGCTAGAAAAATGAGAAGGAGATGAATAGAATAAAAGTTTAAAAAATAAAGAAAATTATTTAACAAGTCCTAGGGGGGAAAGAAAAGAATCCTGGGAAGCCTGGGATACAGTAAAGAAGCTGAAGACAGTATTCAGGCATAAGGAAATGTCAGGATTCCCAACACTCTCCTGCTTTCTTCTGTGCTGCTTCCAGGAAAGGACGTAAGAAGAGATCTCCTGGTACTGAAAACTGATGTATAATTTATCAATTCCACAGGGCAGCTCAGTGAATGATTTTATGTTTTTTTTTTATCTTGTATTCAAGATGGCCCTATACATTTTTCTCAGTCTTTAATATGGATAGGAAAAATGGAAGTAAAAAAAAATATTACATTGGATATTCAAGTAAGAGTATCACGTGCCCAAGGATTTCAATTAGCTGACTTTTCATTTTGGGAGGCACTATTTCTGCCTTCCAGTTCCATTCACTAGAAAAAAAAAAATTCTGTGATTCCTCCAGCTCTGTTCATGCAGCCACCAGTGTTATTTTAAGTTATTGTTTTCCTATTTTAACATGCACTTTAAAAAGGAATTAAAAGAGTAAATTAGTTTTTTTTAAATTTTACTTACTTTAATGAGATGAAAAGTAAATGGGAAAAATTTAATAACTGCTTGGATAAAGAATGTTAAATATGTAATTAGAAAATAAAAGATAAAGGTAACTAGGTAAAACTTTTCTGAAGCTACTAACAATATCTTCTCTTAAAACTAAAAGTGAGATTTGCCACAATTAATATAATGCCGCCTAAAAATGTCTATTACTTATGTTGAAGAAAAATTTCTTCTATGCAATGAAAGGACACTTAAAGTTATGCGCAAGTATTTTCTCTCTTAAAAGATTTATTTGAATATAAAGATGTCTCAAAGGATTCCAAAAAATATAAAAACTATAAAGAAAATAAAATATAGAATCTATAAAATATATAAACTATAAAGAATATTTAAGTATGATTGATTAATGTAACACAAAATTTGTTTGATCAAGATTAATTTGCTTTGATATTTAAGGTGAAACTCAAAAAAGACAACTTCTATGAAAACCAACTGATACAACAAACTTAAGACATTGCATTAGTAATCATGACTATTATAGGATAAAACTCAATAAATCTAATAAAATATGCACTATTATTTAGAAACAAAAATTAAAGGCAACACTGAAATAGTACAAAGTAATTGTGATTTCAAATGTTTTAGAATTACTAAATTTAAAAGAGCAGATTAATGGGTAGGTGTTGATTAATAGGAAGGTGTTCGGAATGAAAAGTAATCCAAAGGAGTCAGGATAAATACGGAGGGATAATTCCGGTAATTAACCTGTGAGACTGTGGACAAGAACACGTGAGTAAACTAGAATCATACAGAGAGGAGCTGTCTTTGAAAGTTTCCCCATCATCACTCACTGAAAAAAAAGTCAGCAGAAACCAGCCATCCTTTTCTTTACTTGTAAAAGAAAGTATGAAGAACACAATAAATTGACAGATTTATTAACACTCTGTGACTTAACCAAGGAGAGTTAAAGTTAATTCAGAGGACTTTGACCTGGATATAGATTTTTTGTAACCTTTTAGGAAAAAAAATTATTTGAAAAGGCCCTTTGGTTAATTTTGAATAGATCTGAACCTGTTTGTCTCTAGTGTACAAATTTGGTAGGAATGTTTTATTCAACGAGTATAAAATTGTGTTAAGGCACAGCCATTTATGCAGCTGATACACTTCAATTCAATTTTTAGTAAAAAATAAAAGCAAACCTGTAATGAGAAATTAATTTTCCATACTAGCCCATGTGAGATCCACTCAAGGAGATTTTGATCATGCTGGCTAGCATTCAGGATTCCTTCAAATGGGACACTGTCTCCTAGAACCCTCAAAACTTTTGATGTTGCTAATTTATTGATGTTCCAATAGACTGTATAGTTATTTTTATTCTCAAAATACTTAAAACGGTTATATTCTGGTCCTACTGTTACTGCACTGTAACTATTCATGGCATTTACTCTCCCTGAGTTAATGTAACTTCTTAGTGATTCTCAGCTTGCTTGAATAGCTGCTAATAGAACCGAGTCAAGTAATGCATTTTAACTTTGAAGACTTAAAGATGAAAGATGAAAGCGAATAATGTTAATACATTATTGATATCTTCTTACCATTCTAACTCAATCTCTTTACAACAGAAGCATGTCATCGAAAATTATAGAAAAAATACAAATGCATTTCTTGTTGTAAATGTATACGTGATATTCTGATGTTTTCTAAATCTAAATATCGTTGAACTTAATATTTGGATGTTTTAATTTCATGAGTAGTAAATTATATGTCTGATTTTTCTCAACGACATAATTTTCTTTTATATTTAGTTTTACTATATTGATGTTTTGACAAGTTGTTATTTCTGAATAATTTTGGTGTTAAGGAAAGGCTGCTAAGATAATTCAGATAAACCCGATAATCCTGTTACTCACCTCCTATGACCATTAGCAGCTTATATTACTAAGGCACTTAAGAGAAAGAAACTAATATCGATAAACATTTAATAAACTTCAAACTTAATTTATATTTTTATCTTTGTTTTTATTACTTTAGTCATTCTCTTCCAGGATTCCATGATGGACATCATATCAAACACACCACTGTTCCATTTTAATTATACAGTTCATTTTATTTCTTTATTTTCCCCCATTTTATTGATATGTACAAGTGCAGAATTTAAGGTTTGCAATGGAGTTGAGCATTTTGTGCACATACGTTTCTTGTCAAAGTGACAAGTGCTTTCCCGCTCTCCTTTTGCCCCCCTTCCCTCCCTTCACCCCCACCCTGTCCCTCTCTTTCACTTTGTCTTTCATTTAAAGTTCCATGAGATAGCTGTGGTCACAGTTCATTTTATTATGTGACTATATCCTCATGCATTTGGTGACTCTTCAGTATATTGTCATGTTTCCAATTTTTAGGATAGACATAACTATTTTATGAAATGAGCTAAATTCAACTGCATTCATGAAAAAAAAAGTTACTTTTCACTCACTATCCCTTCAATCTGTCCTTTGGGCGAAATTTAAAAGTAATGTGTTGTTTATAACATACTGTGTTTTTTTCCATTTTAGTCTCAGAATCAAGTTTCTTTTTACAATGTATAGTCCTGTAAGTCATTTATAAATCCATTATGTATTACTCAAGTATGGAGCATGCCAACAGAGGTGACCAGGAAAGATGAACTGAGGATAAGTCAATGTGAAGAAAAATATTTCTGTACTCTGAAATACGTGGACAGCATGTCATGGAAAGATTGTACGGTGACAATATTTAAGAGGCTGATTTGAGAATCATTCAGAGTTGTACTCTGCTGACTGACTGTTGAGTGTTGCTAGCTGTGTCCCACACTTAGTGTCCCACAATTAGTGTATATTATAATGTAATTGGCATAATATTACCCATGAGAAATGCAGACAATTTTCCTTTGGTAGAAATGATAGTCCAAAAAGTAATGGATTGTTGTTCTAGACGTGATGTCCTAGCTTTGCATGTAACCAACCTCACATTGTCAATGTCTCTTCATTAAATCGCCTACATACATTAAGTGTTCCAATCTTCTTTGAGCCAGGTGTTTCCTCCTATATTGCTTTATTGTCATACTTGTAATTAGTAAGAAAAATCTTTGCTCATTTTGTGTTTGTTTGAATACTGCTTTTTAACTTTTTTGAAAATTCCTTATTATTTTATGAACTCAAAAGATCTTTCACTCTTTGGGTTATATTTAATCTGCTCCTTTTCCCTTTGGGCAATGCAAATGCATCATTCCTAACTCTTTTGTAAGGTATGTCTGTGTGTGTTTGTGTAGAGATACTCTCTTGACAAATCATTACTATAGCTCTTTAATGAATAATGCCTTACTGTTAAGGTTCATTTGCATTCCCTTCTTTACCTCTGGGCTCCTGCTCACCCTCTCAGCCCTGCTCTTGTACCCCGCTGCCTCCTCAGACTGAAGTCACCAACTCCTTCAATTATCAGTGCCCTGAGCACTTCTTTGGAACCCTGCCCGTGAGCAGCCTCACTTCCTTATCGTTCCTCGAATAAGAATCACATTCAGGTTCTCTATTTTCCAAATCATAGGCAAGACTTGTTCAATTCCCTGGTGGTCTGTCTAAAATCTCCCCACTTAGTTTAAAATGAAAGTGGCCTAGTGTTTCCTCTTTCTTTACTACTGGGACTCGCCATATTAGCTTGTCTTTGAAGAAAGCTTCTCTTTCTCGTTTATAAAATATGGCGCTTTCTTCCTTGTTTCCTTGGCTATTCTTGACACTCGTGTGTAGTCATTTTATTCCTGCATGTATAAATTCAAATCAGCACATCTGTTATTATGAAAACGCTGTTGAAGCTATGAATTGAAACTTACAAAGATTAATTGTCGAGCTGGGGATGTAGCTCTGTGATACTGCACGAGTCTAGCATGTGAAAAGCCTTAAGTCCAGTCTTCACCCTGGAGAGAAAAGATTAAGTGTTGAAGAGTTGGCATGCTCATAATTTTGAGCAGTGTCATTTATGGCTGCATTATGCTTTTCCAATGTTTTAAGGAAGTCTTTAATGTACTTTAGTATAAATTTACAAGTTTCTTCAAAAGAATCTTACCCACTACTTAGTAGCTTGATTTCTGTATAGATCATTATTTTAAATTTATATGGAATCTTTTAAAAATTCAGTGTTAGATAATTATGAACATAATTTTTCTTTCTTTAGAACATCATTTTATGTTGAGGAACCCTATTGTTTTTCTGTAGGTGTCAACTGGCTTCTCCAAAATATTTGTCATTCCATAAATAATGATACCTGTATTTCTTCCTTTCTAAGCATTGTACCATGCATTTCTATTTCTAGATTTATTGAAATGGGTCATATCTACTTCTGCTTCTTCTACCACATACATATAATAAAATTCAGTGGAAATTATGAAACTGAACATTAATCTGTTCCAAAGTCTATTAGGAATATAAAATGCCATCTAAAATACAACCTCAACTCAGAGGTACTTATTTTTATGTATAGTTTGTTTCCATAATTAGTTAAAATATTTTTTCTCTCACACTCATCTTGTTAAGAATTTTACCTTTGATCACTGAAGACTTTTTATTAGGTCTCTTCTTTTGCATTTTTAAAAATGTTCATATTTTTCTTATTGATAATGTTAATTCTGATAGACCCATAGACTATGAAATAATCACTGTTGTTTCATTAAAATATTAATGTAATTTGTGAGAAAGTTTCATTGTTTTTAATATGCAAAACTATATTAGGAAATAAACTTCAACAAAATGTGAAACTAATTGTATATAGAGAAGTAAGTTTTGGGCAGCTGGTGTTTTAAAATCCTGTGTGCTGAACAAATTCATTTTTTTTTCTTTATTTGGATAAAATATGTCTTTTTAACAATAACTTCAAATGTGCAAAAGTATGCTATGTAATAAGAATATACTCTTGTTCAGACACTTGGGATTTATATAGGCTGAATGTTGAATATTCACAATTTAAACTTAGACCAATCAACTATGTGCTAGAAGTTTAGGTCATTTTCTTTAATGTCTCTAATGGTAATATAATTATTTCTTTTTCTTTAGATGTATATCAAGGGAACTAAGAGATTCAGAAAAGTTATAAATATTCAGGGCAGTTACATCATGAAAGCAAACTTTCATGCTGAACTTGAACAAAACTCTCTCAGGAGATACTGACGCCACCTCTGAAAGGCAGCGGCTTTTGCCAGGGCTAGGACGACAGGTACATCACCACTCTCACATCAGCTGATAATCTCTGAAACTTTCTGAGTGCACAGCACTGCACATTGCATGTTGTGGATGCTAAACATCTGTTGAATATTTGTTCAGCTTTTTATTTTATTCATATTAATAAGTTAAACAATCACTTACAAAAATAGCCTTTAGATAACCATTTGGGAGTGATCGGGATGCTCACCAGCTAAAAAGTTACTAATTTTGACTTCTTACATTTTTTAAATATTTGGTTTTATACTAAAAAAAGATCGTACTCACAATTGTTATGGCAGCGAAGGAGTGAACGGCCAGAAAAATGTCTCTCAATCCACTTCTGAACATTTCCTATTAATTAAAAATGTTTACAAAGGAGAATACAAGTTTGCTTCATCCCAGTTCCTGTCAAGCTCCTCAAATTCCTAACTTTAAACCGGACTTTGCAGCATTCGTAGAGAACGCTGAACTGATTCATCAAAAGCCACTTGCGTCACTGTAGCCAGCAGGTATTTACAATGGTACAAAGAAAACAGCATATAGAACTATCTGATAACTGCCTGAGTAGGGCACAACCCGTCACACTGTCAGGATCTATGGCAGTTCAAAAAGAAAGAAAGAAAGAGCAGAAATTCATAAATACACACTATACACAACAACTTTGGTGTACTTTACTTGTTCTCCTAATCCAAATAACGTTGAAGATATAAAAATAAAAAATAATAGTTGGCTAATAATTCATAAAAATTTATTTACATATAGTTAATCCAGAATACAAAGCTATAAGTAATACCCTAAAAGGAATAATGTCTAAGTGAGCATAGTGACGTTTTGATGTGATAGAGATGCCAGAATTAACTTATGACCATGAAAACAAAACTTTGAAAATTGTAGATTAAAATGAAAATTAATCCTTAGGTGTAGATGGCTGGCTATCTTTTGGAACAAAAGTCAAGTTAAGCCAGTGTTTCAAACTATGTCTCTAATTAAATCTCATGAAGATTAAATTCCAAATTAATAATGACAACAAAGAGATAAGACAGGCATCTTGAAAAAAGGGCAGATGGAAAGATAATTACAATATATTTGATAACAGGGAATTGCAAATGCCTACTTGAGAGAAAAACAAAACCATAGCTAAAGTAGTTATAAAAACATCTGAAATATGTGAAAAAATAGAAGGATGCTATTTTAATATATAGGTAGATATGAGAGATTTGTAAAAACATAATTACAAAATGAAAGATGGAATAGAAAACAAAAGGAATATATAAAATAAAAGTAACTGTTGAAGCAGATTTACAGTAACTATATTAAAAGATGTTTCATCACTTTGCTTGTAAGAGAAGGCCTAATCAGTGAAGCATAATTTGTATTGATATTGTTGAGAAATAAGTTGAAGATAATAACAACCAATGCTAGTAATATTAAAATGAGCTCTAATATACATTTTAATGATTGGGTTAATCGCAGAAACATTTTGCAAAAACATCAGACTGCACCTAATATTGAAATGTGTATTTCACTAGAATCACCTATCTCACTATAATAAAATATAGAAACAAAAGCTATAGCATAATTTTTTCCTGAAAAACTCGCCTAAGTGATACAAAAGATCTGAAGTGTCATAAATAACGAAAAGATGATATAAATCATTATATATCTATATAGGTGGTAATAGACATGAAAGAAAAACTTAAATTCATGTATACTTAGAGTTGTTTGAACGAAGCAAATTACATGTCAATATGTTTAGCAGATGGACACATGCTTACCCTTATTAATGCACGTGCATTTTCATGAATAGGAAAAATAACTTAGAAAAAATCGCAACGTGCAGTTAATTTTTCTCTTCGTGAGGTAGGGGAAGAACACGAGAACAGGCACTCGTGCTGAATTTTATTGTTCACTTCTTTTTCTCATTCAATACACTGAGCCTTTTGCCATTTGGTAGCCTGTAAGGACCATCAGGCAAAGTATACGTTTTTATGTTTATCGAATTATCTATACAAGACTATAACTAATATAGAAAAATAAGTTTTATTTTTGTTGTGAAGAAGAAAGAAACTATTTCTCCCATTTCACAATTAATTTAATACCAATCCAATCACCCGTCTTGTGCTTTAGCAAGGTTTATGACATTTCAAAAATTGCTGGCAACCTTTGGAGACCAGCAAAGCTTTCTTTAAGGGCATTGCAGCCATTGGGATTGTAGCTAACAGATTGTAGCTGCTGGAACTGCGTGATCTAGTCTGAGTGAAAAAGTACAGTACTACAGTTCATGGCAATAAATGCCAACTGCACTGATTTTATCAGTCATCTCATATCAGGAACATATTCCAGGACATGCTATCACTCCTCAGCACTTGACATCTTGGCAAAAATATTTTCTAATGTTTATTAGCATACTACCCCTTGATAAGGGAAGGTGGCTTTGTCAATTTCAGAAGTGTAATTGTCCAGAATCACAACATGCTGCTGCCTCTGACAATGTAGAACCTCAGAATTTATAAAAGGAGAAACGCTTACCTTGGATTATATACGTTTACTAAATGTTCCAAGCGTCCTTGCAAATCCACGATACACTGTGAAGCACTTACATTGAACAGCTTTTATCGTATTTTTAGAAGATGAATTAATCAGAATATTTTAAATAATAAAATTATAGTTAAAACTGATTATTCATGGTGTTAATGACATTTGTATTGTCATGGGTTAATAAAATTTCAAATTGTTTAATAGCAAGTGACATTATAGAACAATATTTATCGAGTGACATATGCTCCATAAAGGAAACATCCAATACCTTTTAAACAATGTGCTGTGCCTTTGGCTACTATAGGCCACCCACAGTCTCACAGTAGTGGTAGAATCACAGATAATTTTTATTTCTATTTCTGATTTTTTCCCTTATTTTAATGCCTTCCATGTTTTTCAACATTGTCGTAAGCAGTAGAATTTTCTTCACACTGAACTACATCCCAGTCCTTTATTATTATGATGATTATTTGATTTTATTTCATGTATTTTGATTCAGATTCTTCATAAATCATAAAATTGTACTGGCTGGACTTGAACACCAAGTAAGGAGCACATAAGAAAATGCAATGTACACCCATATCACAAAATTATATATCACATAAAGAATTATATGAGGAGATGTATTGAACAACTTGAATGGGAAAACGCTAAGGTTCAAGTCGGATCTCACCCCAGTTTATAACAAGAATGTCTTACTCAATGGGGTTGTAAGCCGACTAAAGAAAGTCAGCAATTTGTGACTGCATGTTGAATCATCTAATCATTGTTTATCTTGACATAATTGCTACAATGAAAGGAGAAGAGAGGGACTCCAGCACATTTTCTTTTTTTTTCCTTGTTTTTTCCCACCCCCCCAGCACATTTTCAGAGAATTAAAATTTCCTGAACGTAGTGGATATTTTATTAAAGAGGAATGATACATTGATTTGATGGGCCACTACATTATTTTCTTTAACTTTGCATAATAAAATGTTCCTTAAACTAAGAGATAAAAGAGAGAAAGAGAATTGTGGCAAAAGACTAACAGAGTTATTTAGAGAGGCTGATGCTATTATTCATAACTTACAAAACACTTAATATATTATTGACTCTAGACTATAACTGCAAAAATTAGGTTGAAAGGCTGAACAGCAGAATAGGAATTATAAGAATAGTACCCAAGTAATTTTCCAGTAACATCACAGTCAAAAGCTCTCATTAAATGTGAACTTTAATATAAAATTAAGTGAAGGCTTTAGGACTAAGGGAAACAAAAGTAATCACCCTGTCTATACAATTGAAGTTACATTCTAAAATTTTAAAAAAGACAATCCTTGGATGTAGACTCAGGGATTTCAAAATACTTGAGACCATGTAGCTCACAGTAGTCTGAGACCAAATGCTTAGTTGGTAGTTCCAGCTGTTAGAGAATAGTCATGATGCTCTTGCCTCAAGAAACAAATCATGAAATTAAATAAGACAAAGCATGTAATGAGTAAAAGAAAAATCAACATAAAAGTCATTTAGAAGACTTTAATAAATCACTCTGCCTTTCAACAATTAATTTAAAATACATAAATATGCATCATGGAAGATTTTAGTTTATTTGATTTATTTGAGATTATAAATATATAACATTTTAAAGAAACATAAAATGATATACATATAAAAGGGTACACGGAATAATTTATAAAGAGTCTGCATTTTAATAGAGGCTACAATTTTTCCACAATAGAAATAAGAATATAGATTGCAACAATTTCCCACATTGATGCAAAATAATTTTCAGTTACCTTCTTAAGATCCCATTGTTATAAAGCTAGAATTCTGTGGTGAAATATTAATCCAAAAGCCATTGAATAAGCTGTATAGCTGAAAATTCAAAGTATAGAAAATTTTATAATAAACCACAACATTGCTTATTTTATTGTTAGTTCAAATTTTGTATCTGCTTATTTAAACAGTTCAAGTTTAAGAAGAAAGAGAAAACAAACACAGTATTAATTTTATGAAATAATTAAATCTGAACATTGGTGAGGAGGAAAAATAAGTAATTTGTATATTCATCATAAAGGATTTGGGGGAAAATGGTGGGACTTAAGTATGGGTTGAAATATTCTTCCACTTACAGACTTTCTTCTACTCCCGGGACGGGGCTCCTGGCTCCTGTGTTTGGGAAATCGGGGTGGAGAGAGAGAGATCAGTGAGGAAGCTTTTGAAACCCCGTATGGGGAAACAACACGGCAGAAGAGGAGTCGTAGGTATGGTTGGGTACCGGGTATATTTCGAATACAATGCTAAATTTTATTTCCTAAAGAAATTGACACACAAAACGTCAAAGCAATAAGTGGCGTTGGCTTTCTGTGGCTGATCAAATTGTGTTTAAATATGTCTGCTACAGGCCTTACACAATGAGATTTCACTTCTCCGATAAAAATTAGATCTTCATTCTTGGCATGGTGTACTAGGTATCAAAGTCTTTAGCCTAGCCCCTCGCAGTTTTCACTCTTCAATCTTTTCTCACCTGCACACATTTCTTAGATGCTTTTCCTCAATCCTTTCCCTCTATACTCTTTTTTTTTGTTCCATCATCTAGTAAGCCTCAGTTTTAAATATCTTCTGTGATGATAACTTAAAATTTTCCTTCATCATCCAGAAAAGTAATATTCCATTCCAACTTGGTTTTTAAACATTTTAAAAAAGTTTCTTCATATATTGGATTCCTTACTTATTTTACATCTTTTTAAAAATTTCTATAAGTTCTGTGAAGGTAGAAACCAACTCTGAGTTTAAGCATTTTCAGGACTAGCAGTGGACTCTAATTGTCCCCCATCAAGCACATAAAGAATTAAACCAAATTAGTGTAAATATATGTAAGTATGGTAGACATCTATCCGTGATTAAGTTAAAGGAATTAATAATCACCTTATAATGGTCATTTAAATGATAGGAACTCATTATTTTAATATCATGTTAACTTGGAGATCAAATACGGACACAATGTAGGTAATGCCCAGGCTGTGCAGACTTCTTCTCCCTTCCCCTTCTGCACTCTCTGTCCTTTGGAATCAATGGGAATGGTGTGCGTAGAAGTGCTCTTTATGCACAGGGTCTTCTGTGGGCTGACCACAGTACATTGGTAAGAGTTCTAGAGGAGAGAGGAGTTGCACAGGAGACAGGCTTAGCTGGCTCCCTGCCTGAGGTGTCTCTGCAGGCAAACTGCAGTTCCCAGCAAGGCTGTCTCTGCCTGGGAGTTTGGTGACTATTTCTTCCTTTGTATCTCACTAGGAAGTAGTGAGATCAAAGGAAGTGGAACTTCATGCACCTTGCTTTCTCCCATCTCGTTCAGCCATGTGTCCAGGAAAAAAAAATGTCAGTTAATCTTTGCAAATACACAGTTTGAATGTGCCATAATTTGTTGTTCCCTGCTTTTAATCATGAAATAGTACTGTTGGGAGTAGTATATATTATATATTATATAATCTCTAGAGTTTAAATATTGAAGTGAAACCAGGAATAAAAAAACACAACTGTTGGAAATGAAACGAAAATATTGCCACACCAACAAACATATTAAATAAAATTGCTATGCCACGTATAAAATGAATGTTCAATATAAAGTCTTATACACAGTAATAAAATGTTTCCCTCATTTCCTACTTCTACTGCATAGAAATTATGTATTTACTTACGATTTGTGTATTTATTTTGAGACAGGATCTCTGTCCGTAGTCTAGGCTTATCCTGAACTCATTATTTTGCCCATGCTGACTTCGAACTCACAGAAATCTTCCTGACTCAGCTTTCCCAGGGCTAAGATAACAGGTGTGTCCCAACACAGCAGTTAGTTTTTTTTTTTTTTTTTTTTTTTTTTTTTTTAACGTAGCACTGGGAAAGGATACCCAGTCCTTTCACATGCTGGCTAAGGGCTCTAACTACTGGCCTGTGCCCTCCTCCCAGAAAACATGCATTGTAGACATGCTCTTTTTCCCTAACTTTGATCTAATTTATGTAAACTATGGAAAGACACATAGGTCTCTGTGTGTGTGTGTGTGTGTGTGTGTGTGTGTGTGTATAGTCACATATACATTTAAATATGTAGCAAAATGAGAGTTTAAAGCTATTATAACTTTAGTCTATTTTTATATACATAAATTCAAAATCTTTCTATTCCTGGATAATTCAGCTTTAATTATGTAATATCAAAACCGGATATTTATAAATGGTGGCACTTTGAGGTTTTTATTGGCTGGCATATATGACTCTAGCACTTTACATTTATATCCTTTATAGATGAGTGAATTGTTATAGACAATATTTTCTTCAGCTTGTTCCTTACGTAATACCTCTTTTCACTGGTAGAATCGCCTGGCACCGTGAGCTAAATGGTGGTCCTTGGTCTAATTCTAAGAACCTTTCAATATTAGCTTGGCTAGAAAATTTTATCATTAAATTAAGGATCTTCAGAGAAGGAATTTTTCCTAGATTACCCAGATGAGCCTTAAGTATAATTTTATGGGCCATAATAAAAAAGAATCTGGGGAAGTTTTGGGACAGAAACATAACAGAGAAGACAAATGAGACAGGAAGGGTTGGAAGGACCAGTAACTGTGAGTGATTAGATCATGAGCCCAGTGCTGCCTGCACTGGAGAGAAAGCAATGTTCTCTCTTCAAGGCTTAGGCAAGATATTCAACTTATTGTCCCCTGGACTTCAGAGGTCAAACATCTGGAATCACATGAACATAAATTTCTCTTTAGTGATTTTTATAGTAAATAAACAATAAGTCAGTAATATACTTACTGTGATTAGTCTGTGTTATTTTTCATTCCTGAATTCCTATTGGATCAAATATTTTCATTGGAAGTAATTTTTGATTTCCTTTTATTATTCAGTTTCATAGTTCCATTTTATTCTGGTTTATGTAAATTTAAAAGCCACTAGTGTTTTCTGTGTTCCAACATTCTTAAAACCTAAGTAGAACAGCTAATACCTGGCTTCTTTTGTTCAGATTTTGGTTCTGAGCATTAACCCCTTGGTTGTGAGATCACTTTTCTTCATTCCTACATGAGGTTACCTCTAACTACGATTTAAAAACTATCTTAGAGCCTGAAAGAGCTTATGCTCACATATTAGATATAGAATGTTTAATAGAGAAATAGGTTTTTCTTCTGAAATTAATTTTTATAAAAATTTTCTTCTGCAATATTAGACCTAACTGGTACAAATGTGGATGATACATAGAAATGCAAAACTGTATATAGTAAATTATAGAAACGTCTTCACACAGGAATGTGGCATAAACATAACGCATGTAAACTAACACAAAATAAAGGAAGTATTGTTTACAATTGTTTATGATATTTCATTGAAGTAAAACATTTGCCATAAACTAAAAAGTAGCTATAAACTTAAATGACTGATGCTGAATAGAAACCTCATCAGTAATTAGTTACATGGCATTCTATTTGCCCACACCATTTTAAAAATACCTTGATGCTACTATAAATTGCAATTGCACTTTTAGGATTTTTCACCCAACTAAACAAAAATATTGTATGCCATTTGAATAATGAATAAGGAAACTTAAAGTGTATGAAGTTTAATGTCTAAAAAGTTATGAAGAATCATTTTATTCTTGCTGGTTTTATTTTTGCCATTATATGGAACACAATATAATAAGAATCATAAAAAAGCATATTTTATGAAGTTATAAAATTTTATGTGTTTCTTACAATTTAAAATAATTAAATATATGTAGAATACATACTTCAATTCTAAGAAGATGAAAGCTTCATGAAAATATCAGAGTTAAATTAATTGAAAGCTATTAAATTTAAATTAAGAAATGTTTAATGTATCATAAAAAGATGATAACATATGCCCACATTTCTGCGAGTCAGTGGACTTCAGATGTTTAGTGAGATTTTTAAAGCAACGTGGTACATATTTTTAATTTTTTTTAAATGTAGGAAGGTATTTCAAGTTCATATATAAACAAAAATTTAAAAAGCCAAAGAGAATAAGCTTGAGAATGCATTTGCCAGGAGTACTACCATGAATGTTAAAAGCAACTCTTCTGTTTCTGAGATTACAGTCTGAGGGACAGTTTAAGAGCCACATGAGTATTGTGAAATATTCATTTGCTTTGTACCCGCTCCTGCTCACTTGCTTTTTAATATAAACTGTGCTATATTTCGTTAATTTTATTTAATATGTAAATAACTTTATAAGGCATGTTTTATCATCATCTCCATTTTGCCCAGCGAGGAAAATATGGTAGCAGGAATTAAACAGCTTTGCCAAATTCACCAGTTAGTAACAGACTTACTACTGATTCAAACCACAGTGCTTTGTTTCTAGAACTAATACCTTCTGCTACATTCTGAGGCAGCAGTTGAAAGGTTACAACAACCAAGGCCAGTCCTCCAGTAAACACTGAGAAAGAGACTTGGGTTGTCCTTTAAGTCCTCAGCATTTTTATCAGATCCTGGTTCACCCAAAGACCTAACAACTCTGAAATTGCTATTATGTTTCATTATTCCTAAAGCAATAATAAGAACAAGTATCACACATTGTCTTGTTTGCACTTTAGCATCTATACTGGAAATGGATGCACACACCTAAAGAAATAAGTCCCAAGTTGCTGAATCTATGTTAAGTCGCAAGTAAATGGTCATGGTGGTGGCAGGGTTTGACAGAGACACAATATTAAGCCAAGATCCTATTTAGTTCACGTTATTCCATACTATAGTGATATTTTTCACCCATTTCCATTTTAAAAAATTAAAAAATAGATATCCTTGAATATGTGAATGGCAATTAAAATACACAGATTACTTCTTCTCCTTGGCATTTTAAAAAGTTAAGTTCAACTAATTTCTAAAGTGGCCACGCCCTTCAAGTGGAACTCTGCCGAGTTTCTCCTTGAAATAACCAAGAGTCACTTTGCAGTTGTTCACTGAGTGAAGTTTCTTCAGATATTTGCTCAAATTCAGCATTTAAACCTGATACTGTCACCCTTGAAAGATGCAATGTTTTTCCAGATGGAGACACAGCAGCTGTCATCCAGAAAGGCTTTCCGCAGGAAGCACGTGGGCCCTGAAAGTCGGAACTGCTTCAGCGCGAACCTCCAAAGCCTTGGAATCGTGGCTACAAGAGAAAAGAGTCAGTTGACTTTTGGTCTTATTATTTTACAAAACAGCTAGTTATATTAAAGTTTCCTAGAATAGAAATATCAATTCCCAGCTTAAAGTATTTTTTTAAATTAAAGATATGCTTTTTTTTGACCTGAGAGATTTTATTAAATTTTTTTACTTGAGTATAATAAACCTTACAGCTTTACAGCACTAGAATATCAAAGTCGGCTTATGAAATCATGTTTTTCTGTAGCTTCATGGTCAAGCAGTAATGAACAAAATCAGCATCTCCGTAAAAATAATTTTATTTCACTTATTCTAAAAATATCGTATTTTTTTTCAAATATATATGCATACATGTGTATTTCACTTCTACAGGATGCCTTATTTTCTATTTCTATTAGTTTTTAAAGGTATATTGAATCCTGTTACACATATTTCACTGTTTCCTTCTTGTTTACAAATTCTTAATAACACTTGAATTCTTTCCAAAATTAATATTAAAATTTGTTTCTTTACAAGTTTATGCCTGGTATCACCTGTAGATCTCAAAATGCTTTCTAAAACAGTTAAAGAGAGAAATCCCTCATGTGTTACACCCTTCTGTAAAAGATTTAAGTTTTGAGATAAATGGATATAATTTCTGATTATAAAGATTTCTCTCCATGTGTTTTTAAATGGCAGTCACATGTGGGTGTATGTATGTATACATATAGAGGGATATGACAGATGATAGAAATATAACTATATTAAATAATACATATAAAATAAAATGATAATGCATTGTAATATTTCCAAAATTGTATTGGCTTTAATGAAGATATCCAACGTTCTTCCTAACTGTAAACCAAAATACCAATATCTATTTTCATACCGAGCAAAAAATAATCTCAGGCACAGAAAAAACAAAGCATCTTAGACTGCATCTCAAAATGCAAAGACCAGAAATAGAAATTACAATATTAAAGCAAGTGCTAAGTGAGAGCTTCCATCTTCTCTCACAAATAGCACTGAGGAGCCACTAGAAATAAGGACAGAAAGAGATCTTTTTGTTTGTCTGGTTTTTGTTTGTTTGTTTGTTTGTTTTTGAGACAGGGCCTTGCTCTACAGTCTAGGGTGGTTCTGAACTCAGTATGTGTTATTCAGTCCAGGCTGGCCTTGAACTCTCAGCAATCTTCTTGCTTCAGCCTACCGAGTTGAAATTTCAGACATGCACCATCACACCTGGCTTGTATGGTGTTCAGGTATTGAACTCAAGACTATGTGCTTGGCACGCAAACTCTTTAACCACTGAGCTATTTCTCCAGCCCCAGGAAAAAAAAAAAAGATCTTTTTCTACAAATCTACTGTCATCCCTTATTTAGGACATGACTACACACGCTCCTGTTTGGAAGGCAAGGCCTACAGACTAAGCACATAGGGAACCAGTCTCTCGGATGCTCAGTATCTAAAAGGAGCAAGTAAGAAGTCTAGTGTCGCATAGCTTTTACATAATGTAGAAAGCTGGGCAGGGTTGTCCGGAGTCATTCCTTAACACACTGAGATAAGATCTTACCTTATTAGAAAGGGAAAGAAGGGGGAGCTTTGACACAGCCAGAAGCAAGGGGGTTACCAAAGAGGCAAAGAGTTGCCGAGCAGCTGACTCTCTCAGCTCCAACGTTTCTCAGCAGGAATAAATGCACGTTTTCCCCCTGTATTGGAAGGTCATTATCCTTACCATTCAAATTAATTTTAATTTATAATACACACATTATGCATATTAAGGTCTATCCTCACATTTCTGAAAGTCACAAGGTAGAAAGGGGCACCTAAAGGTAATATATTCACTGTATTTACAGTTTGCAATTACAACATTCTTGTTTGAAATCAATTGATTAGGAATTAGTAAGGTAAAACTGACTCTTTAACTTATTTATGAGAGTATATTGTAAAGAAACCTGAGGAAAGAAAATGCCAGAAGGAGAAAACTGGTTTTGAAAAGAAGTCGCCAATCCTTTAAGATACTCAGAAGACTATGACTAAAAAAACATTGCATAGGTTTAAGAGGTTAAGTCTTCAGTGAATTTGAGGATAAGAAATTTAATAAAGTGATGGGGACAAAAAACTAGGATATAAAAGTTTGGGGGGAAGTGTTGTTTTAGATGAGGTAATGTCTGTCTCCAAACATATCCACATAGTAATCTCAGGAATCCATAACTATGTGGCATAACATAATAAAAGATATTTTGTAGGTGTGATTAGGAGTTGGAGGGTGAAAAGATTATCCTGATGTGTAAGCTCAAGTTTATTATAGAGTGCTTATAAGACTGAGGTATATAAAGGTCAGGGGAGGTGATTAAGTCATCAGTTATGCAATATTAGACAAATCCTCTGCACCTGGCTTTGAAGGTGGTGAATTGAGCTATAAACAAGGATACGTGGATAGCCTCTAGGAATTGGAGAGACCAAGAAAGCCAATAGTGCCCTCCCATCTCCAGAAGGTATGCAAGCTTGACGACACTTTGAATTTAGTCCAGTAAATTATGAATTCTGGAACTGAAATAAAATAGCAAATGTGCATATTCCCAGTCAATTTGTTATAGGATCAATAGAAATCTACTACAGAGTGGAAAATAAAATAAGGACTACAGATTATTATATTAAAAATATGGCAAGGAGATGAGTGGATGTTCAGTGACCTCCTTTTATATTCAAATAGGTTAAGCTTGATTACAGTTATAGAAAAATGAGTTGATGACTTCTTTTTCATTGTGTGGATATATGAACAAGTATTCACTATTCCTGTAAAGGCCAGAAGCCATACCTTTGAGAGAGAGGATTCGTTTTAAATGGAGAGGCACTTCGTGCTGTGAAACTACTCCAAAGTAATGCTGCCTGTGGTCATCAAAAGTTCCTTCAGTTTGAGTATATAATCTAAAAAGTAACGTGTGAAATGCAGTACACAAAACATCAAATGCCTTTGCTTTCTGGTGGACACAGCATATATCCCCTTATTTACCTATGCTGAATGCAGTAACCAAACATTGGTCATGATCAAAAATTGAAGAGTAGAAGAGAAAATCTAACAGAGCTTTCACTCATAGGATTTCTTTTTCAGTGGGAAAAAGAATCATCATTGACTTGGTTTAGATCTGTTGCCGGAAGAAATGAATAAATAATAGATAACTGCCATGGGAAAAATTAAAAAAAAATGCATAGGTTCCTTGAAATTAGAGATTTCCTACAGACAGAAATTCACTCTTTTATTATTGGAGGAAAAGGAAATATTTGCTATGTAGGCATGTGTGTGTGTGTGTGTGTGTGTGTGTGTGTGTGTGTGTGTGTGTGTGAATACAGTTATATATGGAAACACATGCAAATTGATTTCAATTGTTACTTTAAAATGGTTATTTTCATGTATGCATTTTAGTAAAAATACCAGCTATTTTTTTCATCTATGCTTAAGAACAAAAACAAAGAAATAGTATACATAATCTGTTCAGTCATATAGAGTCATAAAACTCAAACTAAACCTTCCACACAACTTTCCTACTTACTGCTCACAGTGCTCTCAATTAGTGGTAAATCCACCATATGTTTATAGCTTTCATTTCAGCTTAACTCCTATTGTGTCAAATTTATACAAATAAATTTAATTTTAAATTTACAGACCATATGCTGAATTAAACATGGAATCTCCAAGGAGTCCTACAATAAGATAAATATTCAAATTGAAGTGAATGTTCACAGCATAACCCCTATTTCTCCTTATTGCACATCCATGCATTTCTCTCTAAGCCACAGGCACAGAATAGACATCATGTTGTCTTTGCCCTTCCAATCATTTTGTCCCAGTTAATACGGAAGACCTAATGTGAGCTGCACTTCTGCCAAAATCTCACTCCACAAGGAGTTTTGGAACAGAAGTTATCAAGATTCTTTGGTATGAAAGTTCATAATATAAAGTAAATCCTTCAATAAAATCACATCTTGAATAACTAGTGCTCTTTCTCCTTATTGGTTGTATCATTTCTGAGAAAGGAGAGAAGTCATAATTATAACTAATGACTGAGAGACTATTTCAGGAATTATACTGGTCACCTCAGTTTGTTCATATTTTTGTACAACAATGTTAAGAGCTCCTTTTGTGAGAAGGGGTTAGGAAAAATTACATAAGAAAAAGACAAGTGAGAGCTAACGTGCAGGGGGATGGGAGTGGATATCACGTAAAATTCTTTTTGGATGCTTACTCAAGAATATCTACTTAAAAGCAGCTGTTCTGTAAAACTAATATCTCTCATTGAAAATGGTCGCCATTGTGAAGATTGCACACTTGTGTTCTGAGGGAAGTAAGAGTGTAAAATGTAATGTGTACACATTTCTTCGCCCTCACTTGGGGTGTGTGGTGCTAAGGGTGCTGCGAGGCTAGCGTACAGTAGCAGCCTACGAGTAGCACTCATTTCCCAGCACTGCTATGACGTGCCCAACGCACAACTGAAAGGACAGAGGTCTGTTTTTGGCTCATGGTTTCAGATGAATCAGTCCACACTTGCCTGGCTCCAAGCCAAAGACATCATGACAGAAGGACATGGCAGAGAAAAGGTGTCACCTCATGGCAGTGAATAGCAAGATGGGAGGGGGGCTACAGGCAAAACGCACCCTTACAGATCACACACAGAATCACCACTCCCTTCCCAACAGGACCCACCCCAATCACATATTGAGGTATTTAATCATCAACAGATGTGCTCACTGGGGAATATGGCATCTTGTTTCCACTCATTTTTCAAGAGTCCCACGGCTAAACGTGTGAGACATTGGAGGTACTTGAACTTTAAATCGTAAGTCCTTGTGAAGTTTCAATGTGCCTACCTCAATACAGGCCAATAGACCTTTGATATAAGGACAAGTTCTCTCCATAAGACATATACTTTATGTTAGAAAACATTGCCACTGAAAGTAAGTAACAGAATGCTTGACCTTTGGCCACTAAGTCAGTATGAGTTTCAAATCACCCACCATGATCCTGGGCTTGTCTGATCTTGAAAAGCTAAACACAAAACAACAAAAACATGAGAGGGCCTGCATGTTCTTGGTAAAGGGGATAATCTTTATTTTCAATTAACTGTGCACATTTCTTTCATCTTACTTATTCCATTAAATGTTGTTTATTCTCATATAAAGTTATCAAGTGTCACTAGTGCCTCAATTTAGATTTTGGGTTGAATTTTACTTACAGAAGTTATCAACTTAAGGTAAGGTTAGTCTTCAATAAACCCATCACTTACTGAAAATATTTTAAGTTAAAAATCCACTAAATTTACCTAATCTGTATAATTTTAACATCACTGACCAGTGCAATCCACTTCAGTTGTTCCCTTTGATCACTGATTGGGAGCTGCAGCTCATTACCTCTGACCAGCATCAGAGAGAATCGCGCACTGCGTATCACTAGCTCAGATGAAAATCAAAGTCAGTTTGGTTTGTAATGAATACAGATTGCTCTTACAACATGGTAAGCAAGCTGAAAAAATGGGAATTATCCGCCCATCTATGCCAAGCTGTTAGAACCCTGTAGCTGGTAGACACATAGAAAAACTCAAGAAGCCCAAGGAGAGAATGGCATTAGGTGGGCTTGTTTTTCATCCCAGAACCACTCCCCACTGTTACCCACCACTTTTTTTGCTTTTGAAATCTCCCACTTTTCTACAGGTTCAAGTGAATTCTCTTACCCTTTAACTACTGAGTACCTTCGGAGCTCAGCTGGAAGTGCTTCCTGAGCTCAGAGCTGGGTGACAACTCCACGGCATGGCCACTGATTTCTGAAGGCCTCAGCATCCTGTGTCCATTTCCTTTAACCCTGACTATATAAGTGTAAAAGTCTGCCTTAAACTTCCCTTAATTACTTTTTGACGGTGCCATCTGTTGTTTGATGTTCTGTAACAGATACAGCTGTTTTGATGCAGCTATAACAAAATAATTAAGTGTTTAAAGAAAGTTTAAAAAACGACTCTTATAAATTATATTAGGTGTTCACGGCACATCTCGGAAGCCTACAATGTCTTCAAGGCTCTTCCTGTATCTCTCCACTTGATTCCCTTGACTGCATCTGGTCACAGTGTGCTCAATTAAAGATTCTTAACATTTTTTTTCAATTTGGGGACACTGTATGTGTCATGTATGTGTAATTTCATTGTTGGGAGGACTGAGGAATAGAGTCAAACTGTCTGTCAGATATATGACATGGTGATTTAAAATGCATTTTTTTTTTAATTTTTCAAGGTCTTATAATGATACCAAGTTCAATTGTGTATATGCCAAAACAGTTGCATCCAGTTTCAGACACTAAAAGATAAATCCTAGATGACAAAATATGACTACAAAGATGAATTTCTATTGCACATAGTATAGATTCAATAAAATATAGGATTTATTCTTTTAAGTTATGAAATAAAAGTTTCTCCCAGGGAGTTGGAATGGTTAGAAGATCTTGTTTGGTGGGAATAGATTTTCCTTATGAATCCTGTGCTGGGCTGCAAATCCATCCTACCACATTTCTCATATTAGAAGTGCCTTTATTTACTTTTTCATGTTTATTTTATCTTAACAGCTTGGAAATTCATAAGCATTTAGTGAAGTATATGCAGAAAAAAAAAACAAGTTTAAAACAAGTGAACAAACACCCAGCATGTGAATTTTCATAAAGCTGTGCCTGTATGTGGAATTTGGATCAAGCTTATTCTTATGAAAGTTTATAACTATTTACCAGCTTCTTTAAAAGCAAAGGCAAGTAAACACTCATATGTTCACTTTCCGTAGATATAATCAAATCCCCAAACCCATGTCTTTCAGGTGAACTTACCAATTTTATCTCCGAGGAGTGTGATCTATGATATAATAGTGTGTTTTTTAATCTGAGAACTGATTGGCTACAAATTAGTTTTTTTGATAAAAGAAATTTTGCATTAGATTTCTAAGTTCTAGCCTTTCTTTTATTTCTTTAAATAATGTCTATGTTTTAACTTACTAATCTAGCCTTGAGGCATGGGGTGGTAACAACTTTAACTTTTTCTTAGACTTTTTTTGTTACCGTAAGTGAGACTACTTTTTCATACAGATGTTATTAAAATCAATTCATGTTTTAAGATTGAACGTAGCCTTTGAATTGACTCTAAATAACAGTGAAATGGAAAGTTGATCTTCATCCATTTTTGAAACTATATCTCTGACCTCTTTCCAACTTACTTTTAAGACTTCTTCATTTGTAAACCATTTTCCTCAGTGTTTGATTTGACATTTTTATAAAACTTAAATATAAATACTATAATGGAAAAGTAATTGCCAGATAACTTAATATTTTCTCTCAGTGTTATCACATTGTCCCTCACCCTCTCTCTGTCACACCCACCCACACACATTCACTTTTGTTATCATTCACTTGGTCACATCATCAGTGGAACTTGACTAATACAGGGACTGAAATGAAAATGCCATAGAGAGTCTTATGGAAAAGTGGAAATTACTTGCCCTTACTGAGATTGCTACTATGTAGTTTTCCATTGGAATTAAGTTAAGAGGACCTAGAGAAACCAATAGTCACTGTCATTCAAAACATGTCTAGGAGGTTGACTCGCAACTGATTTGTCTTTGGATTATCAACAGTACTGTGATCCTTCTTTCCTTCACTGAATGTTGTGGGGATCAAGAGATCACTAGCAAGGTAGATACTAGGAAGATCCTCAAATTTAACTGCAGAGTGGATTAACAACAGGTATAGCCAAAATCAAGGAAAAGCTAAAGAGAGACATAATCTAATAGAGGAGACTTTCACAGTAAGGACAGAGTACTTTCTGTACTCTGCATGATTTGCAACTCTCAGTAGTAAAGCCACGAGAAAGCAAGACATAAAATACCTCCAAGAAAGATCTTCATAGGGCTGTAAAAATGGGGAATGGCTCAGAGGTTAGACTGCTTGCCTAGCAATTGCTAAGTCAAGCATTAAGTACCCAAGTTAGATTCCCCAGCACCACAGGAACAGGGTGTGGTGGTGCATGCCTGTAATCCTAGCACTTGAGAGGCTGAGGTAGGAGGATTGCTGTGAGTCCAAGGTCAACCTGGGCTCTTGGACCAGTCTAGGCTAGAGAACAGAAAGACCCTATCTCAAAAAATAAAAAAATAATAAAAATAAGAATAAAAATAAAAAAGATATGTCTCCCTTAAAGCTGATCTCATTATTCTGGAAGTGTGTGTAGGAACTTACAGTAAAGGTGCTCCAAAAATAACTGGAACTAATGGTTTGCAAGTTCAAAGAAGAAATATTTAAATAAAGTCAAAAGATATTTAATGATTTTGAATAGGAATTTAGTCAATACATAATGGTCTTAATATAGAGAAAGTTTAATAAGTTTAAGAAAACACAACAAAAATATCGACCAAATAAACAAGTCAATGAAGATATAAAGGTCATGTTAGTACAAAAGTAAAATATTTAAAAAGAAATAAGACTGAATTTTAGGATATGAAAACTTTGAAAGCATAGCAAGACAACCTAAACACTGAGACCAGGAAGTGTTGGGCCTTGAAGACATGTTGATCAATTAGCCCATGTACACAGTGACACCCAAAACAAGACAACAAAACACCCTGCATTTGAGTTATCCAAGAGTTTCTAGATGATCAAAATTAAATTATTTATGCAAAAGAAAAGTAGAGGAAAATACAAAAGAGATAAATGATGTGTTCATCAAAAGTATAGCAGAAAATATTACAAATATAGGAAGAGAAATTGACATTGACATACAGAAAGGCATAGAGAAGACCTAAAAATCCTTGAGCAGAAAAGAGCCCCTCAATGAGAGAAAATAATCAAAATCTCAGAAATTTAACACATGGAAAAACATTGATAGCGATATGAAAACACCACTACCAACAGCTACAGATGGACAACCAGTAGCTTACAAAGACACTCTGCCAAAATAACTATATTTCTGAGACATACCTTAATGACCAGGAGAGCGTCAGGTGAAATCATTTAAGCTCTAAAAAATGCATGTATCAATCCAGGGTGTTCTATCAGTAATATTCAAAATATATTGCTTCAATATTGAGGCAGTGGCGATTTTTTATGACATTTACACCAGCATTCCAGAAAATATTAATATTTAAGGGCATCTTAAAGAGAGATAGGGAAAATAGCATCATGAAGAAACTCAGGGGAAAAGAAATATTAAAAGAAAAGAAGAGCCAACAACAAATAAAAAAACAAAAATAACAAAATCAGCACTGAAGAAAGTAAGATAAAAGCAGGATTCAGTAAACACCTTACAAAAGCATAACTCTCAGTGTTAATGATCGTACCTCTTCAATCCAAAAACTGGCACGTTGCATAAAAGAATGAAATACAAAGAAGAAGAAGAAGAAGAAGGAGGAGGAGTAGGAGGAGGAGGACGAGGAGAAGGAACAAGAGGAGGAGAAAAAAGAGGAACTGGAGAACAAATGATAAAAAACATGATCTAAGAACAAATGATAAGGACATGAGGATTTTCCAAACTATTGGGCAGGTGGAATTGTGTCTAATAATCAGAATCAAAATACTGATATAGCATTCATAGGATCTAGAGGAAAAATAGAGCAATCAGTCACAGTCTGATTAAGTTATTTTTACCATATTGAGAGAAGAAATAGGTATAGTACACGCCCTTGTGTAGTTAGTAAGAGTCTGGAAAGCATCCTTATGTCTGTGAGGAAGGAGACCGCACTACATCTGAGAAAAAACGATAAAACCATAGGTAGTGTGGTTGAGGAAGAAGGAAATAGTTTGATTAGGCATTATGGGAAATGGATAAAGGTTATTTCAAAACAGAAGACTGATGAGGAGGGTAAATGGCACTATTGAGCTCTGAGATCATTACTTTTGAGACAACTATCTGGGGTACTGGGGTTTCCCTCATTGGATTCAATGGTCCAGGTATGAAAAAAAATCAGTCAGTCAAATTGTTTTATTTTTGAGCTTGTTACCTAGGTTAAAATAATTGAAGAATAAGCGGGGATATATTCACAAAGATTTAGCTGAAGAAATTGACAGAAGTTACCATGAACAAGAGAATATATTGAGAAGGCCTTCTACATGACTGACAGTATATACAGGATCAAACCTCAGCCCGGAGAAAGAAATATAAGTATTTTTTTTTTAATTCTTTCAGGCCACTAGGTCTATGTCTCTGGGGTATTACAAGATTGAGAAGGACTGATGCAATGAATATAACTTTGGGTTGATGCATTTGATTTGGTCACCATTCTCTTTTTGAATTCCTTATCATGGTAGCACATTTTGCTTACACTCTAGGAACTTGTCAAGCAATAGTGTCTGAATTCTTAACTCCTGTTTGATCATCAATCAGTGTTGTGCTGTTTCCTTATGTTCTTTTGTAAGTTTCTTTTAGTAGATTTTTAATACAGTGTTGCTAAGCTCGTATGACAGTATCAACAATAGCGAAACTTCGGAAAATCACTTACTCCTTTAATCCATAAATTCTTATTTGTTAATTTGTTAATTTGTTAATTCTTATTTGTTAAATCAGACTAATGTCCCCTTTAACATTTCTTTTTCCCCCTACCATCATATATATATATATATATACACATACATGTGTGTGTGTGTATGTGTGTGTGTGTGTGTGTGTGGTAATAAACCTTTTGACATTTCATCATGAGATTATTTTTATTCTTCATGGTTAGATCATTTAATCATGTTCAGTGTGTATGCTTCCTTTTTTGATCAGGCTCTTTCCCTTGTTAACATTTAGTTTATTAAAGCAGTGATTCAACAAGTACTGGAACACACAAATGAGACTTGAGGTTCAAAAAATAAGTAAATAAAAGTTGGCTCGCACGGCACTGTTACATTTGTAAAGACAGGATGCAGTTCACTGAACTGCTTGGAAATAGAATGCAAGAGCAGATTTACCGACACTGTCCTTTAAAGTCCTTATCTAGATGGCTTTTATAGGACTGTGTTTTTGCTGTTATTCATCAAACACCTTTGCTTTATGACCCACTGTTTTGACCAATACAATGATATAATGCATGAATGGAACAATCCTAATCTTATCCAAGCTCTTGGCCATATTCATTCCCTCGGTATAAGTAGAGACATTTAAGAAAAATGGTACAATTATTGTGGGGTGGAAAAGATCTTCTTGTGCAGATTTCACATGTTTATCCTTTCTACTGATTATGAAATTGTCAGTATTTTATTCTGAGACACGTTGCTCTTAACATATTGGGCACAGAAGGTTATCTTAAAATCCTTTCTAAATCTTCCAAATTAATGTTCTGTGTAGTAAACACATGCAGCTTTGATGCAGTAATGGGATTAGATATTTTTGAGTGATTTTTGACTCTGAAGGTTGTTTGCATGCTGTTACCAAATCTGGCTGTATTTCAGCTCCAGTGTCTTCCATTTCATAAAGGATTTTCTGTGAACCCAATAAAAGCTTTTATGTAATTTTATAATTATCATGCCTCAAAATTGCCTTTAGTAGGGCTTGGCACTTTTCTACTTGTAAAACTCCTGGCCCTGTAATTGACATTAATCAATTCAATACTAATCCCCAATATTTCCTTGGAGGTAGGCTTGGTTTCAAGGGAACCTCTTTATTATATTTTTTGCCTGTGATAAAACCTGATAAATAAAAGCTTACTTAATTTTAACATATTGAGTTAGATACTATAATGAGACAAAGTTAGCTCAACATCCATATGTTGTAACAGGTTATGACCATGTTATTAAATAGAAAACCAAAACCGCTTAGCAAGAAAACATTTAAGCATTACACAATGCATACAAATAATAATATGTACAGTTTTTATGTTTTATATAAAGTTAAGATAAATTTTAAAACTTGAAAAAATAAGTCAATAAGGAACATAATTTTAGTAATTCTAGTATGTCTCTCTGGAATATTATCTTTTGAAGCGACAATAAATGATGTATGCTTCCTGCTCATATGTTTTTTCTAAAGTCATTGAAAAAATGATCTTTTTGCTTTTTAAAAAGAAGTTTTATGTCAATCTCTGCATCACAGTTTAACAGAGTGTCTAATGAGAATATTTTGACTCCTTTTCTAACATATAAGAATCCTACACCTTAAGACCAATGCTTCCAGAAATAATTTGCATATTTTTCAAAAAAATGTTGGAATAAATTTAAGTGAATATATATATTTATATTATAAGCAAATAAAGGAACTTGTTTATCTACTTTAAGGTATATTAGATTTAAAATACACAGGCATAACGCAATAATTCATTTTACAGTATTATTATTTGGAAAATCGTTTTTGTTATCTGAAAAAGCATTTAAATACGTTACAAAATCCTTCATTCACAGTAGATGGTCGTATCAGAAAGAAGGTGTTAATGGACTCTCAAGTATTTCCATTTAACTTTATGGGGCTAATCTCCATAAATTTCCCTTTGGCAAGGTTCCCATTGTCTTCATTTTACAGTAACATATTTTTAAACTTGAATTTTCAATTATGAATACTGACTTCTTCTCAAAACAACTGTCTGCAATTGCATCTACTGTGTATCAAGAAGCAAAACAAATGAATAAGAACTTAATAATGAATAATGGCTTTCTTGTAAACACAGTATCCCTGAATGACTGAAAGAGCATGCGTAACCTGGCAATTGGACCCCCACAGGTGATTTTCCGGAGAAGGGAGGCAGATGATATGGTGCTATGAGAGCACAGGGGTGGGTGCTATTAAGCCAAGGCTCCAGGAGCCAGGGCAAGGCTACTGACCTTCTAAGGTGTTGGCTGAGTTCTGTGCTGGAGACAATGTGAGTGAGGTCCAATCCAGACAACTAACATGCCGAAAGATATAAAGACCTGTAAGACAAGAGAATATTTATGCAACAAGGTAGTTAGCAGATGTGCTTACCTTCTGTTAAGAATGAATACAATGTAGCATAAATAGTGCATAAGTTTATTTAAACTATTGAAATTTGAAAATACTCAAAATAAAGGAGTTATTTACCCTCAAACCCCAGGATGCCATCTTTGGATTAGTGAAAGGAAGGGTGAAATATTTATATTACCACATAGATATTTTAATTAGCCATGCATGCTACTTCTTATTAATTTTAATACTTCTGATTTCTTCTGTATATTTTATGAAATATCTGAATCTCATACATATTTAGTTCATTTATTTTATATTTTATATATGCCAATAAATCCACTACATATTTGCATATATATATATATATATATATATATATATATATATATATATATATGCAAAATTTAAGGTTTACAACGGAGTTCAGCATTTTGTGCACATATCACATATGCATCCTGCCAAGGACACAGGGGCTTTCCCGCTCTCTTTCTGTCCCTCCCCACCTTCCCCTCACCTACCCCCACCCTACCCCCTATTTCACTTTGTTTTTTGCTTTAAGTTCCATAATAGTTGTGATCTGGAATTCTCATATCAGAGAGACCATTAGATGTTTCACCTTCTGCTTCTGACTCACTTCACTAAGCATGATGGTTTCAAGTTTCTTCCATTTGCCTGCAAAAGCCTCCACACTGTTGGACTTCATTGATCCACAGTATTCCATTATGTTCAAATACCACAGTTTGTGTAGCCACTAGTCTGTTGATGGGTATTTTGGTGACTTCCATATTTTAGCTATTGTTAGTTGTGCTGCTATGAACATGGGTATGCATACATCTCTGCTGTGTGTTGTTTTGGCCTCCTTTGGATATATTCCCAGGAGGGGTGTCACCGGATCAAAGGGGATATTTATTTCCAGTCTTTGGAGAGCTCTCCATACTGCTCGCCAGAGTGGTTGTACGAATTTACATTCCCACCAGCAGTGCAGGAGGGTTCCTTTTCCCCCACAGCCTAGCCAGCACTGATTGCTATTTGACTTGTTGATATAAGCCATTCTCTCTGGAGTGAGATGCTATCTTAGTGTTGTTTTGATTTGCATCTCTCTTATGGCTAGGGATGTTGAACATCTTTTCATGTATCATTGGCCTTTTGTACTTCTTCATGGGTGAACTGCCTCTTCATTTCATTTGCCCACTTTTCAATAGGTTCCTTTACTTTGGTAGGCTTACTTTTCTTCAGCTCCCTGTATATTCTAGTTATGAATTTCTTATCTGAGTTGTTGGTGGTGAATATTTTTTCCCAGTCTGTTGGTTCTCTTTACAGTGTCGATAGTCTCTTTTGCTGTGCAGAAGCTTTTTAATTTGACAAGATCCCATTTGTTAATAATGGGGATAATTTCTTTTGCTCTTGGTGTCTTGTCAAGAAAGTCTTTGCCTATGTCTATGTCTATTAGAAATTTCCCTAATTTGTCTTCTAGAAGGTTTAGTGTTTCATTTTTAATGTTTAAGTCTTTGATCCATTTTGATTTGATTTTGGTGCATGGTGACAGGTGTGTGGCTAGATTCATTCTTCTGCATGTGGATGTCCAGTTTTCCCAGGACCGTCTGCTGAACAGGCTGTCTTTTTTCCATTGTATGCCTTTAGACCCTTTGTCAAAGGTTAAGTAACTGAGGGTGTTTGGGTTTGTCTCTGCATCTTCGATTCTGTTCCACTGGTCTGTCTGTCTATTTTTACGCCAGTACCAAATTGTTTTTACAACTATAGTTATAGTATAGCCTGATGTCTGAAACTGTAATGCCTCCTGCCTTGGTCTTGTTGCTCAGGATTGCTTTGGCTATTCTTGGTCTCTTTTGGTTCCATATGAATTTAAGGATTGTTGTTTCAAGTTCTTTGAAGAAACTTGTAGGTAATTTGATAGGGATTACATTAAATCTATATATCAGTTTTTGTAGTACAGCTATTTTGACTATATTTATTTTGCCTATCCAAGAGCAGGGGATGCTTTTCCATTTTCTAGTGTCTTCTAAAACTTCTTTCTTCAATGTAATGTAGTTTTCTTTATATAAGTCCTTCACATCCTTGGTTAGGTGTATTCCTAGGTATTTAATTTTTTGCATTATTTTTAAGTTAAAGTCAAGCTTTAATTCATTCACTGTCCCTTAACTCTCAGATATGGAATTTTTGTTGGTTCACTTTCTCTTTAATTTTGTCTCTTATCACTTACAGAAAGATGATTTATGATCACATTCCTGTCACATAGACATTAATTTAGGAATGAAAAAACAAAGTAGAATACTTTGAAAAGTCTGTCTTGAATAGTAGCTTCACTCCATGAGATGTGAAGTAAGATATAGTCAAGTTACAGGTGGAAATTTAAATAACTCTCACATTCAGATCCTCCTGCCTAGAAGTGTTTGTTAAGGTAATGAGATGGACATTTGAAAATGTGCTTCAAATTATGTAAATTTACACTTCTTTATTTAAGACAGCAGCTGTACATTTTGTGAGCCATGGGCTCTATGTTATGGATGTATTTGTGGAGCTATGTTCAAAGGGTCATAATCTCAGCTAGTAAATAGTAGGTAGAAACAAAAATTTGGATAAATATTTAAAGGTCAAGATTTAACATTTATTTTTGGATCAAAATAAATGGGAAGCCACTGGAAATCTTTTAGGGTGAGGTAATGTGAACAGCCGATTTCTGTATATGTATAAAACTTAAGAAGCAAAGGGAAAACGTGGGTTCAATAACTCGGGAGACAGAAATCAAACTTGTCTTGGGAAATATCTGTTAGTTAAAGAACTAAAATATTGTAGTGGTATATGAAAAGAATACGAAGTGATATTGATCCCTAGCAACATTTGAATTTAATCCTAACTCTTTCATTTATATATTTATATGTTGTATTCCAGTGGACAAATAATGTTCCTACTGTGAGCCTGTTTTATAATGGCAAAATGCTACTGGGATTTACTCCAATAAGAGAGTATTGTGTAGCACTATCAATACCAAATGTTGCATGTGCAAGAAGAAAGAATTTTTATTAGTTCTTATTGCTCGGTAATATAATAAAATAATTATGTCATACTAAGTATTGTGAAAACTATAAAATTCTTGGAGTTTTTGTTTCATTTTTCACTTAAAAGTCATCTTGTGAACCTTCAACACAAGTAAAACATCTTGTACTATTAAAAATATGATACTTTGATAATGCTAATGATGTTCCAAGGACACACTATAGACATTTATTTTGCTTAGAATTGATTGCAATTTGAGAAGTTTACATTTTCCTAATTCTACATAGGAGAATATTGAGCTTCAGAGAAGTGATGTTCTCTGCATATGGACATACAACTAAATTGGGCATGGAGAGTTCAAATCCAAATCTACTTGTCCTCAAAAGCCATCATTTCTCTGTGATTAAATATATTTTCTCACTAAAATGTGCCATATACTTGAAAAATATGATCAGCATTTAAATGTTCAAAATTCATTAAAGTAAAAGATGCATTGTCATTATCTCCCTCAAATCACTCCCTCTTGCTTCACACCAAGTTATTTCATTTTTATTCATTATGATTTTTATATTTATTTTTATTCTTTAATTCGTGTATATATATATATATATATATATATATTACACAATAGTTCCATTGCCCTTGAGTATTTTATATGCGTACACACACACACACACACACACACACACACACACACACACACATAAACAGAGGGAGAGAGAGAAAGCATAAACATTTCAATCTTTCTTTTCTTCCCCTTCCCCTTTCCCCTGCCTCATCCTCCCTGACTCCCACTACCATCCCACTTGGTTCTATGAAACGCCTGTGTTCTAGGTTTCTCATATTGGAGAAATCATCCAATATTTAACCTCCTGGTTTTTACTCATTTCACTAAGCATAATGGTCTCAGGTTTCTTCTGTTTATGTACAAAAGACTCCAATCTATCTGTTTTTAAGGAATATT
The DNA here is from genome assembly GCA_004027205.1 of Ctenodactylus gundi. Taxonomy (NCBI): domain Eukaryota; kingdom Metazoa; phylum Chordata; class Mammalia; order Rodentia; family Ctenodactylidae; genus Ctenodactylus; species Ctenodactylus gundi. The sequence goes on from PVKB01001325.1 coordinate 269,663, forward strand.
AATACTCTATTGTGTACATATATTATTTTTATCTGTTTTTATAACACTTTCTGCATCAATGTCCTGAATCCATTCAAATTATTTAACATCTATGACCATTTTGACTTTGGAGTAGAGCCTGAAGGCTAGTGTTTTCAGAACCAGTGAATGGCTGAGTGAGGACACACTATTATTTTTTCAGAGTGTCTTTCCATTGGATAGAACAAGACAGCAGGATTCACAGTATTTTGGATCACACCTCATAAAGATACTCATGAATGAAGACGTATAGAACTACTTCAGAAAGTGACCAGGACACATGGGATAAGTTTGCCTGAAATGAGGTTTTTTGTTTGTTTGTTTGTTTGTCTGTTTTTTAAGGAACTTATTGGCAATCAGTTCTTTACTGCAAGAGTTTCTTTTAGCCAAAATTGTTTTGTACATACTCTTCTACAAAATTCCTTTAACTGGAGCTGGAGGAATGGCTCAGGGATTAAAGTGCTTGCCTTGCAAGTATTTAGGCAAATGCTAACATACCTGAGTTCAATTCCCCAGTATCACAAATGCTTTGAGGTCAACACCTTCAATTTCCTCAATTAAGTCCTCTCCTCTTTATTAAGTCTTTGCTGTGTGAGTAGAATGCTACATTGCTGGTCCTCTTTTAGGTGGTAGGCATACAATAATGAATCTATGTTCTGTGAATAGTCTCATTCTTGTGAGTGACAACACAATAATGATTATTACTATATGATAAGAGAGTTGATGTGTTTGTTTAAACAATAATTAAGGTGAATAAAAATCAGTAAAGATTAGCAGGGCATGGCCGCGCATGGCTGTAATCCTGGCACTCTGACAGGCTGAAATAAAGGGACAGCCTGGGCAGCATAGAAACATGGGGAGACTCTGCCTCAATATGAAAAATAAGATTGGTTGAGAATGTAACTCAGTGCAAAGGCTCTGGGTTCAATCTTCAGTACCACAAAAATGAATACATAAATAAATAATTGGAAAATTTGGGTGGTTAGCTAGAATAATGCTTAGTAATACAAAAATCTGGCTGGAGAACAGAGACAGAGATAGGGAGAAAGAGACAGATTCAGAAGAATAAAAAGGTTATAGAATCCAGACATAGGGCAGGGCATTAGGAGGTCAGAAGAAGGATTTTACTTTTCATTTCTAAGTGAGATGTGAAGATGAATGAAACATAAAAGTCACATTGTCTAGCCTGTTTTAACAAAATTCTCCCTTGTTCTCCACACCCCTGCTGGTTACCGTCGGAAGACACAACATCTCTAAGGCTTTTTCCTTACTTGTATACCCACAGCACCTCACTCCTCACCCAATGGCTTCATTTCCCTTCAGCAGCAGAAGTGGTCCTGATAGTAATAATAATCACAGTAAGAGTTGGCTTCACAAGCCATAGCTCTGTAGGTCTCTTGATCTGTAAAGTGGCTAACATTTGACAAATTCAATTTCTCCTGAAAACATTTAACTCGTAATGAAATACCTGGTCATGTTTCATCAGACATTGACAATCTAGATAACAGTTTGGAAACTTTGTACTAAAGGACAAAACTCTTTAGCACCTAGGCTGATCGTACTGCTGCCTCATATATTTTCCATTCTGGGAATAGTCTTGCTGCCTCATCCCCCCTGGTAAAGTCCTACCAGTTCTTTAAGGATTGCCCAACTCCTACTGTCAAGCAACCGAAAAAGACTCAATATGGGGCATAGTTTCAGAGACGTAGTTGCCCACAAGCAGGGTTCTGACTTCTGCTTGGCCTCTAATGAGGGCCTCAAGTTCTCCTAAATAATTCTGAAAGTTGGAATACAAATGGTCATGTGCAGAAGCAAAAAGGCCAAAGTCTCAACAGGGCTAATTCATTCCTGTGAGAAGAAACTTAATCCGCTCACAAGGATTTGGTCAACCCTCATGATGAAAATACTCAACACAATATTTCAGCCCTCATCCTGTTGCATTGAAAAATTAAGTCTTGACAAGGGCTTGTTAAAGTGACAAACTATATTTAAATCACGCTAGAAGTCTTCCTTGAGTTTTTTTTCTCATAATCACATTCTTTAGTGCTTTTTCCTGATATTTATTCACACCTTTCTATAGCCTTTAAAAATTTATTATATTGTTTCCTGTACATGATTATTCATTACATACCTCTAGTACTAAGATCATAGAGGACATTTCTGCTCTTAATCCATCTTTATATTTTAAACATAGAGTCTTAATGCAGTAGAAAGCAAGGTCATGTCATCATTTTTTTCTAAAATAATCATATTTATTCTGATTAAACTTTATTCATTTCCATAATTCTGTTGTAACCTTTTTAAAACAAGAACATATTGTATTCTACTTAACTATGCCCCACATATCAATGTAGATTTCTATGACTTTTCCCTTTAAATCTTTAAAAGGTTTTATTAACTGAGTGGTCAATTAATACTCCAGGTTGCACAAACTTGCCATGGGGTTGAAACACTTAAATCATCCCTAGAGTTTGAATCTGAAAGATTTCTCAGCTTGAAAGTGTCTTCAAAATTCCTTGTGAGCTGCGGAGAGAAAGAGCGTGTGAAGCCAGGCTCAAGGCCACTCTCCAGTGGCTCTAAAGAGCTGAGGAGCCACAGTTGGGGCCAGGAAACTTAATCTTTGCTATGATAGTTGCTAGTGCTCCGGTGTGTTTTGATGCACTCCAGAGAGTACTCTCATCTTCTATTCCTTATTCCACAGGTCAAAAAATAGACTTGTAGAGAAAGTTAATATAATAGAAAAAGGATAATTTGTTCTCCATTTTACTGCATTTTAGAATATTTTTCTCAAATGTGAACTTTTACTATTCTGATTATTTAATTAGATTGGCATATACAAAATGGAAAAGCACTCCAGTTAATTGGAATATGTAAATGCCATTTGTTAGTTCACGTATATAAATTAACTTTATATTAAATATCTGAAAAAAAATATGAAAACAAAGTAACACATTGTCATAAAATGTTATAATTAATAATTTAAAATGTTCTACATTTCAATAAAGAATTTTCTTTCTATTTGCAAATAAATGCCAGAAAATAGCAATGGCCAATTCAGTCAGCACAAAGCAGGTACATATATGTTCAAATACAGTGTTGCTATTTAAATTATATACCTTAATGATTTCCCACACTTACTTTTACTGCTATACATTTCTGATTCACACTTGAAGGCTTATCTTTTGCCTGACAGCTGTTTCCTCTTTAGTCAGGTGGACACTAAATAATTCACAGTCAGGCTATAAACATGTTGGGGAGTAAAACCTAGAACTTGAGACAATGAGATACAAATCTAGAAAAGAACAAGAAATTTAAGATTTCATTATCAAACACAGATGAGACAGAGGAGTTACCCAATGTTGTGAAGTGCCGAGGACAATGAGGTTTTTCATTCAACTTGAAAAGTCATATACTATATCTCAATAATGACACTGCCAAGTAGTGTAACTGGTGTTCTTGGTCTTGTAATATTTACTTGAAGGTACAATTCCAAAGACAGAAAAAAATAAATAAGTATTTGACAAAAATGGAGTGGTAAAACTAATTTGTTCTAAGATCCAATACAAATGTAGCAATAAGTCATTGAAGAAATAAAAGATGTATAGGGGTATTTGATTTCATGGGAAGATCACAACTAGAGTTTTTCTTAGAAAAACAGAGAAGATATGGGTGGGACTTAGACCAAACAGAACCAAGACAATGAAATTTCCTTGGTTTTTGACAGGACAATGAAGAGAAACCCATAAATCTCTGACTAATATCTCTAAGATTACTTATCTGAATTTTAATGAGGCTCCATCATGAACTTGTTCATCTTTATGTGACAAAGTCTTTTATTTGATTTGCTGACATCTAGTTATTTATAATTCATTAAACTACTGCTTTGCAATTATTCTTTTTTTCTGTGCTCTAAAAAATAGAAATAATTCTTCTCTTAAAATTTATTGATTGGTGTTGTAAAAAGGTATAAATCTGGATAAGCATTATAAAGGTACTTGTTATATTGGTATTCTCAGTGGAAATTTTGTACATTAGCTTTTTAAAAATATTTTGGCACAAAATTTGAATCTTCACTTAAAAAGACCTTGCACGCTTCACTTCCTTTATATATATTCCATATATAAAAGAGACGAAATAAAACTATGAGTACCTTAAATTTTAGAAATTTAGAAATCATTAAATAACAGCTATTCTAATTTTGAAACACTTTTTAAAGAATATCTTAGATATATATACCAATAATAAGTCATAATTTAAAAATGATATAAGGTTTATAAAACTATCAACTAATAATCTAAATATATTATTTCTATTAAATGAGAAGTAAGCAAGGAGTAGTATCTGCATATCTGAAGACAGGATTCATTCTATGGCTTTGAAATTAATTTCTGGCAACTACAGACTACACAGTCTGGACTAGCATGTATGTCTTAACTTTGCAATAATTCCTTTGCTTTTCTTGGGAACCTTTCATTTTAATTGTTTCTCTAGAAGCTGAAGACCATGGAGGATTAAAACATTCATGCACTGTGCTAAAGGGAAGATCTTTTTAATCTGCCATTTATGAAACTCCTTTCAGACAAAAATTAATGGAACGTTAAAGAGCTGGGTCAATTATGAGCATTTCAGCATGTGAAAAGTGAAATCAATGTAATAGGTAAGGTCTAGAAAAGAGAAATCCACACCAGGTGACAGAATTTCTTGGTGTGCAAGGCACTACAAGGAATGTTAGGGACAATCACAGAAAATAGAAATAGTTACTCTCCCTAATAGAAAACTTTATGGTTGTGATAATACCTGCTTCCGTAAAACATCAAAACCCAAAGTAGTATGCAAGTCAAATATTTATTTAGTAGGCATACAAAATAAATTTGGTGTATAAGCAGCGGTACATAATAGAGTATATGATCTCAAATCCAGGAATGAAAAGAATATCAAGTGTAGTTATAAACTTTCACTTGAAACTATTCCTGTGTGTGTTAAAAATTGTCCTTTAGCTTTAGGACATGAGCATCTTTAAATGATTACTTCACCATTACCCATTTGTTCTATTTTCAATCCACTGAAAATTATCTGATTTTCTAATTTTTAAAAGCAAAAAAAAAAAAATGAACAGATAAATACGCTATTTGAAACACAATAACTGTTATAGGTAGAGTAGGAGAGTTACGTCTGTGATATGTCTTATTGTTATTAAAATGTTCAGGATATAGAATATAAGTACTTCCTGCTATGGGATTTAATTCGTTTGAGAAATAATTTGAAAAGACTCATGCTTATAACTTACTTAAATAGTCACGTAACAAAGAGTAAAAATAACAGTTTAAGATAAGCTATGCTTAATTTCAGAAGAAATAATTTAGACAAAGACTTTTCAAAACTTACATATCATGGGATCTTTTAGAAAGGTAACTTATTATGAGAAATCTTCAAACACTACAATACTCCCAGAAAAAATGCATTCAGAAATTCCTTCTGCTGTGTCCAAACTGAGACCTGAAATAAAACAGAACGAAAGAAAACAGAAAATAAGACTTGAATATTGCTTTATCTTTACCTCGTCTTTACTCTGTGTCCAGCACTTAACATTTGGTAGTTACACTGCTGTGTTTCAAATAACCTCCCAATTTTGAGAAAAGTTTAAACTAGGAGCAGCTTTTTATTTGAGAAACACAGAAGGTTTCAAAGATTTTCTTTGCTGGCTTTCAGGGAAATCTAAATTCTATTGAAAAATATTTGTGGTGAAGGGGGCTGTTCTTTGGAGAAAAAAAGTTTTTTTGAAGGACATAGAAAATTTTTAAAAGATCTTATTTTGCCCATAATATTAGGCATAGAATCAGTGTTATAACAACAAGAGATCTGCTCTCTGTTCTTTTTCCCTTGCAGGCAAGTCTTTAATTCTGCTTCTATTTAAAACCAAAAAGGCAAAAGTAGGAGAGACCGATCATCTTTTGTGTTTGGTGAAAATTCAAAAGGAAGTCAAGAAAGCCAGTCTCTTTAGAGTTATCTGTAATTTTGGAATAAAACAATGTTACTCACCTTGATTAAGACCTTGTTAAATGTGTTGGAACACAATTAACTTTCTTGAACATCTTACATGTTTACTGAGAAAACAAGATAGGTGATGACAGTCATAATAATTTGTTTTACTTTGATGCCTGACTGAGTAGCTTCAGGTCTCAGCTATGCTGTGCTTTCTGAGCTTGACTTCCTTCCAAAAACATCTGAAATTCACCGTTGTTACTGAAAAGGGAAAATGGTGGTAGCAACAAAACGAGAAGGGATACTTGCACTTGATAGTAAGATGATTAAACCCATGTGGGTCTGGATTTGAGAGAGAGGGAGAGAATTTACAAGACTGTTGACATAGAATTACTTGTATCTAAATAGTACTTTTTTTGAAAATTTGTTGATTAAAATCCTCTTCTTTCGTACGGTCAATTAAGTCTCAAATTATTGTCCTTGAGTTATTGTCCTTGGCCTGCAAAGTAGTCTTTGGTGCGGATTTTGTTGATAATAACCTTATTTATTTATTTATTTATTTATTTATTTATTTATTTATTTGAATCACCTGTTCTTTGAGTTTGAATTTTGTTCTTCATGTCTTGCGACTTCCAGGGATACTACTGTGTTATATGCATATGATTATACATAAATATATACTGTTTCTCTAACCAGACTGAAGCACATTTTAGAAATCGGCCTATATTTTTACCTATGTTTTCATATTATTTGATACCAAGTTACATATTTTGCTCTTTAAAACCAGTATTATCACACAGATATGTAGATGATAAAGTCTGAGGATTGTGTAGCTGTTTCCTACATTTTGGGTTCACCTTTGGGTTTTTTGTTCCTGTGCAGAGGCATGTTGAGGAAAGGGGAGTTTATTCAATGTCTAAGATTAACAGGTTGCTAGCAGAATCCATTCATTGCTTCCAGAAATCTCACTGTGAGTTGTTACTTTAAACTTAACAGAAGAATCTCTAAGTTCTAGCTTTGCTCCATGTGGACCCTCTCTTACAATTATAATCTAAGGGAATTAGGACCTCCAAAAACTGATTTAAACGAGCTACTCAAGGCTCCTCAATAACATCTGCAACATCTCTTTACTTTTCCCATGTAGTGTAAAATAATTATGACAGTTATAGCTTATTACCATTGTCATATTCTAGTCATTAAATTAATGTAAGCTAATATGGTAAAGTGTGTAGTTAACATGAGAGGGTCCTTTGGTTCAAGCTCCAGCACTCCCCCAAAATATGTATATACGATTGCCTAAAGGTGAAATGATTGTATATAGTCATGGATCATTGGACATTATCTTAGAATTTTGACTTTTATTAATTTTTTACATATATGTCAATATATTTGAACTTATATTGTTCCATTGACTATTCAGTTCATGTATCAGATTTTTATTTCTCTTGCCAAAGACATTTAACAATGATCTCTATGTCTTAGATACTTTTTCCTTGTAGGGATACAATATTTGACACTAACTACTTAAGAGATGAAAGGCTGGTTTTGGTTCACAGTTTCAGGAGGTCAGAGTCCATACATTCATTCATTCATCACCTGTTGGCAATGGCAGAAAGAGTCTGACAGAACAGCTGCATAGAGCACCCCAAGAAGGATCTGGGCCACAAGAAGAACCAGGACAATACATGTATCCCTGTAGGCCACATCTTCTGTGATCTGCCACCAGCCCTGTGACCCACTATAGACCTAGCAGTCTGACATATTCTACCAGGTCTCACCTTCCAGCAGCACTAAAAATCTATAAATAATTCATATCATCCAAATATATGAAACTTCAGGGGACATTCCATATCCATGATGTTCTGTTAATTCATTTTCTGCAGAATATTTGATAAAAAACTTGTTAGACACATGATATTCATATTTATGGGGTACAATGTAGTGGTTTAAATTTTACACATAGAATAAATATTAAATGAAAGTAATTAGTATGTCAATCACCTTGAATTTTTATTATTTTTAGAATGAAAGCATTCAAAAATTTATCTTCTACTTATTTTAAAAATACACAATGCCTTCTAGTCAATTGTACCCATGTATCTAATAGAGCAGGAGAACTCCTTCTATCTAATTGCAACTGTCTCCATCCAGCAATCTCTCTTTGTCCCACCTTCCTTGAGATCTCCCAGTCTAATGGAAACGCTCTTATGCTCTGAGATCAGCTTTGTAAGGTTCCACATAACAGTGATATCTCCAGGATTTTTCTTTCTGTGCGTGGCTTATTTCAATTATTATAGTATCCTATAGGTCCATCCACATGATCATATTTTGTTTGCCATTATAATATTAATTCACTATGTGGTTATAAATATTTTTTAATCAATCCATTGATTCACATTTAAGTTAATAATGTTTTGTCCATTATAATAACTGTTATAATAAACATGAGAGTGAAGCAGTTTGGTCATCATACTGACTTCATATTTTTGTATATGTTCACAGTAAGTTTGGATTATATGCTATTTCTATATTATGACACACAGTGGCTTTACTAATTTTTATTCCAACCACCTATTTGTAAGATTCTCCCTTTCAGTACATTTTTGCAAAAAGAAAATTGACTTTTGATAATCCCCACTTTACCTAGGGTGAGGTAAATTTCATTGTGTTATGAATTTACAGTTCTTGATGATTAATGATGTTGAATATCTTTTTCCCCCTGCTGCCCATTCTTAAGTCTTGTTCTAAATCAACTCAACTCTTTAGCTTATCTTAAAGCTGGAGAATTTTTGCTTATTGAGTTATTTGAGTAGTTTAGAGATTCTGGATATTAACCCCTTCTCAGATGTATAATATATGAATATTTCTCTTGTTTTGCAGACGATCTCTTTATTCTCTTGCTGTTCAGATGTCTTTTGTTTGAGAATGTCACATGTGTCCAGTTGCATTTTTGTTACCTGTGCTTTCCAGGTATACCTAGAAAAGTCTTTCCCTAATCATTGTCATATAATAGTTCTTCATGATTTTTTCTAGTAATTTAATTATTTAGTCTACAATCTGCTCGAGTCTTTAATCTATTTTGAATTGACTTGTGTATGGTGTGATAGAGGGGTCTAGATTCATTCTTTTACATGTAAAGACATATATATATATATATATATATATATATATATATATATATATAGTACACTACTTTAAAATATCAGACCAGACTCAAATATGTCTGTCATCAGTCTATCATAAACTAAAAGTAGTGCAATAATACAATGATTCACATCACATTGAACTGTGACATATTATATTAGATAATGGTAACATCTCAATTTTTTGCTTCTTCCCTTACTTTTTAATAAGGACTGAAATCAGTTGGTACATATTAATGATTAAACATTGAGGTAAACATGTACTGCAACACACTTTAAGTTTCTGTATTAGTTCAGTCGAAAAAATATTCACTTACAGTGAAAATACCATTTTAAATTGTTTTCCCTGTATAGAACTGAAATTTCTAAAAACTTTTTCATGTAAAGAAAATACAGAAATGGATTATGAGACTGATAGACTAGAAAATTTAACCTCATATTTTGTATAAATATCTTGACATTCTTCACTTATTCTTGATAATTGTAATATGATATATATATATATATATATATATATATATATATATATATATATAATTTTTGTTGTTGGATTTTGCTTGTTTTGCAATAATGGAAATCAAGCTCAAGATAGTTGTTTAATTTTTTGTTTTAGAGATATCGTCTTATTAAGTTGCTGAGTGGCTCTGTCTGTGCTAGAATTTATGATCTTCCTGCCTCAGTCTCCCAGAAAGCTATGGTTACAGGTCTGCACCTTATAAAATAAGTATGTGGATATAAAATTCATTTTTATCTTAAGCGAGGGTAATGGTTAAGGTAAATATTTTGTAAGAGATTTAACTTGATCATAGAATGTGTTGCCGCATAATGTTTGAAAGTCACCAAAAGCTTGGCAATGACATTGCTGGAAAGGCTGAACCTACAACTAAGATAAGGATATAAAACAATGAGGCATAGCTCTGAAATAGTAATTAAACGTATTTGCTTATTTAATAGGACTTGTGGAAGTACTTGGTAGTTGGACTGTGTCCATCAATAAAATAGCAAGGTTATTATTATCGATATCTCTTTCAGATAAAGTTCTTTAAGTCCCTATTCTTGCCTTCCTATTATATGCAATGCAGTATGGCTGAGTGAGTATTGTATATGAACACAGAGCTCACTGATTATATAACAACACCTGACTATGCATTTCGTCAAAAGAATCAGGCTTTTAAACTTACAACTATGATTTTAATTAACTGTGGGCTACTAAGGCCATCATATAGTTATTCTACTCACATAATATTAATTTTGTTCAGGATAGGATTTGTCTGAATGATAATGAATAGGTCCAGGTAAGTTTGTGAATCTAAATATGATAAAGTAGTAAAATTTTCTAGGTACTTACAGTGTTACTGATATATAACTGAAGCACACTAACCCCACATGAATGGAGAATGCGATCCAGTCAGTTTGAATACATATGCATAATACAATGGAAAAGTGTTTCTGCAATCTCAAAAATTTCCTTATCCTTTAATAAGTTCACTTCATGTCTACAACTTATCACTGATCTGCTTTCTTTCATTTTAGTTTAGTATCTCTGGAAATGAATTTAAGTAAGTCATAAAATCGATTCCCTTTTTTACCTAATGTCTTTGATTCAAATATAAAATTTGAGATTCACTGTGTGGTAGTGAACACCAACAGTCCATTCCTCTAGATTCCTGAGTAATAATATTCCATTCCCTGAGTAGAACATGTGTCTTTTTGAGATATGTGTATCTATCTATCTATCTATCTATCTATCTATCTATCTATCTATCTCTTTAAAATATTCTTTAAATATTTTATAACTCTACCTGAATATTTTATAATAGTTTCATAGCATTAAATAGCTTATAAGTATCATACGTTTATACTCACATCTGGTCCAACAACCCTACAGGATATGCACCCTTGGTGAATACGGGCACTTTTTTGAAAGAGGTAGTAACAACTAGACAAGCTGCTTTGAAAGATACACTCTATTGAAACTAGAAGTTGGGTTATGAACCTCAATATTTAATATTATACACCATCACAAATTGGATAAAGGCACACCAATTCCTATATCCAATCTAAAGTTAGTTTTGTCGATAATGTTAAAATTTTCTAGTGTAGATGGATGAGCAATGATATTTCATTAAGAAATTCTAATGTTGTATTTATTATGAGTGAATTTGCAAAACTTAGTCATGGCATATGCCTTGCGTACACTTATTATTTGATTAATCCTTGGCATTTCTTAGCACACAGATTCTAAACATTTTTGTTCTTGTTTAGGCATAGAGTTTAGCTTTGTTCTTTAGCTTTCTGGCCAAAGGAGCTCCAATATTTCCACTTGTCTTTGAAATAATTGGTTATTAGGGTGTGCGACTACCACATTGCAAACTTTTCTCTGATAATTTTGTCTTCTAACTGACATTCATCCAAAACTCCAATCTCCTCTCTATATAGAATTTTATTTTTTTTTCTTTGAAAACACCAATTTTAAGCATAATTCACAGAGATTTAGTTTCACTTCTATTTTTGACCATCTTCTTCAAATTTTCCATAGTTTTCCTATGTCTTCAAGAATATGATCTGTAATTTATCAAGTTTTTTACAACTATGTCATGTAAACACTAGTGTTTTATGAGTTGCTTTCAATCTACAAGGAAAATATTTCTTATTTTAATGAGAATATACATTTTCCTGATAAAGAACAATGTACAGTGTATGTTGGAAGATGATTTTAATATTCTCCTTAGTGAAATATTTATCACAATATTTTCCACTGTGATGTAAATATTCTGTTTGATTTTACTAGCTCATTCTTTCGTTATATTTACTTTGTGAAAATTTATTGATAATTTTATCAAATTATTTAATGTTTCAGATTACAAATTTTATGACTTCTTCAAGAATTATTTGCCTAACATAAGATTATGAGGCACTATCTTATTTTCCCCCAAATGATTTCTTTTTTCTTCCACTTTTTCATATCTGCAGTCTAAGGGATAGGTTTTGGTAAGCACATGAAAGATAGGTATCGAGATTGATTTTATTCTATGCACACATATGTATGTAGGATGTACCTCACACGATATTTAAGAAATTGAAATCCAAACCAGCCAATACTCTTGGCATAAAAATTGAGTTGAAAGTTCTTACATTTTAACATATAATTATTTAATCTTAAATCAAAATGACCATCCTTGAAGGTCCAGTGAACATAACATCATGCAATCTAGATATGAAGAATCCACCCACACACTGCAGACAAATATCAATGTGAGAGGGAGAAAAGGAGGGAAGGAAAGGAGAAAGGGCATGGATATAAAGGGAGATAAGAAGCGATATTATTGTATGGAATACAGAATGAAGACAAACCAAAATTAAAAAGAGGTTAATGAGAGAATTTGGGAGGGAAATACGTGAGGGACCTTCTCAGATGGGTCGCAAGTGTTACACACAGGAAAACCTTATAGCGGCAGGATAGGCAGGATGACTGACATATATCTTCATGCCGATGTATATTGAATAAAGCACACAGTACATTTTCTAAAACTCTCGATCTGCAAAAGAATAAAAGCAGATCACTCTACATAGAGATGTTGGAAGTGAGGAAAACAATGTGAGTCACCGTGATCATCATGTTAGTTATTTAAATATTCTCTTTTTTATCTAAACCACTGGTATTAGCTGATGTTTCATCAATTCTACAAGGGAATGTTTAATGAAATTATAGCTGTCATGCCCATCATCTGCACCACTATTATTCTGAATCCCATCATTGGTTTGTGATAAAACCAAATAAGGAGATATACCATAGTTCTGAAGAAATACTAACCAGGTATTCAAAAGAGAAATGAATCTATTTATGATATCCTACTGCAGCCAATGCCAACCTTTTTGATACCACGGACTGGCTCGGCTGATGACCATCTCCGGAGGAATGGAGTGAGAGCAGGGGAGAGTTGTTGCGCTGTGCTCCCAGCTTCTAGCAGCCTCAGGAGGCGCTCTGGAGGGAAGCTCCACCTCCTGAGAGAACACCAGTGGCTTTAAAACCTAAAAGGACCAAGGGGACAGAGGTGGAGCTTCTCTGGAAGTCATCCACCCACCTTTCATCAGTCCCAGTGGCAGGGTGGCTCCAAGGCCAAGGACAAGGACAGGTCCTGAGCCCTGAGGATTTAGGATTCCTGCTCACGGCACTTCAGTAAAACCAATTAGTAAAGCCAATCCAGTCACCCAGGCAGAAGTATTGTCTTTCTTCAAGCAAAAATAAAATAGAAAATTTAATTAAATACAGTGAAATGTTAGCGTCATAGTGATTCTGCAATAACTGTGTTTATCTTGTGAATGCCCAAATACTAAGATCCTCCCTAGTGTCTGCTGAAAAGAGCACTTAAAATTAATTTTAATATCCAGTGCTTTAAAGTATTTGAAAATTTCCTTAAATATCCTTATCAAAATTTTTGAGGTCAAGGTTTTCTGTTTATTCAGTTGTCATGTCTAGAAACAGAGTTTAAAAAAATAACGTGAAAAGCTTTTAAGTTTCACTGTAACTTCTCCATGTTAGCTCTATGCTCCATGACGATATGTTGTATTTTCTTATAATTTCATCAACTGTATGCCACAAGTACTTCAATACACGTATGTACACTGGATATATACCCAGCTTACTTGGCAATGGTCCACTCCCTCTTTGATGACAAAATAACATAATAAAAGTAGAGAAAAAAGCATTCATTTTTCATGCTACCTTTTCTTACTGACAAAGGTAAGATGTGATTTTTCTAATCCATTCTTCTCTGTAGCATTAGGTGGCTAGCCAATCAAAGGTCTTTGTTTTATATTTTTGACAGCAAAACATTATATGAAGAGCTAGAGTCAATTCTAATTCCTTACCCTATCTCCAAGTTTTATAACTAAATAACCTTTTTAAATAAAATATTGCAACAGCCCTGCATTTTAAGGAAGAAAGTGCTGTTTTCTAAAAGGTCAATCCAATCTGGAAAATGTTTTCAGTTCAGGCAATACATTATAAACTGTGGAAACCTGTGGCAATTTTCAGCACCACTAACAACAGGAAGTAAATTTCAATCATTCACAGTAAGATGGCAATGTGGTGACATTTTGAAGTCTGGACATGAGCTCTTACATTCATTGTAGGTGACTGACTGCTGTGCAGCGCAGGTCTTTTCCGACTGCCAGATGAAAATTAATATGAATGAAAAAGATGATCAGAATGCTATGCAAAATGAGTGAGGCCCCATTATCTCAGTGGAAATTTTCCTTTATCGCAGGTGAGGATTAAAACACATCACATTTTTAAATCCTTAAGAAGCTAATAACCTGTCACACTTGTTGAACGATTGTATGTTATGGTAGTTACTGTCTTTAAATTACAGGGAGTCACTGTTGTTTCTTAATTTTCTTTCTTTATGTTCTTGTCCATCAAAAAATCTTTGGGAGGTGCACTATAGAGACAGAAAATAAATTTATGGGACATCTGTCTGAAGGGCACACTTATTTCATAATCCTGATTTCCTATCTTTATTCACTTCAAAATGGATGGAACTATCAACATAAGGGTCAAAAGATTACAACATTGTCTATGCTTTTTTCCTAGTGTTTTTGTTGAACTTGAAACATAAACTTCAGTACCAGAGGTTGATAAATTAAAGAATTTATAGAGTCACAATGGCAAAAAACTGGTAAACAAACAACTACAGTTATATTCCATGAAAGATTAATATACCCAGACATTAAAAAAGTCTCAGTAACACAATGGTAAAACGCACACCAACTTTATTAAAATACCTTGAAAAATATATAAAGATACACAATTTGTGAATTAGACAGAAAATCTTCCCGAAATTTTTGATAATATCATCTGATCTTGATATTAGGACACTGTCTACGATATGATTCTCTATGGAGGCTGGTGGTCAGGCCATTTAGCATTTGCATTCCATCTGTGCTGAAAAACATCACAGGGTATCATACATTACAAAAGGTTGAGACTGACCCAAGAAACTTAGAAATAAACATTCTAACAGTTTTACATTTAAATAGAGTTCTCTTCACAAGCCAACCATAAGCACTGACAACACTTTCTTACCTTAGAGTGCTCTAATTTGAAATTACTATGATTAGAATCATTATCTACTTTAACTTAACTCTATAATTAAGAAAGTATAATTAGATGATAAATTTCTAAAGATGACAACATGTCAAACCTACATTCTTTTTTTTTTTTTAACTGGAACTTTATCCCAGGGCCTTCACAACCTTTGTTTTGTTTTGTTTTGGAGAGTGAGTCTTACCAATATGCAGTTACACAGGTTGGGCAGAATTAACAACCCACTTGCCTCAGCCTCACACAAGTGCTGGGACGAGATACATGTGGCATCCCAAACAGCTTCTACGGTAGTGGAGTGTGGTAAAATCGTGAAAACCTTGAGGGTTATGTTTCATTGCTTTTTTATTTTAAAAATATCTCTGTCATTGTTCAAATATTTAAAATATAGAATCAAGGCTTCTGATATGTGATTCAAAATATGTCTTTAAATAATAGTTCAGGCTATCTTTTTTTTAACTTTCAACTTTTTGAAAACATTGACTTTGGAAATTCTCCAAGGGTTTCTATAAAAGGAGTAAATTTACTTATTCTTCAGCGTGGTCCTCCAACAACGTATTTCTAAGACACAGGAGTGTTACTTGATTTTGTTGTGCCTTTACTTTACTGGAGCCTGTGGTTCATAACCCTGTTATCTGATTTTGTCACTCATGTTTTGACCCACATCTTTGGGGATGCTCCAATGGTCATTCAATACACTTAAAGGTGAGCAAAATGTTCAATTGCAATCACTGTACACCTATAAAATATGTTCTCCATGCTTAGAACAAAGTAGAATAGAAACAGATTTCATAAGACTTTTGGGTCATATATTCCCTAATTATATTTTGGAAGCAAATGCAATTGGTTTAGGAACAGTAATAGAATTTATTCTCCGTAATATCAATATGTCAAGTTTGATGATTCACTGGGTGTTTGCAGTTTGTTAATAGATGAATAAAGACCTGAAGACTTACTCACCCTCCAAAATTTCTCATCTTCCCAACTTGGACTACTTTAATAAATGGCACCCCCCTTTGTCCATCTCACCATATTCTTCCTTTGCCCTTCGAGCTTCATTCAGTTCTCCACTATGTTTCATAAAACTTTCAAAGTATAACTTAATTTTATTCTTACTACTGCCCGTTTCAAGATAATTCCATCTTTCTTCTACGTCGCTTCAAAGTCTCTCATCGCTTTCATTCTGTCTGTCCTTGCTCCCCACTACTCCATCTGTTCTTTTTGCTCATTAGAGGCTATTGTGCTACAGTCCAATTTAACAGTCTCTGGCACACATCTCCTTTGTATTAAAATAAAAAGCATGATCTTTATGTAAGTCCTCTAAGTCCTGCTTGAGTTTTCCGGACATTTCTGCAAACATCTTTCTCTGCTTTCTCTTTCCTAACTCCCCCTCTTCTGTTCTGGCTATCCTCTTGCTGTGGTTTGGATCTGGAGTGTCTCCCAACAGCCTAATGCATTTTGATGTAGTAGGATAACAGTGGAATTGTGTGGTTGTGGGAGGGAGGGCCTGGCCGCTGGGGCTTGATGCTTGGGGCTGGGGCAGGACAGACTGGATCAACTTTGTGAGATTGGAGGTGGGCGTCAAAGGCAGTTTTCAGTTGTGTGTTACTGACTTGTACACTAGAAAATGAGGGAGGGGCCCCTATCCTAGGTGTGGCCAGGCCACATGGCAGTTTAAGTTAAGAAAAAATAAAAATAAAAAGGAAGAAGAAACATTGTTATACTTTTTTTTTTTTTCTAGAAAAGCTTTGGTCTTCCCTGAGTCTCAGACATCAAGAAGTAGTTCATCATTCATTCATCTGGATTTCTGCCCGGAATGCTGGGAGCAGCTCCCCAGCCTCTGCTGTGTGCTTCACTGCTGCCGGTTTCCCATGAATGAACTGAGACCTTTTAAAACTGTGAGATAAGATAAATCTTTCCTCCCTTAGGTAGTGGATATCAGGTATTTTGTCCCAGCAATGAAGAGTTAACTAAGAATAAGTAAATATTTCTGCACTTAAAACACCAAACACAATTCCTTTCTCAAGTTCTCTATAATTGTTACTGTTCTTAAAGGAGCTACTCAAGTAACCTTTTCTCACATATACTTTATTTTGTTTTTGTTTAATTTGTATTGTTTATTACACACTTATTTTGGGGTACTTTTTGGCTATTACTTTGAAGGAGAGATCCTACAAGCAGAAAAAAATTAACAAAACAAAACAATCTAAATAGTCTTTGATATACTTTTTGTACCTGCTCTCTTTAGGAAACTTTGTACAAAGCAGATCTTAGCTTTATTTCTGTTTCTTTTCTTCATATATATATATGTATGTATGTATGTGTGTGTGTATGTATGTGCACGTGTGTGCACAAAAAGGATATATTTTTCGCATATATATGATACATATATAAAAAGAATATACAGGCATTCACACATGCACACACACAAACACACTCACACACACACACACACAAATACATACACACACAGACACACACACTTGCACATATGTACCACGCATTCATTTCTTCTTCCCCCAGTCTTCCCCATTCCTTTTTCTTCTGCACAAAGTCTGTCTTCTTACCTTCTCCCATCTCTCTTTTACTCTTTTATGTCTTATTTTTCTCATACTAGAGAAATAACCAATATTTTATCTTCTATTTCTGATTCATATCACTAAGTATAATGGTCTCCAAGTACATCCATTTTCCTACAAATGACTCAAAAATGGTCTTTCCTTTTGGCACAGAGGTAGTCCATTTTATAAATATATCAAATCTTCTTTATCTATTCATCTGCCGCTGGACACATTGGCTGCTCACAAAATTTGACTATTACAAATAGCTCTGCTATAAACACGGGTTTTTTTATGTACCACTCTTGTATGATGACTTTAACTCTTTTGGAATAATACCCAGAACAGGTATAACTGGGTCAAATAAAATATCTCTTTCTAATTTTTTGAGGAAACTCCGTGTTGTTGCCATATTGGTTTTACTGGCTCACAGTCCCACCCCCAATGTAGGAGGCTTCCTTTTCCCCACAACTTCACTGTCATTTGTCATTTTTTGAGTTCTTAACATCAGCCATTCTTACTGGAGATAAATGGAGCATCAGTATTTGTCTTATTTTTCTTCATGTGGCAGAATAACCAACATGCACAAATTAGAAAGGAAGGATTTAGAAGGTCACAGTACATTCCTGGGTGGCCAGCAACAGTGGGAGTACATACGTGGCAGACGAGGAAATGGAGGCGGCTCCTCATGGCATTATAAATAGGAAGCCAAGTCCCAGAAGGAAGTGTGGAAGTAACATGTACTCTTCCAGGTCCCATATCTTGATCTGTCCCTCCTGGCTCCAGCCTCCATGTTCTGCCTCTTTCAGGGTGAAACCCCTAATCCACAAAATGCCTATAATCTATAATCTACCACGTGCCTGCCATCTATCATGTACCTCTCTAATCCACCACACTCCCTTAATCTACCTATGCACACCAGGCCCACATATGCTTTCAGCACCCGGTTTCATAGATAATGCATAACATCTAAATACATGAGATTTTGAGGGGATATTTCAGATCCAAACCACAATAGTGTTGTTTTGTTTTGATTTTCTTTGAAGGTTAAAGATGTTGAACATTTTTAATGTGTTTATTAGTCATTTGAACTTCTGTTTCTGAGAGTTATTTTCTAAGAATTATCTCCTCCATTGCCCTTTCTTATTTGATTGGGTTTTATTTTGGATAGGCCATATTAATACTCTGTTGAAGCAGAGCTGAAAACAATTTGTGATTCGGTCAGTTTCCTTTTCAGTTTGTTGACTGGTTTCCTTGCTATGCTGAAGTTTTTAGTTTGATATAATCCTATTTGTTGGTACTTGGTGTTATCTTGGATGATTTGGGTGTTTTATGGAGAAAGTCTTTGCTGGCATATATTTTATCTTATTAGCATATTGTCTATACCTTTTGGAACAACCATTATCTTATTTGCTATCTAAAAACATATAAACTTCTTGGAGTCATCAACTTTGTTACTTTTCATCATTTTTTTCCATCATTAGAAGATGTTCAACAAATATTAGTTTACTCAATGATCAATTTACTATACTTGCTTGTATATTACTTTGATAAAAGGCAACATTCTTTCAAATCTCTATACATTTGAATTCATGACAACAATATGTTCAAGAGAAAACCTATTGAACTGAGAAATATATTATAAACTTAGCTGTAAATTTTTCACTATAGCAGAATCTTATTTTGCAATCAGAAAAACTAAAATGTTAAGTATTAGTTGCAGTTGATTTTTGATTGTGGTACATATGGTAAAATATTTCACTTCAGGACCAGGTAGACTGCAGAGCAAACCCTGTCTCAAAAATATTATTTTTTAATTGAAAATAAATGCTTTTTAAGAAAAAAAATTCAGGAAGGGAACAAAATTTTGGTACTTACCATTGAAATTAAAGAAGGTGTTGATCTTATACTATCTGTACTCCTAGATATTGGTCCTTTTATCATTCAATTAACTTAATCAGTTATTTAGCTGACTGTATCTTAGTATCCATTGATCAATCTCCACCCATGAATCCTTTCTACTACTGAACCCAGCTTCAGATAAAAACCATTCTACTCTCAAATGAGTAAGATTATGTGACGCTAGCTTTCTATGCCTGTTCTTTTAATTCATACATCACTATGATTTTCAATTTCATCCATATTTTTGCAAACTACAGGATATCAGTGCTATCTGTCTGTCTTTCTATATACTCACCTATCACATTTTCTTAGTCTATTCCGTTGTTGATGAACCCCGCTTCTGTTTTTTCTCTATTGTGAATAATGCTGCAATGCACATTGATGTAAATAATTTTATTGTTTGGTTTTTTGAGAAATTGTCATGTTGTTTTCCATAATGGCTGTATTCATTTATATTCTCACCAACAGTGTGCAAAGGTTACAGTTTCTTTAAATAAGCTTTGTACTCTTGGACAGCCTCAAATCCTCTTTGAACACCAATAATCTGAATATTTGCTTTTTAAATGCTATCTCCACACTATCATAAACCATTTTCATTTTCTTTCTTCTCCTCTGGGCACTTTCAAATAGTCCATATTTATGCCCATTATTTCTTACTTTTGTTTTGTTCTATTCTATTGTTTTCACCTTGACACTACTGCATTGGTTTTTGAGTTTTTTCTGGAAACTTATTGACGTTCCTTAACAAGCAAACATTGCAGCTCAAATTCTGTATCCAAGAGTTGTTTCATACTGGTTGTTATCTGGTTGTGTTTTGGCACATTGTTTTGATATCTTTTTTTACTGGAAAGCTCTGGATATATGTTGGAATGTGGCTGGTGTCTGAGTCTTGAGGATTAGGTATTTATTCTTGCATTGATAACTTGGCTTTGTTTGTGCCTGTTTTGGAAATTCAAGTAATTTCTTCATTACTTTGAACTATTTTGGTAATTTTGCCACCAGCTGCTAATGTAAATCAAGGTATGCTGTAAGTTAGTGTTGGTGTATTGTTGTTGTTTCAATACTCGAGGGCAATGCCAGCTGTGGTGTGTCTCAGATCTTTTCCTGGTTGTTCAGCACGAATTGTGGAATTGTGTAAAAAGATAGTTTGTTCCCAAAAGATCTTTTTATTTGGTTACTATAGACCCTCATGCCTCAGTTACAGTCTCTGGCCTTTGATTATTTGGAGCTCTAGAATCCTTTCAGTTCTGAGCAGAACCACCGCAAATGACCAGGATTTTCTGCTGTGTGTATTAGCATAAACACACAGCGATCCTACAGACAACATAGAGGGAATACATCCTTCTCCGCAGATAGCTTTTTAGCCATAGAAAAAACTGTTTATTCATTCACACAACAGTTATTACAGGCAAACTGTGATGATAGATACCTCTCGCGGGCATTTTAAATATAATTGTTGAGCATCATAAACTCATTATTTTAGTCTCTGGTATTTAACACGCTTATTATTATTATTATTTTATTTTTACCTATCTTACACATTTCCAGTGCATACATTTGGGTGGTTTTGGAGGTCAGATCACCTACATGAAAATGTATTGTACATTTTTATTGAAACATTTTCAAACAGACAGTCTGTCAGTTAAGGAAATATATTTCTTTCTTATTTTGTAGAGACATCTTAGCCAACAAAGTGAAAGGACTATCAAAACAGTGGTATAAAAACTGACACAAACAGAAAAAGAAACATCAATTGAATATGTATGTATTTTGGTGTGCACTTCTGGAGTTCCTGTCATAAGTGACTTCAGTGATTACTCTATTTCCTCATTTATTTATTTAGTGTCTTTGGGGAAAAAAAGGCAAGCAGAGAGAAATATGGAAAAGGAGGCAGGTTGCACTTTAGCCTCCATGGCTGTTCAGGAGGTATGTGAAGCAATTTAATGTTACCTTCACTGATGGGTGCTGCGTCCATTTCTGTAAAATTTAACCTTTCTATATGCTGCCTTTAAAGGAAAAGGAATTTGTAGAAATTTAAAGTCACCTTTCAAATTGAATGAATTTTGAGGTGCCATTGGAAAATAAGTCTCACCAAGTGCCCACTTTAAACAAGTGAATGGGAAGGATACACTTTGAATTGCATTTCAGAATACTATTGTTCTTGACATTTAAGTGATGACCTTAAGCATTTAGCACTGAAGAAAAGACATCAAATTGATAATATGAGAACACAAAATAAATTATCTAATCTAACCCCTTGGAATCTTATACTTTGGATTCCAAACAAAATAACTAACCAAACAAATGAATTAATTAACATTAATAAAGCACATAAAGTCATTAAAAGATTAATATTACCCAGATGATACAAATGAGAGTGTATTTCTAGCCAATAGTGGGCTGTTGCTTTGGAAAACAGAGTAAGTGGCTGCGATCATTTTTACTTGGTTGATTTCAAAGTTCCATCAAAAATTGTAAAAGCATCTTTCATGAATATTATAGAAATTTACATTTCAAATGTTATTGTTAGATTTTGCCAGATTTCTCTCATAAAACATGAATGGCTCAATGCCCCATTTTAGATAAAGTATTCCTTATGCTGAAACAAATTGCTTAAGTATAAAACATGCCACAATCTATTAAACTAGGCATTTTTTTGTTTAAAGGCAACAAACTTCAAATACCCTTTATGAGCACAAAAACATAGGAACTCATGACTTCTTTGATTCTGAAATTTAGTATTTTGTATAAAATAATGAAATGTGGAATCAGTAATACAAAATTATAGTTGTATGTATGCATGAAATCAAAGAAGTTATCCTCTGAGGAAATCATTGAAAGTTAAAATTGGCTGTGTTGGGGACTCAGCTAGATCTGTGTAGCCCTACTCATGTGTCATAATTACACCCAACCTAGTAAGTAGCTAGAATTGGAGGTATTTGGCAAGAGTTTGACTTTCAAAGCCAATTATAATTGTAGGTGCATAATTTGCTTCACTTAATTAAAGAATGTTCCCAGAAGAAAGATTCCATAAAACAGGTCTGAACATTCTACATCTGCTTTGCACTGTTATGTACCATGTCTTTGCTATCTTTCTTCTATTTTGTGTCTAATTTTGCCTTTTTTAGATTATCATTTATTTTTACCACTGAGATCAGGAACACACCAACAGTGACATGGTTCTGTAGAGTCTTAAATAAAAGAATCTACTCTTTTGTACTGAACTGTTGCACTAGATATCAACAGATCAAACTATAATGGATTCACTTATGCTAGAGGTCCCATAATCAAATAGAACATAGAGAGAAAGAGAGAATGGAGAGAGAGAGAGAGAGAGAGAGAGAGAGAGAGAGAGAGAGAGAGAGAGATTAGTTCAAAAAGGCTCGCTCATTATGAGATGGCATGGAATGGAAATCTCTTGTGCTTTCACTTTTGCAAAGAGAGAAGTCTGAGCTAACCTAATGTTAACCAATTACTCTTTGAAGTAGCTTATTTCCAGTTTTTGATCAAAGTACCTTTCAAAACAGAGAGTTTTGCCAAATCCAATAGAATTTCTGCTAATTTACATCCTGTACACTGCCCAGTTTATGTACTAAACAAAAGGGAATTAGAGCTCTAATATTCAATTTGATGACTTTTTGCTCTTTTACAATCTAAACATAAGTCGTGGTGCTCATTACTTCTGCATAGTCGAACCATGAGATTATGATTAGCTTGCTTCTCATTGCTGTAGAACATGACAGGTTTAAGGTTAACAAGTAGCTTTAGAGCAAATTTAATAAGCAGAGATCTGGTGGTGATAAAAAATAAGCATAGCTACACTGGTATAAATGGAATAAAATCATTAGTGAGTTAACGTAGGATTTATCTTATATTTTTCTATTTACATTATTTTTAGTGTGTTCCCATTTTTTCTTAGTAATATATGAGACACCGTGGTTACATTGAGCTTGAGAACTTTGTGCACATATATATTGAGTCAATCTTTAAGAATCTCAGAACTAATGTTTCATTTGTAACATAAATTAACTTTTTCCTGTATACCAGTTAAGAAGAGTCTCAATGCTGGTAAAAGTAGAGGTTAATGGCATTTAATGTTTTATCAGTAAGTAAATTTTCTAAACAAGATAACTGGATAACTGAACATTATCATACTAAGCAACTGCTATTATTTGGATATGGAAAGCCCCCCCAAAGTCCCAAATGTTTAGATTTTATGGACTATTTACAGATTCCCTATCCAGTTAAGAGGAGGAGCCTGGTTGGAAGGGGAGGATCACTGGGAAAGTATGTCATGTCCACCACACTCTGCCTCCTGGGTTTCCTGTTCACTGTGCGGTGAGTAGCTTCCCTCCTTCTAGCCCTCTGCCATGTGATTCCACCATAGTCAGGGGCTGGCCCGTGAATGGAGTGCGGCCTTCTGAAACTATGAGCTAAAACAGATCCTTCCTTCCTCAAATTGTGGATGTTGATTATTCTGTCCCATTAATGAAGAAATAACTATGACAATGACCACTTAGAGGCTCTAAATTTACTAAAGATGGATGGTGTTTTCTGGAATATTTATTCAGAAATGAAATTCAGGTCAAAAATACTTGTGGACTGTGGTCATCATGTCCCACACTAATTACTTCCAGTCCCATGATACGAAGTGCAACTTCGTTTGCTTGTGGGTAGGCCACAATACCTGCTGCCATTGGTATCACAAGGAATGAACTTGGTACAAAATAAGAACTAGAATCTTCATCTTAGAGTGTCTTTGATCTTGGTGATGCAAGTCCTGGACAGCAGAAAAATAAATGAGGCAACATTTAATATGAGAGAAAAACAGGACAGAATAAACTTCCTACACATCTCTGTGATGTTGGAAAATGGTTCTTCTATGCAACAAAAACCCCTTGAAAAGGCCCAAGGTGAAAACAAAGCTGAAATAGATGCAAATATAAGAACCAGCTGAATTTTGAATGTCTTTCCCCAACACAATCAGAGGTCGCTGAAATCATCGTTGACCTGACATATTTGACTATGTCTTTTGTGTAAATCTTCGGTTGGCTGCTAAGCATAGAGAAGATGTTTAAAAAAATACTTCAATAAAAACTTTAAAATATAGAAAAGTATTCCAAAACATTTAAAGGAAGAAAGCCAATGATTCTAAAATTTAATAATAATATGAAGGCATTGCATACCACTGAAAGATAAATTTTCTATTTGATCATTTAATAAAATATTAAATAATTACAAATGCAAGGATTTGAGAATAAAAGCAAGATTTCATAACTGACATAAGAAGTAAGTACTACATTGCTGACAACATATTAAAAGCCATGTAAACACAAATGTTATCAACACTCAGGGAAGAAAATCAAACAAACACAAAAGCTGACAATACCAATTGATTCTAAGTAGATCCAAGTGTTGAACTTAACAAGAAAAAAATTACATTATCCACTAAAAATATGTCTTCAGAAACGAACTACTTTATTTATTTGAAACAGAGTCTCACTCTGTAGCTCAGGCTGGTCCTGAACTCACTCCGGAACCCAGGCTGGCCGTGGACTCATGGCAGTCCTCCTACCTCAGCCTCCTGAGTGCTGAGATTACTAGCATGTATCACCACACCCAGCTTATGCGGTGCTGGGTAATCAAACCTGTGTACTTAGCGATTGACATAGTGCTTGTTAGGCAAGTGCTTTAACCACTGAGCCATTCTTCCAGCCCCCAAAAAGAGCTACTTGAAAGCCAGACATGGTTAGACCAAATACAGCCTGGGCTACATAGTGAGCTCAGGACCAGCCGAGTCTATGGAGCAAGACCTTGTCTGAAAAAAAAAAAGTTATTTACATAAAAGAACAAATTATGACAACTAAGGAAATAAGGAATCTCAACAGAAAATAACAAGCTATATGAAAACAACAGAAATCCTTTAGTTGAAGGTGCAGAGATGCACCTTAGATGCATTCAGCAGACGTTGAAAACATTCAAGAGTTGTTTTTCAAATATTGAAAAAGTTTGTTCCACAGAAAGCATATTTTATTTAAAACTTATTTTACTATCTTATGTTGGTCTGAATTTTAGCATACTTATTACAAGAGACACAACACAGCACTTTTTCACTTTTACCTTAAATATCTTTAGTTGTTAAAGAGTCATAAGATGTGAAGACGATGTGTGCGGTAGGGGCTTGTGGTACACGCTGGGTTGCCTAAAAAAAAATTCTCATTTTTTTTTTCTTTTAAAAGAGGAATGTGTCTAAGCCATTAATGAAGAGGTTGGAACAATATTGCCGAGTATTACAAATTTTGTCTTGTAAGTGTTTGGGACCCTGTGCTTGGAGAAAAAAGCTGCAATCATGTTTCACTTCACTTAGTCCAAATGCCCCAGTGTATCCCAAACAATGGTTCCAGTAAAACTGGTAGCCAAGTGGCAGATCACTATTCACAAAAGTGGCTCCAGCTCTTTTGCAGTCCTGACTCTGATTTACTAGATATTTCATGTTTACTGGGTCACATCAAATTTACAATTAACATAGTACAACTGTTTAATAATGGTAAAATGTCAAGTGGAGAAAGTTAACGTCTCATGAGTATATTATTAAAATTAGCAAGAAATGACATAATTTTAGGGCCTACATTGGAAAGTATACTACTAGTCCTGATTTTCTCTGTCTCACTGACAAACATTACACAAAATACTTTCAAGAGTTTACTAGCTGTATAGCATGACACAGATGTACAACTTTTAATTTAGTTGTCACCTGCTTAAACTTGTAATAGTTTAACATTAGCCGCTGATATCCAACTAGTTTTATTTTTACAAATGGAAAATGAAAATATTAACATAATGAAAAGCCAAGTGTGGTGGCATATGGCTATAATTCCAGCGATGTGGTAGACTGATGGGATGATTGCCAATTTCAAACCCAGACCGGGCAATTTAGTGATTAAAAACAAAATTAAAAGGCAAAGCCATAGCTTAATGTAAAAACCTAGAATCCAAACCTTGATTCAATTCTCAGTACTGTAAGTTGGGGTAGATACTTTCATATATACACACATTTTCTACTAAGTCTTAAATTTTTACTCCTTGTTCCAATAGCCTCACATTGCATTCCCAAATATATTTGCATGGATGACAGTCCATATTGGAGAGGTCCTCAAATGTATTCAATATGTGATCCAGTTTCTCTCACAAGTACGGGTCTGCAAAGATATAATCCTGACTATCAAATAGGACAGCTTAAGACCTGGAAATATGAAGAAACAAAAATCATCGAGAAAGTAGGCTTTGTTCATGCAAGTGAAAGCTTAATTCTCTTGCTAATCTAAAAATATTCAGAAGATGTTAATTCTAATTCTCAAATAGATTCTAGATCTCCAGGATTTACATCATATTCTACTGGAGCCAGAACTTAGATATTGGGGTCTTTTTCAGGCTATGCTTTCAATTATTTCTCTATATATTTTTTTCTTTTTGTTAGTATGCATTTGCAACACATAATAACTGCATTCAACTTGCAAGACTGGTGTCTTGACATATCTCACCTTGGTCGGTTTCACCTCTCCCCTTTGCCTCTTGTCCTCATTATAACCTCTTCCCTCTCCACCAAATCTGTCTCACTGTTTTCTTCAGACCTTCTTTTCTTTCTCTTTTACTCAGTGAAATTTTGGTTTTGTCATATTAGAGAAACTGTGCGATGTTTCACTGTATGTGTCTGATTTACCTTCAATATTCTTTCAGGTTTCTTTTAGGATTGTTGAATATTAAGTTCAATTTTAAGTAAAACTTGGCCTGATGCTATAGGAAATGAGTATCTTCCCTTCTAAACTATTAGTTTCCAGATGACCTCAGCTTAGCAGTTAGCTTCGCTAACTATCCCATTCTTTTTCATGACCTCCTAATGCAGTTAGAACTGAGCCTAATCAACCACTCTTGTAGCTATCATTGTGACCTACCATTGTGACTGTGTCATTTAATCACTATTGTGACCTAATACAATGCCTCAGCCTCAACTTATCATAATTAACCTCAGACAAAAAAACATAGTAATTATGATGTCACTGCATTTTAAAGCTTACAACCTCAATTAAGTCTTTATTGCCATCAATTGCTGAGCAATGTGCCATTGATTCCCTGCTAGCAGCCAGGCCTAGTAGAGGTGCTAAGTGAGGTCTCTTATTGTTACTAATCTGAAAACCAGGGAATGAGAGACACTTAAATTTCTATTCCTTGTTCCAATAGTCTCACCCTGAAAAGTAAAATGTAAAAGCTATCAGTATATTTGTATAAAGTACATTCAACCTTGTATTGACTAGAAACAGGTACAGTAGAGGCAGAACATGGATGAAATTGTATAAAAAATACGTATGATTCAGGTACCATTTCAAAAATAATACTTCATTAGTATAGGAGACAACTCAGGAGATGTTTCCTGTTAAAATGTTGCTTGATTCAAATATTTATGGAATTTTATATACATGTGATATATATTAAACTTGCTAAATACTATTTTTGCAGCTAGTAGTCTAAAATGAATTTTCACATCCTTGCCGACACTAATCTTTGATATCATTGAATTAAAAGCATTTCATACCCACAAATGGTAATATGAGATAATAATCTTTACAAATAAGCAGGGTCAGCAATTTTTTGAAAACTTTTTTTTTGCTGGGATTCAGATTTTTTTAAGTTCATTTTTACATACCCCCCCCACCTTAATAAAAAACAAGGCTCTGACTCAGAACAGGAAGTTATTTCTGACCTGTATAATCACACAAAATTGTACCAGTCATTCTATTATGCTTGGATGAAAAGGCAACTGTCACTGATGAATGTGTTAGCCCCCAGCTGATCACTGTGTCCTGACTGAAAGGCCACTGTCAATGGCACTAAGGTCATAAACGTAGCTTTAGGTGATCTTGAGTCAGTTGAATGGGTCGAGAGCACCAACAGGGAACTATCACCCTTGTAAAATTGTAATAATTCATGATGTAGCTTCATTTTAAAATGCTATAGATCAATCACTTGTGTAAAATCCCCACAGCATTCCTTTATAAGTATGGATTCTTTTTTGCTCTTGTCTATAAAAGAAACCTTGCTGTTAGAAATAAAATTGTTCCATTCATAAGTGGAATAAGTCAGCCTAAGTGGTTAATAGTTGCACTTTCATTCCATATTTTATTTATCCTTTTGTCGTGCTGGTGGAGACAATTTTTGAACTGGTGTCACATGGGTTTTGTGAGTGAATATAACTAAAGTTTGGAGAAAGACAAAGCAAATTTTATGCATTCAAATGCAACTGTTGGAAGACCAAAGGTATTCACATCTAACACTTGATCAACTTGTCTGATCCAGGAACGGAAGGAGCTGTTTTGAAATGGGGGATGGAAGCAAAATCACGGGAACTTACAAAGAAGATGCATGGATCCATTCATACTAATTCTGAGACAGAAAGCCATTGAGAGCAGAGGAGTCAAGTTTTTCTTTTGTGGTTGGAACATAGCCTACTGGCTAGTCAGTCTGGAATTACAAATTGTTGGATGCCAAAGATGTGTTGCGCATATGGCACGTTTCATCTGACATAGAAAGAGCATCAATTACCAGCAGCATCTCCATATAACTAGAACAAGGTAGAATACAGTAGTGAGGCTTTATTGGAGTAATGATTTGTATGTATTTGAGGCCATGACAAGCATTTTTAATTTAAGGTGAAGATCAATGAAATTTTGTTTTAATTTGGTTTTAAAAGACATGGATAAGATCTTGAGATACTGGGGAAAATATGCCCTTGTTATAAAAATAAAACCAGAAACAGAAAGTCTTTCTTTTTGCCAAATGACATTATGAACCATTCCCTTGTTCCCTTTTCCCCCATTTTATTGATATGTATAAGCACAAAACTTAAGGTTTACAATGAAGTTCAGCATTTTGTGCACATACATTTCTTGGTAAGGTGACAAGGACTTTCCCACTCTCCTTTTGTCCCTCCCCCTACCCACCTCTCTCTCCCTTCCCACCCTACCCCCCTGTTTCACTTTGTTTTTCATTTTAAGTTCCATGATATAGTTGTGTGATCTGGGTTTCTCATATCAGAGAGACCATTCGATGTTTCACCTTCTGCTTCTGACTCACTTCACTAAGCATGAATGTTCTCAAGTTTGGAATTTATAGATACATAGTATTCCATTGTGTATAAAAGAAAAGGAAAGTTAGATGCCAGCCTCCTGAAGGAAAAAAGGAACCTTAAAAGTGATTCAGCTTTCCCAAGAAATACCAAGTATATACATAAAGTTACTTTATCAAATATTCAGATTTTAGACATTATAGAAGCTAGAGGAAGTAGAGTTAGAAGTGAAAATCTATTACAGAAGAAATTTGACGTCATATGGTTGTCAAATTTATTTTTGTTGCAGTTAGTAAGATGTGAATTATGAAAAATACTACATAGCAAGACACGGGAGAAGCTACTATTATAGTTGAGGTTTCATTTAGTTTTTAAAATTTCTAATGCAAACATATAAATTTTATCATCAGAGAAAAAAACCTGCAGATATGATTGCTTTCTGAAATGTCAAATACCTACAAAATTCAAAATAGAGAATTTGGCCTACCTATTTTTTTATAAAACAGTTAACATTTTAGGGCACTATTAGGTTTAACTTTATACAATTGCAAAGCATAAAGTCATGTAAAATTTACTAAGCAAGTACATGAAAGTCCCCATAGGCATGATGAGTTTTTATAACGATATAATCCTTAATGATTTATACTCCATTTAACAAAGTTTTAACAAGGAATTCCTTTTGCCTATACTGTTATTAATTCTCTCATCTGAATTGCCTTGGGCATGTCTGCCATAAAATTGTTCTACATAATATTTCTTTCTGTGTCAGTCATACAGTACATGCAAATCTCCAAACCGTGAATATGACAAAATTCATTTTCTTTGAAATATGTACTCGGCTTTCAAAAAATACTTAGGTTGAAAATTAAGACGTGCTAAAAGAACAATGTGATTCATGTTTAATAGAATAATAAAATTCTGACCACAGATGCGTTACTACATAGCATAGTGTGTTGCTTTTCCTAAATAAAAATAAGCTCTACGTTGTATTTTTCATATTATTAGCCTTTTTCATCATATATTTCTTAGTTTCAATTAAGCTAAAAATATCTCTATGAAAGTATTTGGGTACCTCATGTCTTCATTACAGTTTTGTAGTTGGATACAAGACTCAACACCCACAATGTAAGGAAGGAGAGGTTTAACTTAGCTCACAGTTTCAGAAGATCTCAGTCCATTCATGGGCAGTTGCAATGGTAGAAAGGCTCTAGAAGAGGGCCTACCTGGAGAAAATCCGTTTATTCCATAACAGCCAGGAAGCACAATATGAGAGAGAAGGCAGACCTCCTATGTCCTTGTAGCTCATGTCCCACTGACTCATGCCTTTCAGATCAAGCCCCAGTGATCAGCCCACTCCGAGGAGGCCTCAGCTCTTAACAGCTTAGGATGTCAATGGATTAACTTCATTATTAAATTTGAAGCTTTTATTGGATGTTATATATAGCCAAAGCACAATACCTTCCATTTCCGAAATGATTAAAGTAGATAAAAGATTATCATAAAAATAAGTTGATGGTGACAAAAGCAACAAGAATTGTTTCTGATTGTCTGTTTTCTGAGTCTTCTGTTAAACCTTAAATCTCAATTTTTTTCATATCACTCTTGGTCCAAAACTCAGTATTATCTTTTCCTTTTCTTTATTTTTATTGGCTTCTTGTTAGATTTCTCTTTCTTTACTTAATGACTACAATTCATTATCATTCTTCTTATGTTTTTATTTCTTATGTTCACTAAAGCACAATATCCTTTTCATAAAGACATTTAAATTTTCTAAGAAAATGTTCTATGTTTTATATTCCCAAATAACCATTAGAAATGACAAAATTTCCATTTCCCACTATTTTTTTTTCAAGTTGAGATTCTCCTTTTATTGTTTCTGGAATTTGTGTGTGATCTCTAGTTTCTACCTCTTTGTGCCACTAACATGTTTTTTTTTTTCTATATATTAAATACTTTTCCTTGTGTGTCTGGTTTGTTGCAGTTTACATGATAGTTCCTGTCAAATCAAAATTCTCTCAAAATTTTACCAAAAAAAAGGGGGGGCCTGGAAGAATGGCAAAGTTAAAGTGGTTGCCCAGCAAGCACAAGGCCCTGAGTTTGATTCCCTCGCACCACATAAAGTCAGGTATGGTACCATGAGTC
Organism: Ctenodactylus gundi; assembly: GCA_004027205.1. Classification (NCBI taxonomy): domain Eukaryota; kingdom Metazoa; phylum Chordata; class Mammalia; order Rodentia; family Ctenodactylidae; genus Ctenodactylus; species Ctenodactylus gundi. Next base: position 301,634 of record PVKB01001325.1, read on the forward strand.
CAAGGTCAACATCAGCTACCTACTGAGTTCAAGATCAGCCTCGGTTACAGAATGTGATCTAGTCTAAAAAAAAAAAAGCACAGTGTGTTATTTTCATATGTTTCCTAGACATTAAAAATTATTTTATAATACTAAACAATAATATTTTACCATATTTACAAAATTTCCAAACAACTATTTGTCACATCTATCCTTTAGCAGAAATGTCACTGGCAGAGGCATGATTGTAGTTTGCTAAATTTGTCATACTAGAGAGCTACAGACTAGGTTGTACCTGTGTACTGTACTGGCTACCATAAATAGTACTGTCCTGTGCATACCATAAATAGTCATCATCTTCCTGTACATCCAAATGATCTTCCATTTTTTGTCGTAATTTTTTTCTTCCAAGAACACAAGTCATAAGCTGTATTACTATGGCATCATTCTAACTTAAGTACCTCTTTGATGACCTCATCTCCAAGCAAAGACACATTCTGTCAAAGGGGAAGTTAGGACGTCAATATATAAATTTAGATAGTAATTCAGACAATTATAATTTGTCGTAATTATTGTTTTATGCTTAATAAAATAGGTAAACAATCTTCAATTGTAGTTATTCACATTATTTGTGTTAAAAGCAGTATTATCTATGGAAATAGTAGGGAGATACATGCATCTCAATGTGATAATTTGTAGATATTACTAGCTATTTTCCTCTCATTTTCCTCTATTTCAATCTTTGAAACATGCCTTTCCTTAGTCAGTAAGATGACTAAGCTGTTGTTACTGTGAACCACAGTCAGTCTTTCGTCCACAAACGTACTTAGGTCTATGATTTGCTAAGCCTGTCACCTGCGCCTAAAGAGCTCTTGCTCCGTTCCCCTGCCCAATTAACATTTTGGTAACCCAAATATCCGTCTTACAAATATTAAGTTGGCATTCGTTTTATAAAGAATGCTTCTAGTTCATGTAACCGACGTATTTTTAGTTGCTGTCCTATGATGGTCATTGAACCGCAGCACCCAGAACATAAATAGTAGTAGAGAAATGATTTTAATTAAATAAACAAATGTGATTGTAGTCAGAGCTATGGATTTCTTTGAAGGGAAGCTTTCAAAAGTGACATCCAGACTGAGAAGTGATGGTTTACAATGAATTCATAGGTGAAGGAACTTTAAAGAAATGAAAAAAAGTATCAGAGTGAAAGCACATCTAAAGGGCCCAGAAAAAAATATCAACAAGTATGTGTTCACGAACCTTTTCTTTTCTTTTTTTTTTTGAGACTGAGTCTCAATCTTATGTTTGAGAAATTAAAAGAAGATTAACTAGAGCAGAACATGAAAAAGCCGGAAAGAGTGACAATGGATCAAACCAATGATATAAAAATGTATCAAGTAAAACACAAACTGTGATCTATGATATATGTAGATAATTTAATAGCAATGAAAAAGCCTTAAAGGTTTATAAGCAGAAAATATTACTCAATGAAGTCTGATTGGTCAAGAGTTTTCTTGAGACATGGGAAGATAGGAAAAAGGCCAGTGTCTGAGTCACTTTTTTTTTTTTTTTTTTTTTGCTGTGAAAATATACCCAACATACACAAATTAGGGGATGGAAGGTGTTTTGTCTCATAGTTTCAGAAAGTCATAGTCTGGTCATGGGTGGTTGACACCAATGAAAGACATGGCGGAGACGGACTTGGGGTACCTCTTCCAAGCATTGCAAACAGGAAGCCAAGTAAAATCAAGTTCAGTTCCAGAAGGAAGGCAGGAAGTTGGACACCCCTCCATGGCCCATCCCAGTGATCTGTCACTTTTGGCACCAGCCTCAATGTTCCTCCCCTTCCAGGTTTATGTCCCGACCACATACATGTAACATGCCTAACCTGATCTGTGCTCTGCAATTCAACCAACAAGTCTACAATCTGTAATCTGCACACATGCCTATGCCTGTAATGGAAACCCCTTTCTCGAGACCAAGCCCTAATCTCCTAGCAGCACATGGTTCCATAGATAGTACATAAGAATAAGATCCAAGTACATGAGATTTGTTGGAAGACATTCCAAGTCCACACCGTAATAGGCATATGTCAGCAAATTTATAGACAGGAATGGACAGCTAGAAAAAAAAAATGTTGGCCTTTGAAAAGGAATTGAGCAGACTTGAGCAGAATTAAGCAGATTTAAGAACTACTTAAAAGAAACAAATAATAGCTATTTGGCTCAAATTTTGACATTGACAACATGGACTAATCAAATATATTAGGGGCACAGAGAGTATTAATTCAGTTGGAACTTTTGCAGTTGCTGAGAGACATATATTGGACATGCGGAAGAGCAATTGGAACTGCTAGCCTGAGGCTCTGGAAAGAAAGAGTCAGTGTTGGTGATACAAATTTGGAAGCAATAAGCTTATTAGTGAGAAGTTTCACATAATGATGAAATCTAGAGTGAAGTCCTAAGTGTAGTACATAATATTAGGGAAAAAGAAAGGAACATTTCTTCCATTTCTTCATAACATTTTTTCAATTAAAAGACAAGCAGCCTTAGATATTAAATATTTTCTAGTTTTATCCAGAGAGAACTCTAGAGTCATTTGCACTAATGGACTGAAGAGGAAAGATGACAGTGGGTTGGGCATGGAACTTTAAAAAGCTTTTCAAAGCTATGATTGCTAATGTCTATTTTAACTTTTTACACTATCTTCAGCATTTACTAACCAAGACTTTTTAAACAATAGTTTATCATCAGTGATGAATGGAACACCATGTCGCCCATGATGTCTTGTATATTCTTAATGCATATTGAATCTTGTAGACACCACCACTCATGTGCCTTAAGATGCTTATTGGTTTTTTATATACAGTGGCTTTTATTTTCAAAAACCTTGAGGAAGACATTTTTCATAAAATCTTTAGGGGTTTTTTTGTAATTTTTATGAATCAATGTATGTCATTCCAGGGAGGACTCACACACACGCACTCTCTCTCTCTCTCTCTCTCTCTCTCTCTCTCTCTCTCTCTCACACACACACACACACACACACACACACACGTGTGAAAGACTAGCGAAATTTATAATCAAGGTGAGGAAGCATCAGGATTCAGAAGCACGAAGAAGTAAGGAAAACTCTGAGAAAGAAGGCACATTTCCTTCAATCCAGCAAGGAGGATAGAAATGGTCAATTTGAAGGGCCAAGCGAAGCTCTCATCCAGTTTACCCAGATACCCAGACATTTCAATCAGAGGAAATTGATACTAGAAGACAGAATATATGTATAGAACTAGCTTGTCTGTACACGGTGCTACAGTGTCGTCAGCTGGGTTGTTATAAAGTCTCAAATTCCAAAATTTCTCCACTGAAGAACACCAGAAAAGCTGAGTTCTTTTGCCCACCAAAAACTGGATTTCTGATGTTGCCAAAGAAGGCAGTAGCAAGAGAAGATCTACTGTAGGCTGTGGAAACACAGCAAGCAGACGCATACTATACTGGGACTGTAACATCTGCTACACTGTGACACTTGCAAATCAACTGATCTCCCTACAGCCTGATGTCTACATATATAAGCCAGTGTTGAGCACATAATGTATTGTTACAGGGAAAATGAAAGAATGTACTGAAAACGTCAGAACATAGTAACAATAAATATTAGCTGCTATTACATTAATAATGTTACTTTCAGTTATATAGTGGCAAAATAGCATGCTCTGTTTCTCTTCCTATATTTGTTTACAAAGTTTAGAATTATGGAAAAATAATTTCAAAATCGACTTACTGATGATATAGGGAGCTTGTGACATTCTTCTACTGAGCTGTTATTTCATTTACCTCAGGGAATTTTGCATGGTGTGTTCTGAGTTGATGCCAACATGAGTACCAATAGAGGCGATGGTGAAGATGTTACGTATTTCCTAAGTAACTTGCAAGAATACACTGTAACCCTCCACTCCAAAACCCCTTGTTCATATGCAGAAGTTCTTTGTAGGAATTCAAAGCAGCCCTGTCACTTTGCTGTAAATTTGGGAATGAAGGACCAGCTGGGCTACAGAGCAAGAACTGGTCTCTAACAAAGAAAGAAAGAAAGAAAGAAAGAAAGAAAGAAAGAAAGAAAGAAAGAAAGAAAGAAGAGACTTGAGAACTGAGAATATTTTTCCTTAGAGTATTTTCCTCAAATAATCACATTCCATATATATATATGGCATAGGTATTTGGTTCAAATTTTGACATTAACAACATGGACAAATAAAATATATTCATATATATATATATATATATATATATATATATATATATATATATATATATATATTAGTGTTTACATGGGACTTGAGCATTTTGTGTACATATATGTAATATCATGTCAAAATTACAGTCTCTTCCACTTCCCCTTTTGACCCTCCCACAACTCCACAACTCCCCCTTCCATGTTAACTTCCACTATCACTCCTGTTTTGTTTTGTTTTTGCATATCGTCTCCCTTCTCCTTCCCACCCTCCCACTCCTTTTCCTTTCTCTCTCCACCAAGTCCATCTTCTTACTTTCTTCCTTGTCTCTTACATTTTTTTATGGCTTGGTTTTATCCTATTAGCAAAACTATATCATATTTAACTTTCTTGGTTTAATTCAGTTTGCTGACCATAATGTTGTCAAGGTGCATCCATTTTCCTAAAAATCATTCAAAAGTGTCGTTCTGAATGGCAGAGTAATACTCCATTGTGTATACATACTGTATCCTCTTTATGCAGTCATCTGTACTTTGGCATATGGGCATTCACCATAATTTGGCTATTATCGATTGCGCTGCTATAAAAAGACATTCAGGTTATCGTTACATCAATCATATTTCTTAGGTTAAATTTATATCAAAGACAGAATAAATGAATCACTTCAATAAATTAAGTCTATATCACAAAAGTATATCACAATAAATCAATAGATATAACAACATACTTTATTTCAGGAATTTTAGAGTTCTTTCCAAAGAGGAGCAAGAGGAAATGAGTAAGTTTATTATTCCAAATCTAGTTACAGAGCATGAGGCTGAGATGCAAAATTCAAGATTCACAGGTTGAACTAATATCTGACTCAGTTCTTAGCCGACAGACTAAGGCTATGTGATCTTGTGTCTTTACCTCTCAATGACACCTTCAGGGATAAGACCCCCCAAACCACTTATTTACCAGTTCTTACTAATTTTAGTACCGATGATATCCCAAATCAAAACCACTGCCTTTTTCCACTCTACTCCCAGACCCCTACATAGAATGCATTATTTAATTTTTCTATGGGCTCCTTTAGTATTATTTAGTATTAATAAATTGTGCATAAAAAGTATAAAAAGCATCAAACATTAATTTTTTATAAAAAGACTTGGATTTAAGAAAAAATAAGCATAAAATGATTTGTGCAAAAACTCTATGAATTCTGTCCTTAGTATAAATTGCTCAAAACTAGGCTTATAAAGTTGTGATCAATACTAATGTTTTGATTTATATTGCTAAATAGCTCTCCAAGATAACAACTTGATGCTTGATGTGTATTCACTATGAATCGACCTACCTACTGTTTATACTCAATTTATTCTTTACCCCTGCATAGGCTTCCTTTCCTTTCCTTTCCTTTCCTTTCCTTTCCTTTCCTTTCCTTTCCTCTCCTTTCCTTTCCTTTCTTTCCTTTCCTTTCCTTTCCATTCCCTCTCTCTTTCTTTCTTTCTTTCTTTCTTTCTTTCTTTCTTTCTTCCTTCCTTCCTTCCTTCCTTCCTTCCTTCCTTCCTTCCCTTTTTCTTCCTTTCTTCCTTTTCCTTCCTTTTTGCTTTCAATATCATTACTCCTTGCCTCTACCTGTTGGCATGCGTTTGGGCATTTTTCTCTCCAAGGGGACTGTCATGGAAATCTGCTTTGCGATCTCAAGTCTTTCCTTTCAGGTTTGGTGAATCATCTTCATTTGTTATCACAACTTTCTCAATTCCCATTAAAATCTCAACTCACGTCATTGCTATATTATTGAAATAGCATACATCTGTCAGACAATTTTATTTCCTGTCTTTATGACCTCTTAAAGACAGTTGATTTTATTAGTTACTTTACAAGCAGTTCCCTTATATTAGAAACTTAACTTATGATTCTTTGTGTTAGCAAAGCCCCCCAGTGCTGAGCTATGTACACCCTTTGTGCCCTTTTTGTTTTATTTTAAGATAGGCTATCACTGACATTTTCCAGAAAGGTCTTACATTCCCAACCCATCTGCTTCAGCTCAGTAGGATCTGAGCTTGTAGGCCGTATATTCACTCAGCCCAATCACTTCTGCCTGCAATGTTACTTTACTTCTTTGTGATGTCTTTATTCTGATAGTAAGAAGCCGTGAGTTGAGCATTTTTGTCAACGAATGAAAAATGTTCACTCTTTAAAATTAACATTGGGTTTTGCAATTAGTATCAACTACTTTATTTACTGAAATGCTGTAGCTCCCGCTAGCTCTTTGTGGGGGTGTGTGCATGCATGGTAATCACTTAAAATATTATATTCTGAAATCCTACAATACCTGTCTTCCTTAAATCATATTTTGTAGAAAACTAATAATCCATGCTCTATTAAATGATGTTTTACAAAGTACTTTATTGTCAAATATATTTGTTGAATGCTGTGTTAAGAAAGTATAAGCAGATTCCTTTTTCTTTTTTCAAATTCAGCTGAACCTTTAGTATGCAAACACCCAATTTAAAATTCAGGTTTTTTTTCCTCCAAACTAATTTTAAAGTACAACAAATGAAACTCAGAACTCATGGCAATTATTTAGTTAGTAATGGCCCAAAGAACCAAAATTTGCATTGATCTGGAATAAAAAAGAGATTGTGTAAACATGAGTTCAAACCGTAAACTAGTTTTGTTTTTCTGACTGTGTTCTTTGGGTACTATATGCAAGTGTTTAAAATTTCTCTCTAGTTATCTCCGAAATAAGGCTAATTAAGGATAGCTTAACAGACTGTTCTGAGGATTATGCTTGTAAATATAATGAGATGTGACTATTATTATAGTCCATAATGTTAGTCATTTTCTTTCTTCTTTAGTCTATGAAATGGAAATTTCTTAACTATAAATATTTGACAAAATTGCAAAAGAATAAGTAATTTTGTATTCTCTTTAGTGTGTAAAATAAAAATTATTTAATGTAAACATTTTATAGGATTTGTAAAGAAAGAGACAGCTTAACCCCTCTCTGAGATATGCATGCTGCCTTATATAGAAAGAAAAGCGTACAGCAATGTCCCCTGTGGCATGTATTCTAGGAAGATGAATAAATAGTCTTTGATGAATTGTGGAAGGTTTTTGATGTAAAACTTCGTATAGACATTTCAGTGGACACCAGGCTAAGTAAAAAAAAAAAAAAAAAAAAAATCATGGATAAGCAAACTCTCACAGATGTTTGGCACAACAATAAAAACACATCATAAACTATTAATTTCCACAAAAGAAAACTATGAGGTTATGGAGCCATAGGGAGCATGAGATTAGTTTTTCCTGCTTTTTTTTTAATGGACTACTGTGAATCACGAAAAAAGAATTTAAAAAAAAAGCAAAAGGAGTGGAGACATGAAGAAATGACCACGATTTTCCCAGCCGGGTAGCCCCAGCGTTTCTGTGTCAGTTACGAAGATCTTGGTGTTCAAAGCTGTTTTGATCAAGGGCACACTTTCTTTTTGAAAGCCATCCTTCCAATATTTGTAAAGGTGATGTTTACCTGATTAAAGGCAGAATGAAACACCTCACAAATGCTCTCACTTGCATTCGCAGTTTAGAATATAACTGCTCAAGGGATAAAAGTAAGACCCATGGCACCCGAGTACGCTGGCAATCGTTGCTTAATCTGTATTTAGGCTTGTTTTCAAGCTCTACCTCTCCTGTCCAATGGTTGTATTGTAGATTAAGTAGGACGCATCAGTAGGCCATTTGGTAGTTTTTTTATAAGTATTCATACAATACTGTCATTCCCAACAATCGTCCTCTTTATCAATTTTCTCCTTTTTTATCCACAGATCACTATAGATCACCTTCTAGACATCCTATTTAGTTGTTTTTTATTGAAATATTAAGTTCATGACCTCATACAGCAGTCAGTAATCGTCCTGCCTCAGCTTTCTATTTTGCTTCTATATTTATCTGTCAGTGTGTGTGTTTATCTCGTTTTTAGTTCTTGAAATATAACCAGTTGTGTCTTTATATTTAAAAATATATTTTTATTTTGGAATAACAAACAAGGGATTCATTTTAATTTTTTGCCTGTCTTTGGATTTTTTTTTGTCCCACAGTACTGCTTTTTTTAATAGTTATGACTGTTGTGTTACTTAAGTGGTTGCTGTAGGACATACACTTTGGTCATAGTGTAATTCCAAGTGGTATTGTGTCACTTCACAAATGAGATAGAACTGTACGTCAGTAAGCGTTAACGTTGTTCCTCCTTTTGCTCTCTGGTTTGCTCAGGTCTTCAGCCAAGAAATTGAACGCAGGGAACTTTACTATAAACTGGTCAATTTACTTTGTTTTGAGAAAGTGTCTCACTGCCGTGTCCAGGCTGTCTTTGCACTAGTGATTCTCCTAGTTCAGTTTTCCACACCGGTGGGATTATAAGCGTGTGCCACTACTGGCTCAGAACTCACTGTTGCAGCCCAGACTGGTCTTGGATTCAGGACAATCCACCCGCCTCAGCCTTCTGAGTGCTGGGATTACACGCGTGTGCCACCATGCCCAGCTTTATGGGGTGAGAAGAAATCAAACTCAGGGCCTCAGTGGCTTGCAAGGCAAGCGCTTTAACCACTGCGCCATTCCTTCAGCCCCTTGTCTTCCTGTTTTTTTTCTTTTCTTTCTTTCCTTTTTTTTTTTTTTTTTTTCTTTTGGAACAGGCTTTCATTCTACAGCCCAGGCTGGTCCTGACCTCACTACGGAGCTTAGGCTGGCCTTGGAGTCATGGCAATCCTCCTGTCTCAGCCTTCTGAGTGCTGGAATTACAGGCATGTGCCACCACGCCTAGCTTCCGGCCTTCATTTCTTTGGGTAGATCCAAAGTATTCCTGGTACAGTTTTCGGCATCCCTTTCAATATTTCTTATTATGCAGTTTTGACAAATTTTTTTAGCTTTGAATATTTAGAAAGGTCAGTTTCCCCTGCCTGTTGTGCAAAATAGAATTTAAGCTCACAGGTTATTATCTTTTTGATTTGTTTCTTTTGTTTTTCTTTTTAATGCTTTAAAAAATATTGCTCCACTGTTTTGTAGCTCACATTTTTTTTTTAGATGGAACAAAATTTTTTTATCTTCATCTTTGTTTATTTTTACATGACATGTCTTTTTTTTCTATTGCTGCTTTTAATATTTTTAACATTTCTGGTTTGATGGAATTGTATTGAAATATAATTTTACATAGATTATTTGATGCTTCTGGTCATTTGAACTAGTGAAACTTCATGAATTTGTGCATTCATGCCATTCATTAAATTTGGAAAATTTCAATCATATTTTTAACGGTCCTTCTTGAAAATGTTCTTTTCAGGTCACCCAGTTATTATATGGTCCTTATCTCTGAGTGTTTCACCTTGAACAGGCTCTGTCCACCTGTGAGCACATTCATTAATCTTTCCATCTGCAGTCTTTATTCAGTTATTTCATCTGGCATATTTCTATCTCAGATTTTTTTAAGTGCAGAACTTGGATGTGAGATATTTATATCTTACATGTCTGTACTTAACAATTTCATTTTTTTAAGTTTTAATTCCACATTCTAGACCATGTGAAGTATAACAGTCATATTAAAAGAGTTAAGGTCCTTAACACTGATTTATGTCAACTTCTGCTCAGTATCAATTGACATTTTCAAAATTCCCTTATTTTTTGCATACTTCACAGTTTCTAGTAGATATGAGCCATTCTGACTCTACCTAATTTTGACTGAACATTTTGTATTCCAGTGTGTGTGTATGCCTGCCTGTGTTCTTGACCTTATTCTAGAATGTAATCAGACTGTTTGCAAACCATTCAGCCTTTCTGAGTCTTCCTTTGAAATCAGATAGCCATAACAAGTTTTGTTCCAAGGCTAATCTCCCCAGTACTTACACAGCATAATTTTTATTACGCATCACTTCTTGAATTATTAAGTTTTTCTATTCCTGCTAAAGAGAAGCAGCCCTGTCCCAGTCCCTGGTGAGTACTAGAGAGTGTGGCTTTTTATCTTTTCAGGTTTTCTTTTTTCCCAAGTTTAAATCATTTCTTCATATTTATGTGACAACTTTGCCATGCCAAATGCTCAAAGGAAACTGCACATTACCAGCATTTCTTTAGGCTAGCAGTCCCCACTTCCACGGCACTCTGCCCTGAGAACTCCATTCCCCTCGGCCTTTCCACACTCTGAGGTGCATCTGGGCTATTTAGAATGCTCGAGTGCACCATTGGTTTCTTCTTTCTGCAGCATGACCTGGTATTATGAGAGTCCGTGCAATCGCAATACTCACCATGGGTGATTTATGTTTCCCTGGCATCAATGTCCTTCATCATCTTACGTCTAGTGCCCAAAGAACTTCTTTGTCTTCATTTATTTTGTATGTTCTTATCATTTTTCCAGGTTAGAGAGTAATTCTGTTCCCACAAATTCATTTTGTCAAGTACAGGCCTCCTTCATAACTTATGAACTAGTCAAAAGAAACTCCTAGCCCATATTTTAAGTATATTCTCTATTTGTATACACCCAGGGTCCTCGCAGTTTGCTGTTTTGTGTAAGTTCTCTTTCTCTTCCTTACCTCATAAAGTCCAATTCAATTTACTGTGATTCAATTCTCTTATTAATTTTTCTGAATACTCTCAAGCATATTCAATTCTGTCATTGTTCTTACAAATCAATTTACTGATTGCTTTATTAAAGCCCAAGAATTGTTTTATACTTATTGGTTATTTTTATTAAGCTAAATGATGTCTTACTACCTTATGTATTCAAAGTGTGATACAATTCCTGTCCCACTATATGACCTCAGTAAATTTTGTTGAATAAATAATACATCCAAACTATCGTTTCTTTCCTCTGTGATTAGAAACACAAATAGTGACAATAAGGAAGAATTAAACAAGGTTCACTTATAATGGCAAGCAATTTTTTTTGAAAACTTAGTTTCAACTCATAAAAAATATTCAGCTGGTAAGTATGAGTCAAATGTATTTGCTTTTATACTAGAAAAGGAATAATTTCTCCGAAGTTTTCTTTTTTTCAAAATTTTGTCATATTTCCACATGATTTTATATTTCTTACATGGAGAGAGCTTGTATAATTCATAAAATACTAATAGAAAAATATACTTATGATTTATTAAAGCTCTTGTACACCAGACATGAATATAGCATGCTTCATAATACTACCCACATAACATATTTGATTAACAAGTTAGGAAGAGTTAGAAACATATATTTCTCAACAGATGAAAATAAAAATAGCTTCTAAAAGCATAATATAGGGACTGGGGACATATTTCATAGCTTAGAGCACTTGTCTATAAAACAGAAAGTCCTGGGTCCAAATTCTCTATACCACATAAGCCAGGTGTGGTGATACACACCTGTAACCCCAGCACAGCACTTGGGAAGCTGAGATAGAAGAATTCTCATAAATTCAAAGCCAGTTTTGGCTATATAGTGACCTCCAGACCAGCCTGAACTACAGGTCAAGGCTCTATCTCAAAAATTAAATAGTTAAATAAATAAATAAAAATTAAAGCATGAGACATTCACCATTATAACAAAATAAAGAGGTAGGAAATTTTATGGAAACTGTAAAAGTGTTTACCCATTTTCTTCTCTCTCTGCTTAGTATTACAATATTGAAATAATACTATAGAATTATTAGTTGTGAACCATGGTATCTATCCGGCTTAACATTATCCTTAGATATTTTATTATTTATCAAGCATTATTCTTTGATTTATATCTGTTGTGGTCAGGATCTGAAGTGTCCCCTAAAAGCCTCAAGTTTCTGTGGGTGCTGTTTAATGTCAGGAGGCGGGGCCTGGCTGAAAGGGGTGGGTGCTTGGCGCTTGACTTGGAGGAGTTGTGCTGGTTCCGCCCTTCTCTTGTGCATCACTCTGTTCTGCCATGCCGTGAGGAGCGCTTTCTCTGGCTCCAGCTCCACCATGCGGTTCCACTATCCTCAGCTGGTTGCCCATGAATGGTATCAGTGAAAATCAATCTTTCTTCTATAAAGTTGCAAATATCAGGTGTTCTCTCCCAACAAGAAGAAAGTAACTAAACGATACCTTTGCTATTATTATTATTATCAGAATAAGAAATTAAAACTTCTGATCTTCCTGTCCAGTAGGTCTCTTTTGGACTTAACAAATGTTGTTTGAAAATACTATTTGTTATACTAGAAATAAATGTTAGAAAATATTGCCTAAGGGTATTACTTTTGTGGGTAAGAAGTATAACTACACACTATATAATTTGGGATAACTCTCAAAGAGAATAGAAACAGAGGCTTGCTTTTCTTGTTAAATTCTATTGGGACCCATTACTTATTATTACATGCCTTCTTATTCATGTGTCCACCACCCTACACTTTGTTCTATGTAGGACTGATTTATATCTTTAGTAACATAGTGGATAGGTTTGAGAAATTATAAATGCAAGGAAAACAACATACTTGAAATGGGATGGATATTGTGTGTTTAAAGGTGATACTCTGAATAATTTTGAAATCAATTAAAAGATTGATGCAAGATTAGAATGAGAAGAATTTATGAAAAAAATGTGTTTTGAAGATGAATTACAACATGTGATAACATTTCACTCAAGTTTCTCAAGTTCTAATTCATGCCACTCAAAGATAAATCTAGAACAAAATGCTAGGGTAGGCTGGCAGATATTTGGCCTCTCTTGTGTGATAGTTTCTATAATAATTGCGCCAAACAGAATAATGGTGCAGACAAAGAGGCAGAAGCAGAATTAAAGACAGAAACGAAGTATGGATTCATCTGCATTTATTTCCCATGCTTTCTTTCAAGTGACCAATGGACCTGAGTGCCCTAGACCAGTCAAGGAGCTCAGATTTCTCACAGTATCTCTCTTTTCTCTTCAGAATGTCTGGATCTGAATTTGCACCCTTGATTCCTGGGTAATGGGCCTGACAACATGCAGCTGAAATTAATACTAACTGGTACTGCAATTACTTTACCAAGATGCTTCTATCAGCTTTTAAGTTTGAATAGAGAATGTGAAAATTTAGCCAGAAAACATTTTTTTTTTCAAAAATCAGTGATTTGGGGGCTGATAGTGAGTGTGACTGTTATAATAAACATTGTTATTATCAATACTGGGTTAGTTTTCAACTACTTCCAGTAATGTAGTTACACTATGTATTTGTGTATAAAGATTATTATGAATTGTATTCCTAGGAACAAATGTGTCAAGTAGGAATCATTCTTAAGTAATCAATTAACTATACATAATGGAAGACAATCATGTACTCCAAAAACAAGCATTCTCAGAACAGAAAAGCAGGTCAAGGGAGCGTGATATCTTCTTATTTTGTGAGAGAAAAATGGAGGCCCAAGATGCGAAATGAAATATTTGTGGGACACGTTTATTTGATTAGCCACTGATATTTTGTGTGTGTTCCTGGGTTACAAAGGCAATTCTAGATAACTTTTTATTTATTTATTTATTTATTTATTTATTTATTTATTTATTTATTTTTGACTTACAGGTTAGAGTTAGTGGTTGGGCTGTAGTGTATTGTAATCCTTGTATTACAATCTCAAGGAAGTAATCACAGTATACTTCCTTATTGACTTATATTTATTTCTGAGCCCTGATGTGACTACAAGTTTGACTAAGGAACTGATATTCGAACTTGTAACGAACTATTGGGCACCTCCAGTATCTTGGATGTTGATGATACAAGCCGATGGAAAGAAGGAAGAGCTTGAAGATCCAGCTACTGTTTTTGCCCAAGATGAATCTGCAGGACCATCACCTCAAACAGATTCTTTGCTATGGTCTACATAACAATAGATGGTAAATAGTAAGAATTTCACGGTTGAAAGACCTAGTTCTATTAATTTGTTCTTCTTCATGGCATATCTAAAATTGCTTCACGAATTATTGAGCTGTCAGAGAAAGGTTGTGATACATTTTTTTTCAACAGATAGCACTAGTTCATTTTTTGGAAGTACTAAAGTCATCCACATCTATGTTACTGCTATGCTTTTTTTGTCATCTGACAGTTATAGCTTCATATTAAAAAAGTGAGAGATTTGGTTGGAGTTTTGGTGATTTTTACCACTTGGAGATAGAAGTACAATTTTGTGCATATTCCAGTTTTTACTGTTTTACTTCTGTGCAGAGAAGATCTCACGTCAAACCTGTGAAAAACCGAGTATAGTTTATGGTGACAATGTTCTATGTTAATGTCAGTGCCAATGGTGCTTCACAAAGTTTCTTGCTGGTCATTTTGATCTCACCATCACTCCTTGGTCAGAGATGATGGAAAATAAAGGTATTGATCAAATCAAACCCACATTATATGACACTAGAGAATGCAGATATGTGGAACATCCATGATTCAAGCATTCACCACCACGTGCAGAAGCCAGGTTATACAAGTAGGCTTGATATTTGGTTTCCTCATGAAATCAAAGAAGTTCACTTGATGAAACATATAAACGTGTGCTTTTTACTCACTAAACATGAATAAATCAAACTTTTTCGAAGTGACTGATAACTGATGATGAGACATTTGGCCAAAAATGTGGTGTGCCAACAGTCTTGGCTTCAATATGATGATTCACCTTAAACAGCATCAGAAGTAGACATTCACCAGAATGTCATCAGGTTATGCTCTCACTGTGGTAAGATTTTTGAAGGTGTTGTGTTGTTTCATTTTCTACCAAAGAACCAGTCAACCAGTTTGAATGTATCCTGTAGCTACTGGTCAGCTTGAACAAACCCATCATCCAGAAATGCCCAGAGCTTGTTAATCATCAAGGAGCTGTGGCCCGTGATGGCAAAATGAGACAAGTCTGATCAACCATCAAAAATTATTGGGGCTTGGATGGAGTGTGTTACTATACTCACCATGCTCTCATGACCTTGCCTCATCATACTCCCAATTGTTTCACTCTCTGTAAAACTACTTGTGTGGTATAATGTTCAATTCTGACAAGGCTATATATCAGGACTTTATTATGTTCTTTTTCCAGGGAGTGGAGGTCCTTCTATCGCTGAGAATTATGAAGCTCATTGAAAGATGGCAAAAGCTTGTGAAACAAAATGGACAGTGTATCATTGACTAAACTTTATGCTTTATATAAATAAACATTCTTTGAAAATCATAAAAAAAGTTTTGACACCATAATTTTTCCAAGGGCCCAAAACTTTTCTCACCTGCAAGATGATAGGCCATACTAGATAATCACTATTCTTGTGCCCTCTCTCAAACTATACATATAATAGAGTGAATTCAGATAAAGATTTAGCTTTTACTTTTGTCTCCACTTTGGAAAACAAAAGTAGTTAATTTCATCCAGACAGCCAAATCTGTAGCACACATCCCGAATGTGACATCCATTCAGCACTCTTTGTAGACTAACGTGGTATGACTGTTCTTTGCAATGAGAGCTCAAAGACTCACAATACTCAAGCACTTAGATGAGAAGTTTCAAGTATATTTAGTAAAATATACATTTGACTTTATAAGAAAATTGCAAAAAAAACCTCATATAAATCTAACAAAGCAGGAGAAAACCCTGAGTCTTTTTCTGAGAGAGATAGAGATTAGTAGGGTACTTCCTTATTGCCCTGAGCCTTGAGATTACTAGTGGAAATTAGTAGTCAGAGTTCTCAGCACACTTACACGCAGTTTATTCCAGTATATCTGGAGATTATAAACTGGAAATGCACCAGTTGTTATAAATGAGTAGTAGCTATGCCAAAATGTCTACTAAAACATTTATCTTAAAGTGTCATAGGAGCAGTCATCAATATTGATTTTGCTTTCAAATGACTTCTACCTGAGTAAATTTATATTATCAGTTAGTGAAGTACTCCCAATATGGGTTAACTGCCATAGGCAATGGGAAGTCATCTGTATCTATTGTATGTCTCAGTGACAAGGATGTCAACACCTTGATTGATTTTATCTCCGTTTCTGTGGAGCAATGCTCTATTAGATTTACTTAAGGAGCACTTGAAGATTTTTCCTTTGCCAGGCAAACCACAAGTGCATGGTAGGTTGCATTATCTTCCCCTCAATTTTATTATTCCTTTTATTAATTGAGCCAATTAGGACTCTGGTAGATCTGCTGGTACAATGTACACTATATTTTTAAAGTAAATGTCTGGATCACTAGTAGGCT
The DNA here is from genome assembly GCA_004027205.1 of Ctenodactylus gundi. Classification (NCBI taxonomy): domain Eukaryota; kingdom Metazoa; phylum Chordata; class Mammalia; order Rodentia; family Ctenodactylidae; genus Ctenodactylus; species Ctenodactylus gundi. The sequence continues at coordinate 317,993 of PVKB01001325.1, forward strand.
GAATATAATAAACGCTAGACATGTGCATGAGATTGGCGACAGCATCAGGGCCATGAGATTTTAGCTCTGAGATTTAAGATGTTTCTCAAGATCTCATTTTTTTCAAAAATATATTTTGCTATTCTAATGAATTGTGAGTTTGCTTATTTGTTTATTTGTTTCAATTTTGCTTTAAAGGGGGCTATATTGAAGATTTATAGTCTATTTTCTAAAACACAGTAGACTCATTTAATATTTGTCATGAAAGCACTTTTTTGTTAAATTTAATATTATCATTGAAGAACACTGTTTTATCTTTTTTTCATTTTCTTACTTTCTTTTTAAATTTTTTTTCATGAAATTTGGTTAGTATTTTGAGAATCCAATTTAAGAGTGAAAAATCAGGGAGTAGATGTGTTTCTCAAACACATTTCAAAATACACACACATATATGCATGCACAAGCACACATGCATGTACACACACACACACTCACACATTCTCTTGATATATAGTTTTGACACTTTAGCTAGACTGAATTAACTTGGTGGCTTGAGAGTGGTACAGCTGACAGGTGGAGCCGGCTTCCGGAAGTACATAGGTGGATCATGGTGGCATGAGCTCGTGCACTCTGCACTCATTTGTTCCCACCTTTCTGTCACTCTTCCCTGCTCAACTTCTTGGCCACCGTGAATTGAGAAGCTCATATCCTTGTGCCATGTTGGCTCTGCCTTGGAACCACCCTATTACATATCAAAAATATGATCAAATTAAATCTCTTTAAGTTGTGGCTCCTGATATCAAGTCTCAGTGGATGGAATAGTGATTAATGCAATATTGTAATATTCTCACAAATATACTGTCAACATTGTATATTTCTGAGTTTGAGTTTCATCATCTATTAATTGTATGAACCTGAGATCATTAACCTATTTCTGTATTTCCTTTCTACACAATGAGAATTTTGTTATTTCTTTTTTTAACGTTGAGAAACTTAGTCAATTCCCATGATGATTCTGAAGGAAGATCTGTTGCAGGGACCCATATATTGCACAACGCATAAAAAGAACACTTGGGCAGAGTGGCCAGCTGAGGCCTAGAATGGTTCCTGGGCTTGAAGTCCTATCAGGGTAAATGGCAAGAAGATATTGAGCAGGGTAGCTAAGAAGCCATTATGCCAACCTCTATCTCTTCAGGACTGACCACGTAGGTTGTATCATGGTGTAGATGAATGGCAGAAGCAAGCCCATAACCTCAGTATCTTGAGTCCAATTCCTCTTTGAGGGCCATGCTCTGATTCACATGCCCAGCACAAGAAGGGAGGCACATGCCTGGCTATCAGGGACAAGGTAGCAAGGGTGCCTGCATCAAACTCCAGGACATCATTGTAGATGGTGAGGCGGCCATTTCAATGTCCTCGGCAGGGAATTTGTGGCTGAAGTAGAGGCCTTCTCCCAGTGACACCCCAGTGTGTGGCTCACACGGGCCAGTGATGAAGCACCAGCTGTAGCCCCCACCACTGTGCCTAGCTCATACAATGTAGCTGGTGAGGGGAGGCAGTGGGGATGGCTTCATTGTCAGCAGCTCTGGTAGCCCCGGGTTGGGGTATGGTTTAGAGAAGCTGAAGAATTAAATAAAATAGATTGTGAAACGTGGAGGATAATGTTCGAGTAGCATGTCATTATTGTCAATTATCATCATTATAGAAATATACACAACTATATATTTAATATGATGAGAACTTGAGTTCAATGTGTCACATTAAAATTATCTTAGATTAACCGTAAGAAAATTCATGAAAAAAGGATATTCACCATTTGAATCTTAACACTAAATAGCACAAACACTGTTTTAGTTCATGTGACAAGAGTGAAGAAAAAATTAGCACAAGGCCTAGGGGCATTATTTAAATTACCACATCTTGTTTTGCGAATATTTACCTAGACATACAGTACAGGCCCTAGAGTGACCATGAAAAAGAATTCTTGAGCTGACAAGTGCTCTGAAACTCTGGCCCGTCTCTAATCCCATAGCTCCCTCAGGATCAGCAGGCTCAAATGTTATTTCTTCACAAATCTAACTTCTTCAAGCTTAAAATAACCTTGACTTGATCCAAAAATAAATATTATTTTTTCCTCTAACTCCTACCTGTCAAGGTTCCCACTCTTGGAGAGAGATGAATAGACTCTCCTGGAATTCCTGGCTTAAGCCAGCTCCTGCTTAGAGGGTTTAGTACAAACTTCAAAAGCAAACTACTTTTTCTGACGAAATAATACTTATTATAATATATTTTGTTTCTTCAATAAAATATATTCTCCTTGGAGTCAAGGATAATGTTTTATCACCAGAGCGCAATACTTAGCACATAGATAATTATATGTGTGTAAAAAAAGGTCTCTGCCTTCTCTTCATTCAAATTGAGGTTCCATTACTCTGTGAATGCTAAGATTCCATAGTTTTAACATTCTAATGAGATACTAGTCACAGTCATAATAATATGTTGAATTAATGTAGACATTCTCTTTGGCCCTGCTTTGAAAAAATGCTATCACAGCTCAAAATCTGTGTCATTGCCACATGGTTTATTATAATAAAGAGTAGAAAAAAACTAGAAGGTTCAGGATGATGAAGCAATTAGACACTTTAAATTGCCTTATGAATCAGATTCTAAGAACATGCATTTTTTTCTTCTAACAATGCTGCTGTTGAAGGCTCACTCTAGAATTGGCATCATATGCAAGTCATCATTTTCTGAGCTATCAACTGAGAACACAAAATGTCTGCTATGAAGAGGCCACGCTCGGTATGCTGCAGGATGTACTCTTAGTTCTCATTTACCATGTTTGTTTCGTGTTGTGTACATTACATTTGACACCAAGGCATGGTTCGTAACTAGGAAATATATCTGTGATTAATATAAAAATAAAATTTCTTGGCATTCAGAAAATGATTAATTTTTAGAGTACAATGAAACCATGCCTTACCTCTGTATGTAATAAATATAATCTAATATTTTAAATGTAGAATGTATTAAGTGAATTTTCAATTACATTTTAAGCTTCCTCAGCAATTCTGTCCAAATGAAACGTAACACAGACTAGAAGTTATTTGAGATCAGGTCTCCTATAGTGTGGGCTGGTTCTGAGCTCTCTACGTTGCCCAGGCTGGACTTGAACCACTGGCAATCTATTGCCTCAGCATCCTGAGTGCTAAAATTACAGGCATGAAACTGTCTCAGTTTATGTGGTGCCGGGAAATGAAACTCAATGCTTAGTCTTTGCTAAGCAAGCACTCCCATCACTGTGCAATACCGCCAGAAGCCAAAGTACAGTCATTAAGAAGACCTATCTTAAAAAAAAAAATAGGAGTTTGATGGTTAGTGAATAGAAAATACACTGAAATGTTCCTTTTCATGCTAATTCATTGGAATTGGAATTCAGTGTGCATTTTCTCCTCAAAGTACATTTCAATTCAGATATGCTACAGTTTCAATACACAATAGCTTTGTGATATTTGGTGGCTATCAGATTGAACTACATAGTTCTAGAACCAACAGCACGCCAGCAGTTATCTGTGTATCACATGGCTATAGAGGGTGGAAGTACCAAGTGACATTAAGAAACCATACTATTACAATAAACTGCTATTGATAACATTCAAAAGTTAATTTTTCTAATTTTGTCATCTTTATATTATATAAATAATTGCATATTTAATATCAAACATTGAAGTAAGTGTTCATGTGTAAGGATATGAGAGTATGAGAGCTTAAGTTTTTGTTGTTTTGTTGTTTGTTTGTTTGTTTGTTTTGAGACACAGCCTTGCTGTGTAGCCTAGGTTGATCCTGCACTGACTATGGAGCGCAGGCTGTCCTTAAACTCAAGGAAATTCTTCCTCCTGCCTCAGCCTCCTGAGTACTGGGATTACAGGCATGTGCCACCATGCCGGGTTGTGCGGTGCTGAGGAGAGGAACTGGGGTACTTAGCGCTGGACGTAGCACTTGCTAGGAGAGCCTAACTTCCACATGATGGAGTTCACACTACATTATCATTTTATGACAAAACAGGAAATGTGGATTGTTTTAGGTTCTCTCTGGTTAGGCATTTAAAAACCTAAACCAAGATCCACTGGTTACCTATTATTTCTTTGGTGACTCTTCTGAATTAGATTTCTCCTGGAAAAGTTGCCATTCTCCTCTCTATTGTCTCAAAGAAAATTTCCTTTTCTTAAAAGGAAAGCCTGTCCCAGATAAACTGGGAAGTGTATTTACTTTAGATAGCATATTAAATGTTGATGAACAGTAACAGTGCATTTCTTAGAAATATTCTAATATATTACAAAACTACTACTCACTTCATGACAATGACAATATTGACAATGACAATATTGAATTCCATGGCCATGAAACATAATAGCATGATCTATATAATTTGTAAACACTAAAATTATAATAGTTAACTTATGACATTAAACTGTCCTGTCCATTTCTGTAGCCGTTACGCATACATGGCTAATGAGTCTTAGAACTGATTTTTTAAAAAAATTACATGTAATCAACATAAATTTGAAATTTAAAACTAGTCCCATTCAGCTTAGTTGTTTGATACCTTTTTAAATAGCATAACTTTAGCATGGGAGCCTCCTTTACAATTATAATCTTTATAAAATATAGATACACAACAAGGATTTCTAATAAAACATCATGTTGAACTTGTAATGTGTTTTATGGATAAAAGATTATAGTACAAAACCTGACAACTTAGCATTTTAATAATATATTAATCATATGTTAAAATGACACTTTTTATATCTTGAGGTAAGTAAAGGTATTGATAAAATTTATTATCTTTATTTTATTTGCTTTGTGCGTTGGGAGTTCTAGAATATTTACCACACATATTCTTCAGCTTCAAAAACTACTGACGACTTTATGGAACAGAATTGGTTTTGCCAAGTGAGAACTCTCTTCAAAGGGTGCTAACTCAGAGCAATATTATGTGATAAATGATTAAGTAAAAAGTAAATACTAAAGAAATTGATTCATATAATGCCTGTATATAATGAATTCCTATTATATAACTAATGGAAAGAAAAATTAGCTTATATAAAACAAGTAAGCTCTAAAATCAGAAGGAACTTAAGACTGACTAGAGAATAATAGTGCATAACAAAATATTTATCAAAATAATTTTTCTATAGATGTGATTGTCAAAATACTGCATACTTACATATCCTCCACTTACAAAGAAAAGGCAACAAAAAGATAACATGTGAATTGTAATATGTATATACTTGGTCTGATAGTCAAGTTTGGCCCAAATCATAGTACAAGGCATATCAATATTGAGTGCTCACTTAAACCTAATGAGACTTCATGATATGCAAGTTGTATAACGGAAACTAATCAGAAATAGAATAAAAAGATCTCTTGGAAGATAGAAACAATACCAAAACAATTTCACATGTTGTTTCAAAGTGTTTATTGAGGAATTGTTTATCAGAAGAATTTAAGAATTCATAATAGCAATGATTTTTTGGTTGAGATTTAACCTTAGTTTTAGCATATTATGTAAGTAAAATGTAAACATTATAAGCAGAACAAATTGTCATGTATAATGTTAGGACATATATTTTTGCTTTAACCAATTTTACAACGTGCATGGTGGTCCCATAAAGAACTTCCATATTATACCTGAGTTCTTTTATTTTTTCTAATTTACCTTTGGAGTCCTGATTTTCTTCTATTGTGCATTTCAAAGCATAACATAGAAGTTGAAATGAAAATAAAGCAATGCTTGAAATATTAAAAAACTAGTATCTTCCTTTATTTATTAAATATTTTCTAAGAAATGTTAGTTATGTTAATATAATATATTGACTTGCACTTCTAAATTGAAATTTGTTTTTAAGTCTCATTTTTAATTGCTCTTTTTCTTGAAGAATTTTATTCTCATAAACAAAAATCTTTGAGATTTTAATTATTTTAAATGTGTAATGACGTCCTGGATTCAAGAGTTTTAGATCTAATTCTTTCGATATTCCTGTTGTTATTATATAACTTCCAGGGTGAGAAGGACACAGAATTATACTGCATAGCTCTTCCTTCAAAAAAAAAAAATATTTGATAGGGATGGTGACAGAGCTTCATTTAGCTGTAGGATATTTAGATCTTTTGTGACTTTCAGTCAAAGAATAAATGTTCATGGGCTCCCACAGTGAGTTTCAGAGGATGAGCTCCTTCAGCCCAAATTCCTTCTGCTAGGTCCTAGTTGAAACTTTTTTGAAGACGAGTTGCGGTATGAGCCCCTTTCCCTCCTTCCATTCCCCTCTTCTTTCATGGCTGCTAGGCTACACCATGACTGAAATCTCCCTCTCTCCCTTCTTTCCATTCTAGTTTTCATAAGCATTGATTATGGAATATTTTGCATATTTAATAGTTGCACCAAAGATTTTGCATATTTAATCTTTCTTTCGTGTTGTCCTCTTGGAAAAAAACTGACCTGATATGTGTAGTTATGAAGGAAAACTATTTATTCTTTGATTTAGTACATTACAATATGTTTACATTCTGGAATTAGAATAGCATTTGTGTAGTGAAATTCCATTCTCAAATGTCTCCACAAAAGAATGTATACTTTTTTATATGGAATAGTGTTTTTTAAATCAGATATTTCATTTCTTTTTTTAAGATTTAATCCCAATACAAATATTGTTTCATTTCATGTGCTTTAATTCAGTGTTTTGTTGTTTGTTGGTTTTTTGAAACAGGGTTTTGCTCTTTAGTGATTCAGTGGCTTTTATGCTGCTTCTTTTATGATTGTCTTTTACTTTTAGAAATTTTGAAGATAAATCTTCAGGAGAGGCCAACGTGAAATAGATGATAAAAGAAGACAAGAATTGTAGATGATAATTTTTAAACTTACATTTTCATTGCAACCACAGTTACTATCATAATAGAACTGATGATTTCAAATTTTATTAAAAAATGCATTTGAATGTGAGCAAATTCTAAAAATAAATAAAGATGATATTCAATACAGTCGATTCTCATATAACAAATTAATAAGTTTCTACTGTTGATCTTGAATTTCTCAATCAACAATAGTAACGTGTGAAACCTAAAAAAAGGTGCAACTCTACTATAATGTAACTCATAAGAGAATGCACTTTCTATTTGTTGTTTTATGGTCTGAAAATAAAATATGCACACAGTTTGGGTAAAAAATGTGATCTTAAATAATATTTGATATGCAACCTGAAGAAACTTTTCTCTGTGTTAAAAAAAAGAAAATATCATCTGGTAAAATTTTCAAAATTACTTATTAAGTTTTCTTTGATGGTGTATCATTTTAAAAAATTAAACTGAAAGAGGCAGTAGAAATTTATTGAACGGAATTTACCCAAAATGCTGATGACAATTAGAGATATAAGCTGGGCCTGGTGTTGCAGTTCTGTAACCCCCAACTTCCTAGGAAGTACAGACAGGGAGATCACAAGTTGGAGCCCAGCATAGGCAACTTGGCCATTGTCATAAAATCAAAAATAAAAATCTGCTAAGCATATAGTTTATCGTAAAGTCCCTAGGCTCAATCCTCTGTAACACAGGAAATAAATAAAGATAGAAGTTTAAAAAAAGCCTGAAAATATATCCCCTTAAATCCACCAATATTCCCCAAAGAGTTAAAAACAACACATAACATACATAACATGTATCCTCATGTTCATAGCACCACAACTAACAATAGTTAAAATGTGGAAGACATCAAAATACCCATCAAGAGACCAAGGGATGCACAAATTGTGGTATTTATGCACAATGAAATCATACTCATTTATAAAAATAGATAGGTTGGAGGCTTTTGTAGGTAAATGGAGGCAACTTGAGACCATCATCCTTAGTGAAGTGAGTGAGAAGCAGAAGGTAAAATAGCTAGTGGTTTCTCTAATATGAGAAGCCCACATCACAATTATTTTATGGGACTCAAGGTGGGAAATGATGGGAAGTAGAGAGACAGGTGGGGGAGGGTCAAAAGGAGACAGGAGACAGAGGTAGGTTTTGTAACTTTGCCGTGATATGTATTGCACAAAATGCTCAAGATCATTGCAAACTCTAAGTTTTGCACTTACACATATTAATAAAAGGGGGGAATAAGAAAAAAAAACAATAAAAGCAATTTGTTTATTTTTGTATATCACTCCTTTTCCTTTTTATTTGCATATCACATCTTGACCATCTTTATGTCCCTTTTCCTCCCTCCCTGTCCTCTCCCACATCCCCTTTCTTCCTTCACAAAGTCCATCTTCCTGCTTTCTTATTCTTCATGATGAAGAAAGGCAACTAAAATTTATGGTAGACCACAAAAGTTTTATAAAAACTTTGATGCGTATAGAAACTTATATAACTAATTAAATTAATAAAATGGACGTAGGGCCTTGTGGTGTTCACCTTATACACGAAATAAACTTATGTGCAACTTGTAAATATATTATTATAAAAAAAATCAGAGATCATGCCTTAGACTTTTGGCATTACAGTGATTTCAACCTGAAGGCACCATGCTAAGCAAGAAATCAATCCTAATACACAAAAGAAACCTGAAAAACAAATGATTGACTTATGTCAGTAAACAAGACAAAGCAGTGTTATTGGTGACTATACTTTGTAGAGTGTATGGATCAAACAGTTAATGACTTGCTGTAAATCGTTGTATGCTTTTAACCATGAGACAATTTTCTAACCTTTCTTTAACTCATGGTTTACTGTTCCAAATCAATTCCTTGTCCTATGGCAATTTATTTCTACTTATCTGCAACAGAGAGTGGTTCAACATTAAAAATTTGTCAAAATATGGAGCATTTGTTTTCCTTTCTAGTGTAAACATTCTTAAATGTCCTACATTCCCAAATACTTCTTAGATGCTTGTCTCAACTGCCCATTACACAGCCAACTTATTCCAGTAAGATTTATTGTTTTACAGTATGTCCATAAAGATACCCTAATGATGCCATTGATGAATATTACTGACAATTCACACCATGACAGGACCATAGTTTGTAGGTTCTGACTCTGAGCTCCATCTTTGCCTTCTTAGGTGATGACTTTTCTTCCCACTGTCCATGTGTGCTATGTCTTTAAGTAGTAATATTCATGCATGTTGTGTCTAGATTTGATGGACATGATTTCACACTCTTAACTTTGTTCTAAAGCTTTTTGTTAGATATCGATTAAAAAAAAGTATTGAATTTGTGGCAGGGCTCTCTACAAGGTTGGTCCCTTCCATTGTCTATGGTGCCTTCTAGTCGACCAGTTTTTCTGTCCCACACTGGACAGTTTTCAGTTTCTAAAACCTTTCTTTTTCTCATAATCAAGGAACTTTTGCATATACTATGTCCTTCATGATATAAATATTTTCTTCTTATATATAAGTATGCCAACCTAATTGTTACCTTAACTTTATAGTAGAGTAATTTTGATGTATTTTGTGTGCATCCTTTCTCAAAAAAGTTATTTTTCTCTGTATCCTCTTTAGTAAAAGCCTCTTTCTGTTGCCCTCCACCACACATTTTGTGGGAAGTAGCTTAAGTCACAGTTATAAGCAAGTCGGATTACTTTTTTATTAGCATCTGTTGTCTTAGTTACTTTCTCATTGCTGAGAAAGAACACCTAACATGTGCAACTTGAGAGGGGGAAGACTGAATTTAACTCATCATTTCAGAAAGTCCCAGTCTGTTTAAGGGTGGAAAAACTGTGGAGTCACTAAATGGGACTGGGCTGAAGTTGGACCAGGGGACAGAGTTCGGGCCAGAACTGGAGCCAGAGACAGAGAGGTCCTCAACGCATGACAAAACACAGCCAGGTCTAAGAGAAAGGGCAAATCGCCACGCACCCCTCCAGGTCAAGTCGCAAGCATGTACCTCTTACAGACAGGTCCCACATCCAAAAAGTACACAAAATTCATAGGTACTTGAGGCTTTTGGGGGACAGACCAAATCCAAACCACAATATTTGTTTATATTAGAGTTTTAAAAGTATATCTAATTTCTATTAATGTCATCTTAGTAGTATCTCACAAGAGTTGATGATATGCTTTTGTTCAATGTTTTATTCCACATGTCAAACAAGTACTGGAAGAAAATATTAACATTTTTGCTTTTGTTACAATAAGTAGGCTTTGTCCTACAAATCAATGATAATTAGCAAGTACTCAAAATGCATTTTTTAAAAATTTGTAGTGATGAGTACGAAACCCACAATATTCACCCTGAGATACATTTCAAAGTTTTTTTTTATTTTATTTTTTGAAATAGTGCCTCACTGAGTCATTAATTTCCCAAGGTGAGCTTGAATTGAGATTCTCCTGCCTCAGCCTCTAGGAGTGCTGGGATTACAAGTACCAGGCACTATGGGGTTTAACATTAAAATTCTTTCTGTTGATAAATTGAAAATATACTTGGTTGTGTATTCAGAGTTTATAAAAATAATTTATTGTCATGAGAATAGAAGAAAAACCTAGAAGCTTATAAAAGTGTTAACAGCTTCATAACTCCTCATTTTCCAAATTTGCAATCACTTTTTGTTTGTTCGTTAGTTTGTTTTTGATACATGGGCTCCTTCTCTAGTCCTGTCTGGTCCTGAACTTACTGTGCAGCTCAGGCTGGCCTGGAACTCATGATGATCTTTCTGCATCAGCCTCTCAAGTGCTTGGATTTTTTGTTGTTTTGATTTTTTTTTTTCTAAACATCATCCAAAGATGGGTATTAGTAGATTGCTAATTTGTATAGACTAGGCTCAGATTTGCAATTTTCCTTTAGCCTACTAGAGTGGTAGGATTATTGGCTTACTCCAAACACACTGGGCTGAAATCTAATTTTAACATTAGGTCGGTCATTGGCTAAGATAAAATAATAACACAATGTTACGAGATGAAAATGTCAAGACTTAAATAAACAAAAGGGATAATTTTGAGTACATCCCTTAAGTGCTCACTGGTGTTCATGTATAAAAGTGTGTTCAATGGTACATGATCGCATACATTTTATTTTATTCAATATACCTTTGTGCTTTTTTTCTAGAATAGAATTTGTTGTAAATGACATACTTTTTATACTAATCAGTATCATCTGTTATTTTCAAGGTACAATTAATATACTACACAAGGTAAAAAAAAAAAGACTTTAGGGCTTTAAAGATTTCTTTATAAAAAAGAAACAGAAAACTGATTTTTTTTCCCAAGGATTTCAAATGGTTAGAGGATACGATAAAAGTGCCAACTTGATAGAATATACATTTACTGATAATTTAAAAGTATGCTTATATTAACAGCATTAACTTTTTATCACAGTTTTTGTGCTTAGGGCTTGCTTTGATATTCTGAATTTTTAGCATGCATAAATTATGTTTCCATTTGATCACTATCTTAGGCATAACATCTTTTAAAACAAATCTTTGTGGACATTGTCACTTTCAAAAATTTTGAGTGTTCTCTTGGGTAAGATTTCTTATCCAGCTTGCAGTCTCCACATATAAGTTTCCACTGTCGCTCAACGTGTCAACCATATTTAATGAAATCTTTCAGAAATAGCTAACCGTACATGTAAGGCGAATCTGAAAATGCTCAGAACTTGTAGCAGCTGAGTGTTTACGGACAAAAAAATATAACTCCTAGGAAATATGTTGCCTGCATAGGGAGGTTTTAAGTTCAGCAGTTAGACTTTACCAACAGATGGGATCACAGTTGTTTCTGTTTCAGGACACCGTGTCTTTCTGACTGTGCCGTGAGCTGCAGCAGCTTCTTCCCACAAGCCCCTGCGCATCAGTCTCTCACCTTCTGCTCCGGCAGGGTTTCATTAGCTCCTGACTGCCTGACCTTGCGGTAGGTGCAAGGCGACAGGTAGTTCATAACCCTCGGCTGTCAGAATTAGCATTCATGATACCACTTAAACCGTGCTGCCAATTTAGAGTTGACTATTAAATGGGGCATATGTTACTACACTTATAACGGATTCAGTCTAGTTATTTTTAGTTTGACCTTTTCTGCATTCATCAAATCAGTTTTGAAATAGACATTGAGGTACCCTTTACAGTTCGTTATAAAAATTTCGGCGGCTGATATTTTATATGGAGTTTTCCAGATTCACAGTAGCTCCATGATAAATGTTAGATTTCAATGTTAGTTTAGACAAAAGTGAAGTAAGCATGAATCTCCAGGATAATGATGGTATTTTTTTTTTAATTTAGCAATAGCTTGACTATCCAAGTGTAACTGGATTTGAAAGAATACACCTTTCCTTAGGTAACCAAAAAGACAAAAGTGGTACTCAACAAAAGCATATTATGGATTATTATAAATTATCTGTTTTATTAGGATGTCTACCCTGCTCTCATTAATTTAGCATATCAAAAATAAAAAAATATCAAATAAATAAATAATATTAAAAAGACAACATTTTTCTTCTTAAATATAGCCCAACACATCTTAATATTTCAACTAGAAATTTCAAAATTTCAATTCTAAAAAACTACTATTGAAATAAAATATAAGTACTACATAAAATTTTGTTTCATCAAGAGTGGAGTCTAGCACAATATGGTGGCTCACACCCACAATCACAGCGCTAAGGCTAAGAGAGGCTGAGGCAGAAGGACTTCAAGTGGAGGTGCATCTGGGCAACTTGCTGAGTGTCTACCTCAAATTCTAAAAACTAACTAAATAATTATCGAGCTAGGGATATTGCTCAGTGAAAGAGTGCCTGGGGGTCTGATTCCCAGATGGCAAAAAAGTATGTGTGTGTATATTTTTATGGTATATATATCAAAAAACTAACAATGATAGAGTGGAGTCTAAGATTCACAGCAATAAAAGCCAGTAAAGCACCAAAAGCATGTAAGGACCTTGTGGAGGAGCAAGGCACTTCTACTTAATAACAGTAAAAACAGGAGATAAAAATATTAAAGAGTAGTTTGAGCATTTTATCTGCTTTGGTGAAGTTAACTGCTGGTAGTATAATGAACATGGAGAATTTTCTTTTATTCTCTGCTTTGCAAATTTTGCAGATACACAAATTTTAAGTGATAAGTGTCATGTAGTAGAAGTTATATGCATCGAGCTAACTTATTATGTCTTTTCTTCTTTTATAGTACTCTACAAAAACTTTAATTTTATAAAGTGCCTATCATGCTTATTGCCAAATTCACACAAGGCTGATCTTTGTAGCCTAGAGAAATCTAGACAGGAAGAATGTTTTAAATGTTACAGATGAATTAAGAAATAAGCAGATGGAGGGAGTATTTTTAAAGGCAGTTTTTTTTTTTTTCTGTAACATTGTAACGACTACACGAGTGCTGACTTACCAAAGTAAGAACACAGAAGACATGTTACAAAATGGCCATTGACATGATTTGGCTGTTTTTTCAGGGGCAAAGTTACCAGTCAGTGACATCGCTGATTTTAAGTTTGTGAAAATTTTCTTGCTATCTAGACAATACTTTGTCCACTTGTCACTCTCGTGTACTAGGGAAGGTCTTATTAATTTGAAGCATAATACAAAAGAGAGGACTGTTGAATTAAGATATTAATTTTTCCTTTCAAGTGTTCTCAACTTCTGATTAAATCTTCAAAACACTTATGCAAAATCTAACTTTGTTTTAGATATTGGTAGGTAGTGTTCAGTATCGTGCACGCAAAACCATGAGGTAGAGATAATGTCGAAAAAATTCTTTAAATGGATCAACTAATAATTGCATTACTCAAACGAACAATTAAGTATGTCTGATAGTTTGCCATTACTATAACAAAATAACTGAGATTAGTATTTTAAGTAAGTAATAGGTTTTACCTTGGCTATTGTATAGATTGCAGTTTAAAATCAAATGGCCCCATCTCTTTGGCCTTCTGCCCAATGCGTGACATATTGAGGAAGAGGAGGAAGAAACAGGAGTACCGCAGTCCTTTAGAGGGGTATTCCAGGATCTTAGAAATATACTATGTATAACCATAAACGTATAAAACTGATTGATGTTTCATTAAAATGTACAAAGTTTGAGGAAAAAAAAGAACATCAGTAAAAGAAAATACGAAGAGCTGAACTACGCTCTTTAACCTCTGATCGGAGAGGGTTAGATGGTAATTGCAGAAGTGCTTTCAAAGTTTTTGTGATTAAGGGCATTTGCGTTGTTTTAAAGGCCTGCTTCTCCACTGACGTGTCCCCTTCTGAGCTTCCAGCCTGCCCGTGTTGCACACCCTCCCCTTGACTCTGGTGGCGCAGACTTCTGTAGACTCACACGCGCATCTCGTAGGTACAGGTCCGCTCGCCAGAGCCCCGCACACCCGCAGGTGCTGTCTTTCCTCACCCTCTTGGGAAGCCGATGTTCATACCAGGATCTGAACTCCTTTAATATCCCTCAGGACAGAAGTGAGCTTTTAATTTCACGCAAGAATGTAGAGGGTGTGATGAGACCCGGATTGCCTTTATCAGAGCCTTCTTCTGTAACTGAGAGGTTTGGGGGCAATTTGAAGTTCGGGTGCAGTGTTAGCAAAAATAGAGTCAATTAAACGCCACAAATGCTAAGTAGGATCTTGTGGTTAACATACTGAGATCTAAAATTATAATTTCTGAAGTTATCATTTAAGGAACTATTCTAACAATGTTACTACACATAGTAAAGCTGGTAGTGAATTAACTGTCTTACATCCACTTCCAGTCAAAATGACTTATTATAAAAATATATTTCTTGAAAATGTTTATATGCTATAGTAAAAAATAAATTCTTCCATGTAGTTGCACAGTGTGACAAATATATGGTATTAAAATTTTACAATGTATTACAGACACATTGCTGTGAATTCCCCTCAAGGTACACCTGTTTGCTTTGAGCACCCTTCTCCTGTCATTCTTAACACTGTCTGAAGCAGTTCTAGAAGTTCTCTGCCATGTGTGTATTAAGGTGCAGTGTCCTGGCTTCATGTTCTGAATCAATTCAAAAAGTTTTCCTTTCGTCATCATTTGACTGGGGAAGGGCCAAGAGTTACACTGTGTCACATCCAGTAAATAAGACGAGTAAGTAGGTAAGGACTAAGGACACACGGTCGAGCTTTTTAAAGCCAACCTTCCGCTTAGTTGGTGTCACTCAGAGACAGCATTCACCCCATATTTAATCACACTTCATAAAGGTAGTCACAAAGGAAGACTTCCAAAACTGCTTTAAAAAGTGGCAAAAATTATGGAATCAGTATGTTGAAACTATGAGGAATATTTTGACTAAGATTAAAGTTAATTTTCGTGATAACTAATTAAATATTTCATCATGTAATTCTGTCAAACATTATGTGTGTCTTTGTGAGTATATATGTTTGTGTGTGTGTGTGTGTGTGTGTGTGTGTGTGTGTGTGTGTGTGTACATTTATTACAAACATTTTTTTTGGTTTTCTTTATGTCAATTATTGAGGTTTATTCAGGACTCGGATTATTCCCAATGTTCTTTCCCAATAACCCCCAAGGCAATCCCTTTGCTGAGCCTTCTAACATCTTCCACTGTTTCCAGGGAGTGCTTAGAACCTTGCTTAGTCACTAGCAATATTTATTTTAGCCTTACACTCTTCTCATCATAACCTCTTTACATGCTTGCTCAGATTCCTATCTGTAACTAGAGAACACTGAAACTTCCCGTGGAAACTAAGCTTTAGTTTAGTTTAGTTTAGTTTAGTTTTGTTTTCTCCAAATAAGGAACTAGACATAAAGATGCCCCAGCCCACGTCTGCTTGTATACAAATCTCTATTTCTTCTCCCGTCTACAGTGATCCCACTCATACACAGAAAAATATTTTGAAAAAATACTTGAATTTCATATCTCCAAAGAGAATCAATGATTTCTCCTTTTAATGAAAGCCACATCACTTATCAGTTACACAGATTCATTGTAGTATAATTTTCACACTTTTAAATTCATCTATGTCTAAAACTAAGTAGCTTATTACAGTCATATTTGTCATGTTGTGCAACCACAGTATATCTTAGTTTTAGACACTGCCATCACCCAAGTACCATCATCAAGGTGATCCAGAATTTATTTTCTTTTTCAGAGTTAATCAGCCACATTTCTAGTTTGTGTCTTCACAGATTTGCCTTTCCTGGGCATTTCCTATATGTGAAATAATATAATATTTGGTCATTTGTGTCTGTCTTTTTAAGATAGCATATAAGGTTCATACATGTTGAAATATGAATTGACATTTCATTTTCGTTGATGAATACTATTCATTTGTATAAATATACACCATTTAGTCATTCATTAATTGAGGTCCATTTGAATTATTAAAATATATATAGTTATTTTGAATAATTCCACTATCTGCACTTTCACATCTCTATGAAGACAAATATTTTTACTTTTCTTAGTTATAAACTGAGCAATACAATTACTTGATAATACAGTAAATTACATTTTATATTTTAAGAAGCATTAAACTCTAATGCTAAGCAAGTGCTAAGTCAAGTGCTAAGGACTGAGTTCGATTCCCTAGCGCCACATAAATTGACTGTGTTATCCTGTAATCATGATGCTGAGGCAGGAGGATTGCCCAAAGTCCAAGGCCAGCCTGGGCTTCATAGTGAATTCAAGATAAACCTGGACTACAGAGTGAGATCCTGTCTCAAAAAAAAAAAGAAAAAAGAAAAGAAAAGAAAAGAAAAGAAAAGAAAAGAAAAGAAAAACCACAGCATTAAATTACTTCATGAGCACTCTGCCATTTTACATGCCCACTGAAAGACAAAATACCTTCATCTCTTTAAATCAGCATCAATATCACATGTTTGTTAAGTTTATTCTTACAATATTTCCAGTGAGTATGACATGGTAACTCATTGGGGTGTTAGATATCCTCTGCATTTTGTACTTTCCAATTCTACTTTCACTATTTGTAGATTGTTAGTTCTTTATTTCTCATAATTTTATTGATAAGTCTGTCATATTTTGTGTGTTTCCAACAAATGCATTTTTTTCAACAATTCAATGTCATAGTACTAGACCGATCTTTCTGTAACAATTCCATAAGTGTCATTTCATGAATGAGGATTTTTTTTTTTTTTTTCACTTAATCTACCTAACTTAACGCTTTAAGTTTCCAAGCCAACTTTCTTGGCCCATTCGATTTCTTTTTTAACTTTTGAATTTGCCTCTTTTCTCTCATAATTTAGTCTCTTTCTTAAGTATCTATGAATCCACAATTTATGAGTTTTATCTTTTTCAGTATCAATTTCTTTACGTAATCACACTTCCCTTTCTACATACCGACTGTTAGGTTTAATTTTCACTTTCTCCTGTAGTCAGCTCTTGTTGGAGAAATATCGTAGCTCTCTTTCCAGGCTTCCTTTTAATATCATGACTATTGATATCAAGTGGGATCTTCATCCTGCCAGGGCACCTCTGCTTGTCCCCAGCCATTCATTAACCTGTTATTTTACTTCTCATCCTTAAGCGTCAGAGCCCCATCTGCCTTCTGTTGGCTCGCATTTCCAACTGGTGATTTTGCTTCTGGGAAAAGAAAAAAAAAATCACCAATGGAACTTCCTCAGCATACACATTAACCACGGAGTATAACCTCAGCATGCATATTAAACAGAACCCACTCTGGGTTTTGTCGCCTACCGTCAGAAATGAAAACTCTCTGCCACTTGACCACTGCATATCTCTTTTCCAACTTTATCATTTGTTGTGTCTGTCTGCTAGCTCTTGAGCTAATCCCAAAAGAATATAATAATGGTATAAGGATTTTTTAAAGGCTCCTCTTGATTCTTTCTTTTGTATTCAATCTTATTTTCTATTTTTATTAGTATAAATATGCACTACACAATGGCTTTTTTGTGCTTGAATATTTTGTGCACATATATAGCACACCAACATTACCGTTTCTTCCTCTTCCTACTTTTGGCCCTCTCTCATCCTTCCTGACTCCCACTATCACAGCCTCTTAGTTCAGTAGAATGCCTGTATTCTGGGCTACCCATATTAGAGATATCATATGATATTTAACCTTCTGAATTCAACAACACTTATTTTAATAGAAACATTCCTTGGGCAATTATGCATATTCATTGGCTGCAAATCTTTCTTTCTCTCCATAAGCCTTCTTCACTAAGACATTTCAGACACTGTCTTTTGTGCTTTGGATTTGGAATGTCGCTCAAAAGACTCATGTATTTGGATTCTATGTATCATCGATGAAGCCATGTCCTGTTAGGAAATTGGGACCTGGTATGGAGGAGTGGATTAAGAGTGTGTTGTGGAAAACAGGTGTGCAGATTGGATCACACGTTTGTGGATTGGATTACAGGCCAGGGGTAGGTTCTTATCCCAGGAACTGGTGGAAAACAGAATCGGAACCCAAAAGAGGTGGATAACTGGGATGGACCAGGAAGAATAAAAGCTGCTTTCTTCATTCCTTCACAGACTTGATTTGGTTTCCTCTTTGTAACATCCTCAGGTGCTGACTCCACCTCTGCCTCGACCACGTGTTTCTGCTGCTGCTGCCAACCCCCCCCCCCAAAAAAAAAAAAAAAAAGGATGGAGACTTTCTGAAACTGAGAACTACAAGTAAACTTTGTCCTCTAGCTTTTGCATATTGGATATTGAGTCATAATGATGAAAAAGAAACTAAGGCAGGGTTTATGTCCAGGTCCTCAGTTTTTGTGGGATGTGATTATATGCTTGATCTCTGAATGTTAGAGGTCCCATTAGTGTACCCTGTATCCATTTTCTTATTTCAAAACTTTGAATTTAGAAGTTTCTAAATATTCAAATATCCTTTTCAGATTTCCCTCAAAAATGTACAATATGTCAATTTCACTACTCAATATTTCAAGGTAGGTCCTTAGAGCAATGTGTTGAAAACTAAGACCCAGCATTATTTACCTAAGTCTAACCTCTTGAGGGGCCCCAAAATGCTTTTCCTTATTGGTCCATATGAATCAGTCATCCATTTTCATTAGAATTTTAAAGTAAGATTTACATTCTCTGGTTTAAAACTTCCATATGTCCCTATAATTTAAGTGAGTTTCTCTTATCATATTGGAATAATTTTTTTTCTTTTTGTAATATATTTTGTACAATGTCATACCTCTAGCATCTAAAAGCAATTGAACATAATAATTTGCCAATTTTTTATTAAGAAATACGGAAAATAACTTAGGACTTCTGGGTCATAATCTATGCTTGGACAATGGGAAGCATGCTGTCATCATGCTATCTCATTCTCATATGACTTTGCTTCTAAGAACTGCTATGGCTTAAATTTAGGGTGCCCCTGAAAAGCCTCATAGAATTGTATTTTGTGGACTACCTATGGGACCCTATGCTGTTAAGGGTTGGAAGACACAGAACACTGGGTGTTGACCCAGAAACGGAAGCTGTCTGATGCGTGGCCTAGAAGGATATATGCTACCTCTACTGTCCTCACTCACGTGGCCTCTCATCTGCCATACCACGAACAGCCCTCCTTGAGGTGGACTTCTGGCAGGCGCCTTTGCTATTGCCAGCAGCTTTGGTCCTGGTAGGCCTCTGCCATGGGCTTCCACCATTATAAGCAGCTGGTGAGTGGATTGAGACGTCCTGAAACTGTAAGCTAAAATATGTATTTTCTCCTTTAAGTTGTGAATATCAGGTATTTTATCCCAGGAACAAATAAGTAAGTAAAACAAAACCTATTCCAAACTATTATACTTTAATTTTATTTCTGCCTACCTGGCCTTAAACATGTAATAAGATGTGGTTCTTGGAATCCCATAACTCCAAACAGGTGTAACTTTTTCTTATGTGTGTGTATATAACTGTTGTGTGTGTGTGTGTGTGTGTGTGTGTGTGTGTGTGTGTGTGTGTGCATGTATGTGCATGTGTGATACTGGAGAATTAGCCCAGACCATTCACACAAAGATACATCACCAGAGCATTTATTTAAATATGAAACATGGTCTTCCCAACTTGCTAAGTTATCCAGGCTGGACACAAACTTGCAACCTTCGTGCATCTGTTCTGGAATGAGAAGCCTGTATCATTGAGACTCATTTCCTGCATATTATATAAGTGTTATAAAGATAGTTATTTGTTCTGCTTTCGATAAGGTCTGTTTTAAGTGCTGTTATTATATAGTCTAATGAATTTTATTAATGTATGTCCCACAAAATTGATCTTTGGCAAAAATCAAGAATAAGATACGTATCAGACTCAAAGGATCTAGTAATATATCCATACCAAAGCATTGCTTGGAAGACATACATTTAGACATCATTGAAAACATGTATTTCATTAAACCTCATCTTTTTTTTTTTACCAGAAACTCTTTTAATACCACCAAATTGAAGATCAGAAAGTTCTGTAATTGCTCTGGTTGTGCAATAGTGTAGGGCTGTTTAAAAGCTATGTGTATTTGTTTTTAATACAGAGTTAAGCAAAGTTTAAATAAAAATATATTACTGCTATTTTCCTGGCTCAAACATTATCTTTTTAAATTATAATCATTTATGCTATTGTAGAAAAATATGATTTAATAAAAAAGGCTTTATTTTGTTCATTTTTTAACCGCACTTTTTCCAAAAACTTATATTACTTCTTGAGAGTGAAATAGATCCTTTGAGAAGGGAATTGAATCTTCCACGGTACTAAGGTTTAGCTTTGTAACACTGGTGAGAACTCTATAAAAGAGGCCAGGTGGAAAAACTGATACACATACACACACAAATACACATACATGTGGAACCTGAAATAACATGGGAAAGAATATAGACTTGACAGGAAATTTCTAAATGTAAGAAAAGGAATATTATAAATTATACAAGGCTAAGTGATAGCTATATATTTCTTCTTCACTATCTCCTTTATTAAACATATTTCTTCTTTTTGTTTTCTTCTGTCCTGTATATAGATATTAGCCATAAAAATAGGATAAATATGTTTCCAGAGAAACTGGCATTAGCTAACCACACTTTGCGAAATCCAGGCTAAAGATAAGGCCGACAACATATGGCTACATAGCAAATGAGCTTATATGACTATATTTTTATTTTCTCTGTGTGTGAATAGTTAAAGAGCAGTATAAAATCCATGAACAATCACGATATAAAAATGATATTACACATTGAACTGAAATATAAAGGTGCGACTATGGGAAAATGGAGTAACTTAGACTTGGGCCTATAAAGTATATTATAGATGATAATTCCAGGGATGTTGCAACTTGACAAATGTTGTTAAGCCTTCAGGTTGCATTTTGTGTGAAATAATTTTGAAAGCCAAAATAGCACTGGCTTCTTAATACACCATAACACAGATTCTTTAAATTATATTTTGTTTATCAATTTATTGATTCATTTCATAGAAAATTTATACATCTTTTTTTTAAATTGTAAATCAGAGGCAAATAAAGAAAAGAAATGCACTAACAAAAATCCAGCACTAACCCAGGTGTTTTCCTAGGTACACGAAAATACCAAAGGATAAAACAGAATAGGTCATGGTCTTTATGTAAAAACAAGTAACAAGTGAGATGATTTTAGATAGCTATAAAGTTAGGAAAACTAAAGTTGTGTGTGGTTCCAAGCAGAACCAGGAAAGTAAGTAATGGATACAGTATCTCTTCTCACTAACGAGGGCTATTGTCTGAATATTTGTGTTAAGCCGATATTCACATGCTGAAGCCCAAATCATCAAAATGACAGCATCAAGACAATGGGCCTTTGAAACATGGTGAGAATATGAGGGCAGAATCTTTAGAAATAAGATTAGTGTTCTTAAAAAAGTAAGTTCCTAGAGACTTGTTTATCCTTGATATCTTGTGGACATATCACTAGAAGAGAATGGACTTTTACTCAATGCTAAATCTGCCAGAATTTCAATCTCAGGCTTTTTAGTGTCCGGGATAAAGAAAAATAAATTTGTATTGTTTGTAACTATGTCAGCCATGTGTGCTGTGATAAAAAATCCTCAAACTAGGACAATCTTTTTAAGCTATGGTGTCCGGTGACCATTTTCCTTAGTATTTCAAATTATCCAATTGAGAAAATTGATAAAATTAAGAAGACACACAGCTGCACTCTTTATTCTCTACACGTATCGTATTTATATATGATGAAATATAAATTCAGAGATGCTGAAGAATTGCATGCATGATAGTAGCTGCGGCATCGCACGGAGCCCACCATGATTCTGCACAGTCCCACAGGGGCACTCGATTGCCCCTCACCTCCATTTCCCTCTGATTTGTGCAGTCCTGACCGCTGACTCACACAAACTGACCCGTGGCTCTTTCATTGACGCTGCGACCCGGCTTTCTATTTTCCTTCTGTTGCAGCTCTTATGTTTCTATAGTTTATGATTCTAGTTCAATTCCATATTCTCATAATGCATATAATGTCTCTGCTTCCAGATCATTGTAAAAATTCTAACAAGATGCCATTTAAACAGAACCTGTGGGAAGAAATGAAAAGCTTTGCATGCAATTAATTAAAAGAAGGCAGTGCAGAAAATTACATGGGTCAGGAGATTAAAACCTCATGAAGAATATATTGGAGGAATGTATAAAAAATAGACTGGTAATTATATCATCTGATTTATATAATTTTAAAACAGTACCAGTTCTTCTATAAAATCTGTGAAATCATTATTATTAGTGATAGTATAGAAGTCTGCAAAATAGAATAATTACTAATTAGTAATGCAACATGGGGAATTGACATAAAATCTCTTAAGAATACAAATGCTAGTAATCAGTGAAATGTGAGTAAATAAGTTATGAAAATTAAGAAATTCTGAAATAAATAAATTTGGTTTCATATATGTTACTTTAAGTATATGTAGTATAGATTTAAGTTAATTTAATGTTGCAATGTGATATAGTTTTAATTTTGTTTTATTGTAGCAATTTATTTATTAGGTCACTAATGAAAATTTATCCTAAGAAAACTGATTGATGTAAAGATAACCCTGTGAATGTACAAGTATGTACCTTCCAGTATTCAACTAAGACATTTGAAATTTAACATTTTTTTTCTTCTTTCCCAAATTTACTAGTCTTTTGAACTGCATGTTTGTGGTTATTTTCTAATGTGAACTGGTGGGGGTAAGGTCAGGTTTAAGAACAGCAACAAAGATATAGCAAGATACAGGGAAAAAAAAAAAAAAACTTTTGGTAAATATCCCAATAAAGGGATTGGTTGGATTCAGAGAAGAGGCATCAAGATTTAACTACTGCGACCCATTTGAGGAATAGGAAGCTGAGTTAGAGTGGTGACTTAAGTGAAATGATTTAGGTGCAGAAGATTAGTATGTTAAGTACTGTATAGTCTCTCTGACTTGGAAAACCCAGAACACAGACATTCTATAGAACCACATGAAGTGACAGCCAGAGTTGGGGGAAGGAATAGGGAGGGGGTGGGAGGGTCAAAAATGGGAAGCTATTTTAAAATCGATATGATACATATGTGCACGAAATACCCAAATTCATTGTAAACACTATGTATTACATATGTATACCAATAAAAATAGTGGGAAAAAGTTATAATAGATTTTTCAGTAAAACACAGAGAAGGATAGAAAGCAATAGAAAAATGTTTATAGTCCAGAATTGATTTAATTGATATCATGCAATATTTGAAGCTCCATGAAATAAGAAAGTCTGAAAGTGTATCAAATACAATAACCACTATATCAAGACTGGTGCCAACCCACTCCAAGACCTGGGTCACTCTGAGATCGTCTTTGCACTTCACCACTCCTGATGCTCTGTGGCTGGCTCATTTGGGTTAAAGTAGTTGGCTTCCTTATTCTTGAACTTTCAGTTGACTTTTGTCACAACAAGTAATATTTCTGAGGAGAAAAGCCCATCCTTTCTTTGCGGACGGTTGTGTCCTCTGACAGTTCCCAATTCTTACTACATTTTTTCAACAAAAGATGTTGTGTTCTATTTCCTTAGAAATTGAGCTTTCTCCGGTGGCTTTCCTTTTACCTTTATGTTGAATGTCATGTGTATGAAATCCTGCCCAAATTACCCGAAGTCATTCAATGTATCATCCAGAGTTCTTCAGAGAAACAATAAGATATGGACAGACATAAAATGGGAGAAGTAGTTTACTAAGAGAATTGGTCCACATGATTACGGATTCTGTAAAGTTCCACAATAAGAAGCCTGGGGGCAGGAGAATTGTGAATTCCCCCAGGATCTTCTCACCAAACTGCATTCCCAGCCCATTTATAAAGTTGAATTTGTGGCAGGTTCTCCCTAGGTCCCCAAGTTGCACAAACTGAACCTGAACTTATAATCTTCCTACCTTTCAGCCTTTCAGAGTTCTGGAGTTAGGGGCCTGGCTATACCACATATTTAAATCAAACTTCTAACCATCACAACACAGAAAGTCCTGGCCATGTATTGCTGTTGTTGTAGCTTGAATTCATATATGTTCATCATAGCATATGGTTTAAATCCTAGCACTCTCCAGAAGAACTGTAAAAGTACAAACATAATTTCCAAATTGTATACATACTTAAATATGGGGAATGGAATAGGGAAATAAATAAAGATAAAAGCCATCTTATGGTATCTTTTTATTTCAATTAAAAAAGAAAATCAAGTATATAGAATTTTGAATTAAATATTGTTAAATATTTATCTTTTGGTCTGAGTCTTGGTCAAATTTAAATAGACGTTGGTCAAAATTTCATGAAGTCTATCTACCACAACACATAGTTTCCCAATCTGCCCAGCTTAAAAATACTACTGTCGCTGCTGTTGTTGCATTATTACTACTTTAATCCTTTCTAGTCTTAAAATCTGGCTTAAGAAACGTGTTTCATAAAACATGTTCTTAAATTCAGCCTCCACCATCTTACCTTCCTTTCCATAGTTATATTTACAGTTTTATTTAAAATAAAGGCTATCTATTTCCAATTCTTTTTTAACCTGAGCTTTTTTATGAGTCACTATGACTCTATAGTGAAATCTAGGCTTACCTTTCTTTTGTGGCAAAAGCTTTGTTAATAATGTTGCTGATGTTAATGTTTTGCTGATATCCAACATGTATCAGTTAAACACAGACCAAAAGAGGAAATAGGAGAGCCGTTGTTTGAGATTCTAGGAGTTCACTGTTTGGATACAAGCACTGAGCAGTCTAAATGCTCTTCCATTAAGATGTATTTATTAAGATTAACGATTCTCTCTCATTTTTTTGTCCTTGTAGGAATTGGAAGAGTAAGCAAAGAAACTTGTTGTGAATAATTTTAACTTTGAGTTTCTGCAGATGGTCTTTGCTGAAATGAAAACAAAATGTAGGTAGAATATATGGGGAGATGCAAGAATGCATTTTTTTCATACAATATTTTTACAGATTTTTCAATTAAAAGGAATAAAATATTTGGAATGTTTGGGAGTACTTTGAGTAATTGGCTATTGCAAGAGATGGGCAACAGATGGTCAGAATAGGATGAGGTATTCATATGCCAAAGGAGATAGTTTGTGGTGAGATCAAATTTCTACTTTAAAAATTGAAGAAATGAATAAAAACTAAAAGCTTAACTTGTAGAGATATGGGGTGCAAAAATCAACACCGAACGTTTCCAGAACAAATACTTTACAGGTGATATATTATGTTTTATTTAAAATTATTTTGGAAAAATATTTAGGAAAATCCCATGTAGGCTACTATGTAATATGTTATGTGATTTCTTTCTTCACCCCCATATCCTTCCATTTTCCTTATTTTTTCTGTAAGTCTGTAAAGAATCAAAATGGACCTCACACACTTTCTGCTTTGTCGAAGTTACGATCGCATTATTAGCTTTTAGATTTGTCTTTATTTTCTATAGAAGGTGAAAAACATTCTTGTAGGTTATGTTTCTTAGGAGGGACATAATTTAAATCAATATTGATAGTTTGTGCAGTTGCACAGGGAGCTTTAAAATCTGTGCTCTATCCTGTTTCTGCAAGTCTATTTTCACTTTTATGAAACAACTAGATCTAAGGAAGTCCTGTAGCCATTTGGAGATAGATCTATACCTATCCCCGAGGGCTGAACTGAGGTCTGTAGAAATCACACCTTCAACCCAAGTTATGATGCCTTTTGTGACAGGTTCTTTGAAGTCTTCCTTCAATATTTCTTTAAAGAGAAAAAAATAGTTCAAACACACTTTTTTTCCTCTATTCAGAGCTGAGTATAAAAGTTTACCTGATCAGAAGATGGAGGGAAGATGGAAAAATTACTTTTTACCTAATGACATTGCTTTTTCTTTGAAGTCCAGCCTCTAGACAAGTCACATCAATATCAAAGAATCCATAAGCAGATTCAGAAAAGCTTAGATTGGAAATACAGGGATAAGTCAGCTTTCTGTCTTTGAGCTTATAAAACTTTACAAAATCCTGAAGGCATTTAATATTTAAATTAATAATTACAGAATCATCTTTCTTGATATTAGCATAGTTAAGTGAGTATTTTCAGATAAAAACATTTGGGAAAAAATAAATTTATTGTGTAATTAAATAAATGTTATCTCTAATACTAGTTATTTTCCTATTTCTGTTAAAGTCTCTTTTATGTGAGCAAAAGTTTTCTCCTTCCATTAAACACAGGCTCTTGCTCAGGGTATCAGCGTTGCTTTAATATCCTGATGCCAAATCGCTATATCATTTTTAGCATTAATCTGTTGACCTCTATTTCGAATGTTCTAAACTGAAGTTCAATTTACTAAAACACATTATTGGAGATTTCTTGAATGTTTCAGAACATATTGTTAGGGGAAAACCTTATGTGTAGATCAGTGATGAAAAAGAAAAAAACATCAATGTGATTGAGTTGATAGTTCGAATTCGGACCAAGGACATTTTTAACTGAAGTTCTCATTCTCTGTCCATCACATAAAATTTTCTCTGCAATTTTGATTTTGTTGCCACGTATATTTTTTCCCATTTATCCAAAATCTTGAGTTCCTTAAACTGTCGTATCTCTTGGTCACATCTCACCTGCCTGGAAGGTCCTTAACCAGTCCCCTTACCAGGGGTGGTCTTTCTTTGACTTGACTCAGAGCTCGCTAAGTGGAGAAGGCCTTTTCCTAAAGGAACTTGTCAAAACAATCCACAGCAGTCACTTAATAAAACGGTGACTACAGCAACATTGCTGTTCAAAACGGACACACATTATCGTAGGAAGAAAAATATTGAAAAGATGCCCAGAGAGGACACTGAATAGCTCCCAAAATGCAAGGATATTAAAGATCGTGTATATGCGGAACACAGTCGGGTGAATGATGTCAAGGGGTTCCACATGTCTGAACATCTCCTGGACACAGAGATGTGGAGAATCAAAAATGAGGCATTCGAAAAACAGCTTTTCTGGGCTGAAGGAATGTTACAGAAGTGAAAACACTTACCTTGCAAGAACAGGCCCTGAGTTTGATTTTCCAACACCACATAAACCAGGTGTAGTGGCACAGGCTTGTAACACCAGTACTCAGGATGCTGAGGCAGAAGGGTCGGCATTAGCCTATGGCTAACACAGGCCACATAGTATTGGTTCACTCATATTCATGCAGATGGTTCTGATGTAGCAATTTCTACTTCCTCCTCTCTCTTCCGGATTTATGCCTGATGAGAAACACACCAAAGTAAGATAATTCTCAGAGAACAGAGAACAACAGTGAGGAATGTGGTTATCATTCCACCGCATCACATAAAAATGTGCCACTCACCATCCCTCACAACAATGCATAAGCTAAGGGAAAAAAAAAAAAAAAAAAAAAAAACCAGAACACCACGGCCTGTGCTTTGACTGTCCTCACGTCTGTATAAGCAGGAAGTGAGGACAAAGTAGACTTGAAAATGGCTGACCTGAGCATTGCCTCTGACACAACATATGCACAGTGTCTCTGAGAAGTCCATGGGAGGATGCACCTTGGTTTCAGGAATTTGAAAAGCGTTCTGCCCAAACATTAATGAGTGAGTAAGTTAACTACAGCAACCATATAACAATATAAATAGCCAAACACACACACACACACACACACACACACACACAGACACGCACACACATGGCCAACATTTTGCCCATAAAAATAATAAACATACTAACAAATTTCAAATAGAAGAATAGCTAGCATTGGCTCTACTACAATTTGATTTTCATAATTGTCATAGTAAAGTATTCAAAATAGCCAATCCCTGACAAAATGTATGAGAACTTCCTAAGAAGGAAGGTAAACTAAGATTTTTTCAAATAATTTATCACTAGTTAACTTGCCAGTCAAGAAAAACAAAATAAGTCTGGCATGCTAAACTGAAAGAAAAAGTCAATAACCAAAATCCACTTGAAGAATTGAAAATCTTGGAAAAACATAGCTACACACTTAAATATAAGAAAATAAAAAATATATAATTATTGTCTATTAAGCTTGCTGTTTATTACTTGCTGTCCAGTCTGATGAGTTTATGTTGGTAAAAGATGCACTTCATGCATCAATGACAATAAACAAGCAGAACGGAATACAACTACATTGAAGAAACATTTTTATATATTCTACATTAAATTAGTAGTACTCCAGCAAAGTCGTTATAAATCGTAATGCCACTTGCATCCAAGGACAACTATAAAAGACAAAAAGTAGTTGAATTAATATATTAACATGAAGAGCCAACCCTACAGTGGGCCATTGCAAACTCGTTTAACACAGAACAGGACAGCAATGGAGCAAAAAAAGGAACCAAAAATAGCAACAAAAAAACAAATTCACAATTTTAAAAAAGTAACAAGTTTTCAGACTTTATAACATATCAAGAAATAAATGTAATAGAAAGATAAAAATGTCAATAAAATCATAGATTAATAATAAAAATAAAATTTCAAACTCTATGAGAATTACAAAGAACATACTTTGCATTCAGGTCCTCCTGATGGAAAGAGCACAGTCACCATGCCTATGTCAGACAAGCTTTGCGTAGAAAATAAAGTGTTTTATTTTGCTACCTCTCTTTGTTGGGTAAATCATTCCATTTGATTGACAGTGGGATTTCCTCTGCATTGACAAGAATTCTCTTTCTGAGGGGCTGAGAGGAGTGGACAGCCAAAGCAGCAAGGGCAACTCAGTGCCTGAGATCTTATCTCAAAGATAAGAAATGAACAAATAAATACATAATAAAGAAGAAGGGTAGTACGGTGGGGCGGGGGGTGGGGGGGAGCTCAGTGACTAGAGTGCTTGCCTAGGAAGCAAAAGGCCTGAGATTGGACCACTTGTACCATATACTGGCTGGAAATGGGGATACGCCTGCAATCCTATCACTCAGAGGCTGAGGCAGGAGGACTGCTGTGAGTTCTAGGCAGGCTGGATTACACCGTGAGTTCACGACTAGAAATGCAGCCATGTGGAAAGATAAGAGTTTATTCCCAATAAATAAATGAATAAACAAACAAACAAATAAATCAGAAAGTAAGAGAATATATGTGTGAGTCTGTAGTAGTAGTTCTTCAGCTATTTGGTTTTCATTTTTTTTTTTTTTTTGACTATCTCTAGGTCAAATCCTGGTGAAGAACAGTGTTGGGCTGTTGGAATACTGATGCGTGAGAGTGGATCTCCTCGGGTTACCCGTCCACACCGCTGGGGACCAAAAATCGGTACTCTGCATTTCCACCCTACTCATTTTTCTCTCTCTGTTCAGAGAATGTAAGAAGTTAGGACTACTTTGTTTTAAACTTAATTCAATTTGAAATATTGAATAGACTTATTTCAGTGTCACTTGCTTTATTCCACACACCACAGAAATGATTTTTTTCTTTTTTTTCAAATACCATCCTATCGATCTTATCAGCATTATGTCATTCTTGAAAGTATAAATGTGGAAAGTGAAATTTCCTCCACTGCAATAACTCAAAATTGCACAATTACATTGTGTTTTTCTTAATCTTGGCAGTAATATTTAAAGACATGCATCTCCTATGTATCATGAGGGACTTAAGTTGTTCATGTATTATATAATTATTATGCAATGTATTGTGTATTTGAATGGTATTTCAGGCCGAGGTTCTAAAAGGTATCTCTGGCTTTGAGGTATATAACTTACCTTCATCTGAACATGAGTCATGCCAACACAATTAGGATTTATGCAAATAATTTATAAAATGTTGCAGAATTCTTTAAATGAGTAAATCAAAGAATTTAAACTGTTTTCTTAAATGCATAAAATTCTTCCCTTTAATGTTGAATGAAGATTTTTAAAGCACAGATTTTTGGCTTTGGTTTGATGTGCTTCATAGGAATTTTTATGTGAGGTTACTTCACCATAATATGTTCCTCACCCGTGTTTGTAGTGCTAACTTTTCTCATAAACACATCTAACAATATGATTCCACTTGCTCCATAACATTTCTGTGTAGATGTGACATTCTTTAATCTCTTTTTATCACAGTTAAATGTGTAGATTAAAGGAATAAATGGGATGCAGTTTAGAGATTATACTATTGTGATTGTGTGCACACCCTTGTACGTTCTATGAAAGCAAAAAATGCATTTTTAAGCATTCTTTCAGCTACCTGTCAAACTTAATTTGTGTCAATTATATTGTTGATATCCACTTTCAAGGTGGAGAATCATACAGCGACATTTTAGTTTGTCAAAAAGCATTTTCATCAAGGAACACTATTTTCTAGCTTATTTTTTAAGCACCAAAGGTTGTCATACTTTTTTTTCCATAGCACTTCATGAATAAAAATATGTAACATATAACTAATTACTGGCCAGTATTTTGATTTTATAGCCTTCTTTTTCCTGAAGATGCAATGCTCCAGAGAGGATTTTTTTTTTCACCTTAGTGTGTCATCATTAACTCTAGAGAAAAAGCAAAATTTCTGAGGAGGGTATTAGTCTTTATGATGGACACTTGGTAGGAATTTCTCACACTTGAGATTGGAAAAAGAAAAAAAAATCACATTAGTTTTAGTTTGAAGTATCACCCATTCACAACATGTCAGAAAAGACCACTGCTGTCTGCATTAGTCAAGTTTTTGGAGCCATCTGTCCACACTGTGGGAGATAGTACAGCCAGAGTGAGCACCACAGGCACCTGAGAAAATGCCAGAAGGGGTCTTAGTCAAGATAATTCATCAGTTGGTAGAAGGAGAACTCCTTGGATTAAAACAAGTAGAGATTTGAAAACTAAGGAAAATTGTCCTTCAAAGCACTGTTTCTTAGGGTTCACACGAATGACATTTCGCCCACATGATTTGCAGGTTTCCTTCTGTCTCTTTAAAATGTCAATTAAGGTGGTTTTATTTGCTTCCTTCCAGAAGTAGTTAAATTATTTGATTTGATTGAAAATACTGTTTCCTGCCGCAAATGGACACCCTATGTACCTCTGAGTAAATCGACTACAAAATAAGAGCAAAGCAAATGGTGAGGAAAGGCACATTCTACCTCTTTTAGGCTTGTTGCCTGATTTTCCTAGGTGCAATATGTTTCCTTTTAGTCTTTCGATGTATGTATTTATTTTTAGATTTGCTTAGAGGAACATCTATGCTACCTAATTTAAAACACTATCGGAGAAATGTACCGGTATTGATTATCCTTGATCTCAATGTAGCCTTAAAATTTTAGATATACCAAATTCCTGAAAGATATATACCCACATTAAATATCATTTTCGCATAATTTATTATACTGCATCCTATGATAGCCTATTTGATATTTAAATTTTATTAATTTGCATTAAATAATTCAGTATTACTCTGTCTAAGCAATATGCATTATTGTTACCTTGAAATATCTAAATGGGTAGGCAATTTCTAAGCTCAATAGAAGCATAGCACATTATAGAGTATTCCCAATTATTTATAATTGATCTTTTATTTACAGTAGCAATGGTTTTATTGTTGTTTCTTCAGTCTTGGCTTTCTCCGGGTGTAATTTTAACATATGAATGAGGTTATTCTTAAAACTTTGTGATAATTTTCTTGACCAATGAACAATTGTTTTGATCTCAAGCATTTTTGATAAAAATCACTAAAAATCCTTGATATAAAAACTAGTGGTTGGGAAAAATAGGTAATTTAAACATGAAACCTCAGTTTGCTTTACTTCTAAAATTATTTCACTAGTTTTTGAAATAAGAATTGCAAGAGCTGAATAATCTATTTAGTTGAATCAGACTGATCTATTCCAGCAAATACTGTTCTATTTTCATGGTTGAAAGTTTCTGTTTATTCTTAAGCATATAGCAGTTAAAACAATTATTTTTCCACATATGACTTCTGTTAGAAAAATATTGCCTCAAAATATACATACAAATGCCCCCACACTCAAACTTACATATTTCTATTTCAAAGTTAACAATATATTGCCTCTAAAGAATAAATTCAAATTTGTATAAATGTGCTGGTAGGTTATATGACATCTCAATTTTGGTAATACTTTTGGGGATACAAATAAGCATATCAAATAAGCATATCAAATTTGATATGAAATATTTTCCTGTCAAAACAATATCATTTGAATCAAAACAATAATATTTTAATCCAATATAGTAAACAATTTGATATGGAATATTTTTCTATCAAAATATGTGGATATAAATGACCTATAGTTTAAATATGGGTCTCTAGAACTTGTGTTTACCCTGAATCTTAGAATGTGATCTTACCTGTTTTATGATCTTAACAGATTATTTGAAATCAAGATGGCATCCTATTAGGTTAGAGAGGATTCTAGACCTAGTATCAGAATTCTTAGACACAAAAGAAAAAAAATAAATGGAACCCCCCCCCCCACACACACACACATGACTATCTAAGGATTGGGACATTGATTAAAGTGATGGAGTTACTAAATAAGATATGCTAAAAATTTTTGAGGAGAATATAGAGATACAGGCAGATATTTTCCATTGCCTTCAAAGGAAGCAGGGGGTCCAGACTATATATTTATGATAGAATTATGCAATCAGACCCGTGAAGAAATAAATTTCGTTGGTTGCATAGTGTCCAATTTGTGGTACTTTGTCACGACAGGGATAGAAAATGAGTAGTGACGTAGCACCATTCTGAGTCTATTTTGTGTTGCATGGATTTTGATATCGTGGTGTCTGAATTATATTTTAAGGATGTATCACGTTTTTACATGGAGAGTTGGACTCTGACTTTATCCTGAGCACCAAGATCATCAATTTTCTCAAGATGATATTTTCAGCCACCATTTTCCTCCATGCACTAGTTTTTTATCTATTGGATTAACTCCTTTAACTCTAATACAATGACCATAATGAGAAAAGAAAAAGAAAGAAATGAAGCTTGAATGTGCGGACTGCACATTGTGCAGTAGTTAACATTTTATCTTTGCTCTTTTTATATAAAAAAATAGCATCCCTAGACTTGCAGAGACAGGCTTCTGCCCTTTTTCTCTTGAGCCCTTCTAGACTTTCTTTTGTTTCTAACATTCTACAAAATGTGATTTTTGTTAACATAACCAGCACATAAATATGTCCACTGGGAAATTATCAGTACTTATTTTTTTCTTCCCAACATCATTCTTAAAGAAACTCGAAAGCAATTTAAAGTACATATTTCCTTTTAATATTAAAAAACACTGTCTACAATTTCCTTTTACTTCACAATCTTCTGGCTGTCCTCAACTCTGAATTTCCTAATTTCTGTTAGAAAGATTGCATCATGCTTCTGTGCTTACTCCATTATATTTTTGTTACACAACATTTTCATGGTAACTCTATTCATTCTCAAGGCTTCAAAAAGATTCTTCATGTGCTGACATCTTTGAAGTGCAAACATTTAATCTATAATAGAACTCAATAAAGGTAACTTGCCAAAAATCAACTCAAATTATTATTTGCACTTAGTTATGACTTTGAAGTTATAACAAATATTGGAAGTATAAATTTGTACTCCTAACTTGTACATACATTAACAGATGGCTAGCTATAATTCATTAATTTTTGAACTTACTGGTAGAGTTCGTTACTAAGAAATAAAAAATAGTACTATGACTTCAGAGTTATCAAAGAACTTATTTAATCATAGACTACTGGATTTATTTCTTTATTGTAAACTTCTGAACTTATTCAATAGAGAACATTAATTTTGTCCTGGGTTATGCAAAGTGTTATAGAAAACATTCTTCTGAAAAATTGGAATGATACATCGCTGAGAGGAACAACTGTCTACCATGAAACACTTTAAGAAAAGAAAAAAAAATAATTTCTTCTTCTTTCTTCTTCATTTCTGTTGCCTGGAATGCACCTTATACCACCAGAAACCATTTTGGCCTAAGAAGTGGCCTAAGGAAGAAGGCCCTGTTGGCTTACCAAAATTAAATAAATAAATAAATAAATAAATAAATAAATAAAATCAAGAAGGGTTTTGCATCATTGGTGACTTGCCTGCACCAACATGTCTATGTTGAAGCACTTTCCTGCATAATATATTTGTGTTACTACTTTCAATTTATATTTACTGATACAAAACTAATCTTAACTGGTGTATTACTTTGTATCTGAATGTAAAGGGCTCGAAGTAAGAGAATTAAAAGAAAAAATCAATTTGTAAGGATTTGAGGTAATGGATGCAGGGATGATGATTTGTGACAGCAATTTTGTAGTGTGATTTATTTCAACAAATTTTGTCTTGGTTAATTCTGAGAAACTGATTAATTTACAAGTAAATAAGAAATAAAGAATTTTACAAATTGTCCTTTGAAAGTTAGTGAGAGGCACAAGTAATACAAAGTGGTTTAGTAGAAAAATTTTTTTCTTTCTTGTTCCCAATGTACTTTCTACAATGTACACAAATGGTATTTTAAAATTTTATCTGATCTGATTCCACCTCTGCCTACTGCTATTCAATAGCAACCAAATGTGTTTAGGTTAAGCCTCAAATTATTTTGAAAATGTATTAAAGATTCCAGATTTCACATATATTTATTTGATTTCTGGTGATTATTTTTTATCTTTAGCTTCATTTCTCAGATGTAAACTTTTCAAAATAACTCTTTAGCAAGATTGATATTATTCCATTTATTTTATAAACACTTTATTATAGAGATTTCTTTTTAACTAAGATAATTATAAGCATTGGAGTAAATAAAAAGATTCTGACGACACCATAAGTAACTTGGAGTCCTATAAAAGAGGGTGCATGAAACAGAAAGGGAACTACGAAGTCTCAAACACAGCAGAAGAAGGAAAAGATGACAATGGCACACACTACGACGTGGCTCTTCAGCTCTGTGCCACCTGTGAGTGTTTCAGGTGGCAATCAAGCCTGTAACCACAGCTTGATCTACCTGAGGAGTCAAAGTACGATCTGGGATTGCTAAAGAAATTAAAGAAAATTTATACACAGTGGAGCACACAAATCTTCATATAGCATAACTCAAATACTGAGTAAACCCTGAATCATGCATGAAAAAATGCACAGAATACAGGAAAATATAAAAATAGGAGGGGAGGAACTCATGATCTAAAAAGGCCATCCTCATAGGAACTGAGAGTAAAAGGGTGGCAGCCAGAGGCTGAGGACAGCAGGATAGACGTGGGGTAGAAAGGAGAGTAGGAATGTTGGCTTATTTTTTGGGGTTCTTGGGATGCACACCAATTAAATTTCTCTCCTACAATTGGATAGAAGGAAAGAAATTTTTAAATTAAAAACATTGTCATGTCTTCATAGGCTCCCTATAAAAAATTGAGTCTCAAGGAAGTGGCCTAATGATTGAAACTTACATCCTGAAATACAGAAAAGGGACTTCGGGCAGCATGCTGATGGAAACAAGTAAATCGGGGTCAAGAAATATGTGGTGAATAAATGTCACATTTTATGCAGATAAAAGTCTCAGAATAAGGCTTAAAGATAATAATAGAAGTCTTGTTAGAAATAGGTAGCATTTA
This sequence comes from Ctenodactylus gundi, assembly GCA_004027205.1. Lineage (NCBI taxonomy): Eukaryota > Metazoa > Chordata > Mammalia > Rodentia > Ctenodactylidae > Ctenodactylus > Ctenodactylus gundi. Next base: position 353,874 of record PVKB01001325.1, read on the forward strand.
TTACAGCTGTTATGTGAAGAATTCTTTAAATCTCATAGAATTTTTAATATAGTCATTTTGTAGAACCAAATGAGGTGGATAGTGGGAGTTACAAGAGAGGAAGGTAGTGTTGGAGGGTCACAAAGGGAGAGGGGAAGGGTTTGTAATTTTGAGTGATACATATTTGCACAAAATACTCAAGTTCAATGTAAGCATTATGAATCACATAAATAAAAATAAAGTGGAGAAGTGAGAATTTTAATATCATAAGGCCCAAGTCTTCCATTTTATTAAATCTTCATAAATGAGTTGAATGTGGTTTAACTCAGTGTTTTCTTCTTCAGAATAAAGGTGATTTGCATGGAGTAATTGGAACCCTAGTGTCAGGCTTAAGAAAGAAACTATTGAATCAATCTTTAGTGTGTGTGATGAACATTCCAACATTGGTTGAAGTATTGACTATAAAACATGACAAAGGAATAAGTGACAGCTAATATACATAGTGCAAGGAACATGTGAGCGGGAGCAAGGCTGTTCCGTCATGAGTAATGATGTCTGTTGCGACAACATTGAAATCCACAGATATAGAAAGGATGAAAGAAACACAAACTAGCGCAAATCAGAGGCAGGTGAGGTAGGACTAGTTGGCAACGAATACTTAGGGGTAAGACCAACATCTAGTACTAAGTGTTACTGAACTAGAAAAATGTTAATGTGTATCTTGAACATGGGACAGCGATATACTGTTTTGTTGTTATTGTTGCCATTGTTAATCAAGAGACATTCTCATGAAAAAAGTCACAGAATTAATATTGGGATATTGATCAAGACAGTATAATTTACATGTATGCATTTCACATGTTAGAGAAATATATAAGCATCAAGTTCTTCTTTTGACTATATAGCATATATGTATATATTAATTTTTCATTCAAACTTGGAATTTCATCACACAATTTATCTTTGTTTTGTGAAGAAATAATACAGATGCATTCAAATTTAAATTTGTTTTTGTAAAAAAATAATATACAGCAATAGAGCTAGCAGAGTAGCTCAGTAGTTAGAGTGCTTGCCTAGCAAGCTCAAGGCCCTGCATTCAGTCCCTCTGCATAACAGGGGTGTGGTGGCACATACCTGTAATCCCAACACTCAAGGCAGAAGGATTGCGATGATTTCTAAGTTGGCCTGGGCAAACTAGAGAGCTCGGGACCAGCATTTGGATTATAGAGTGTGACCCTGTCTCAAAATAAATAAATAAAATCTCTCTTTCTCTCTCTCACTCTCTCTCTCTCTCTCTCATACCAAATGTTAAGTACTCACCCAATATTGCTAATAAATGTGTGTATATTGTGCTCCTTAACAACACTGGATATCAGTGTTTGTTTTTCCTTACAACCTTATCTCTAATGGGATTCTTGTTTTGCTTATCGCCTCTAATAACTTATACTAAGTGAGAAGAGAATACCACTGTTTAGGTTTTAGGTATTGTTACTCAGAAGAATATTTTAGACTCAAACAAAGCACTTCCTGATTTTTAAGGCACATTTTTCACAATTTATAAGAACTCACTTCACCTTTTGTCTGCTTGAACTATTTATATACTACTTAGTTTAATAAGCAAGTGAATATATTGTGGATGTACTGCTCTCCAAGTGTTTACAGTGAATATCCAGGTTTAGTAAAATAAAACATAACACATTTTGACTATTTTAAATGTTAATAAGATGCATTGTCATTGATAATAACGGTTTATTTAAAATATCATTATTTTAGGATATAATGTGTGAAACAAATCAAACAAATATTTACTAATATCTCTCAAAGAGATGCAAATATGGTTCTTTCATTGCCAAGTGTTTCTTCTCTAAGGGAATCTAAGTGTGTCAGAGATTCAGAATTGGGATTCAGTCAACCCATTGAGAGTCTCTCTTATGTTAGCATAATAAGACAAAAGCACTTGCTGTAGTGCTTCCTTTGAAATGGTACATCTATTATTACACTAATGATCACAAACCATATGGTGGAACCAATAGGGCTGTCTTTAAATACACTAATTACATCAAGTGCATGCAATAAAACAGGTGCTGAAACAATGTTCTCACACACTGTTTTTCATTTACAGCTCCATAGAAGACTTTTAGTGCAGGGATTGGAATTCCAATTTATTTCCATAGACTCCCATTTGACATATAACGAGCCTACTTAGCTATCCAGTCAAGTCCAAATTAAACCACAAATGTGCTATTTGTTAGTAAACCTAGAAAGAGATTTTTTTAAAGTGAGGATAAATGGACAAAAGTATAATCTAAAGTAAATAATGTCAATGTTTATTGAGATTTAAGTGATCAATTTTATGTATTGTATCTTAGGCTATTCTATATTCATACAACAGATCATTTTATATGAATAATTTAAAAATCTTATAGCTTGGAGTCTAATTCTGGTCTTACTTTAATCTTTCTTATCTGTAAGTTGTTCAGAATCTTACTCAATATCTCTCTGATGAAGTTTCCTCACAGGTTTTGTGGTTTAATTGATAAATGCCAATCAGAAATCTTGATGAACTTGTGCTAAATCCCAAAATGGTACTACAAAGTTCAAGGGACAAGCTGACAGTTGTAACAATTGTAATTTAAGATGAAAAATGCTGAAAAATATGCATGCCTATGAATGTATTTCAAAATGGAATAAAACTTATAGATAAAATATAATAGAACAGAGAATTTGTAAATTACCTATCATAAAACAACAGTATTATCCAAAATGTCAAAAGTGTAAGATATACATAAATCTACTTAAAAATACTTCTTATTCACCAGAGAAGCATTTAAAATAACACTAATATAGTCGAAATTGCAGAAAGAGTGCATTTTGAAGAATTTCCAAATTGCCTATTTGCAAATTACTGTTATTTTAGTGACCTAAAATAAAAATTGGTTTCCAAATTATTAGCCTTTAATGTGGTAACAACTTTAATGGGACAGTTAGTAATAATCAGTGTGTTGGAAATTGGAGAAGAGAATTGGTTGAAAATCTTTAAAAGGATTGCTAAGACTGAAAAGCATGCTGGGGAGAAGATGTGGGGTTTCTGCAAAAGACTGAATTTCAGTATTCACCTGGTCTCTGCTGTGGATGGGTTTATAGACTTTCCTGAGGACTTTGCTTTAAATGTGATAGTGCCTCCTGTTACTGCTGATGTCATCAGATATCTGCGTTCAGTAAATTTGGATTGGATTAAAAATAATCAATCAGAGTTTATAGAAGATTTCAAAGCAAGAAGAGAATATTGAAAAAGAAAACTCTCCATAAAAAGTCGAGAAGGCATTTCAAGTAAGGGTCCCATGAGGGTAAGAGACTGGAGGGTTTTTTTTTTTTTTTAATAAAGCTTTCATCTGCTTGGATACTTGGATACCTGCATAGCATTTTTCACTCAGATGACTTCAGGAAGTCTTCACTGGTGGGGTAGAGGTTGTAAAACAATACAAACCAACGAAATACTGCTACCTTCTGTCATTCACGGAAAATGAGGGAGAAAGAAGGGAAAAGGCCACCTGGCTTTGCTAATTCCTTTTTATTGTTTCCCAGGTTCGCCTGATAGCCCTCATGGCCACTCAACACTGCGCTCTAGTCCCACCTTCCATTCTAGCCTATTGTTCTACCTGTCACTTTCTCCCTCTGAAGAGACTCCCATCTCTTTTGGGAGAGGGGGTGCAGATCTATCTGTATGCTTCATGCTGACAAGAGTAGAGTGGGTGGTGAGAAGGAAAGAATAGATATTTTTAATCCAAAAAGACATAGACCAAAAGAAAGTAGTCAACATCTCTGTAAGATTCCATTTCAGTAAGCCAAGTATTAAATATTAAAATTCCTAGCCCATTATTTTGTTCTCCGTAGGGTGTGCAGGGGGCAGGGATGGCTTGAGTAGTCCTGACAACACGGTTTCACAAGTCTTAACCTGCATGTCAGCACCCGTGGATTGGAGTCGCACACTGGCTTCAGTACCTCTCCCACTTTGGCTCTGCAGGCTGCTAATGGTTCTAACTTTCTTGAGTTTGACTCTTTTGGTTCCATGATGAATTTCCCCAGCAGAAGTTCTTTGTGGCTGCCCATACCTGGAGCAAATCTAGCTTCAGCCCCTTTTTAGAAATCTCTGGAATCTGTCATGACACTTTAATCTCACATCCATACGTACATATTTCTTCCCTCCTTTTCTGACCATGCTGTAAATTTTCCAAATCTTTTTAGTCTGCTTCCATTTGGCATTGAGTCGTCTTCCTATAAATCTCACTTAGAAAGGCCAATTGTACCTACACAGTTTATTCTGCAAAATTTTTAGAATTTTTTTTTTTCTCAGATAATTTAATTCAACATTTCTAAGTTTGGCCACCTCTAAAAATTCTAAGGGAAAGGAGAAAGCAAATTCTTTGAAACGATGTGACAGAAGTGGTTTTTACTCCAATTTGCATATGATAGTCCTCATTTGCATTTGAGTCCTGACTTTATTGTTCTCATTTCGAATAATATTAATAATTTTATCATGATCATTTAACCTATCTCTAAGAAGCTTTTTTTTTCTTGCCCTAATCTTATCTTCTGAGCGATCAACAGTATATGTTAAAAATAACACCTGGTTTATAATGATTCAAGTCATGTTTGACTTATCTCTTCAAGTTTTTCCAACATATGTTTTATTACTGACTTTCAAAGCCAGTGCCACATTTTTCCACACCAATTTCTTATTTAGTCTAATTTGTGATAGTAACAAAAAAATCTGAATCTGTGAGCCTCATAGAAAAGGAAATATATTTATCTTATAGCTCTGTTGGCCTAGAATCATAAGGCTATAACTCCTCGGCTCTGGTGAGGGCCTAATGGTGGAAAGCATTTATGAGAAAAATAGATGACATGATTAGAAAAGAATAAAAGGGAATTCCCAGGCTAGCGCAATTAAAGAAATTTATTCTCATGGGGACCCATCCTGTTCCCCGTATTTTGAGAATACACATTTTTCTTAAATTAGAATATGCATCATTTTTAAAATGTCAAATCTTTGCATATTAACATACAGATTCAAACAATAAGAAATAATCTCCCAGCAGTTGTTCCCTCCAAGACCCAATAATTTTATATTCTGTACAGCCATGTGAATATTTGTGCATTAAATTTCATAACAACTTTTTAATAACTCAAAGCTAAAAATAACTAGAATTTCTTTAGCTGGGAAAGGTATAAAGAGATCTTGCTATATCTTTACAATAAAACATAAACATGGTATCAGAGATGAATTTAAGTAATTTAGACTGATAAACTAAATGAACATCAAAACTACTGATATAACATAATTTATATAGTTATATGGAATCAAAATTAATTGTGATAGAGAGCAAAGAAGGGGCTACCTCAGGGACAGGGGATAGGTTGTGGGGAATTTGGCAGAAAAAATTAAAAAAAATAAAACAAGCAACAAAAAGTACAAAAAGAAAGAGAAGAGACTGGGGGCTTAGCTCAATGAGTACTGCACCTGCCTAAGAAGCAAGAGGCCTAGACTCCATCTCCCAGACTCTCAGTTGAAATTATAGGCATCTGCACACCCTAATCTAAGCATAACTGTGTGGTGGCATATACTTATAATTCCAGCACTCAGGAGGCTGTAGCAGGAGGTATGCCATGAGTTCAGGACCAGCCTGTATTAGAGTGAGAACTTGAAAAAAATAAGAACAAAACAGCATAAGAAGAAAATGTTCAGTGTGATGAAAGTTTTCACTATTTAAATCATTATGATTATTTTGTGGATTAAAACATATTTTATGTTAGATACACTGAAAGTATGTACAATTAAATGTTTGTCAATTATGTCTTTATAAAATATATTTCTTTTCAGAGTAAGTTCGTTGGTCTTACTAAAAATCCCAGTCAAATAATAGAAACATGGACAAAAAAATTTTAAAAAATTGTTCCTCAAAGCAGAAGAAAATAAAGAGCTGAAAAACATAAATAGGGATGAGACTTCCTCAGTTATGTGGTTGGAGGTGAGTACTGCCTCAGTAGAAGTCTTTAGTCACACTATGTTCCCAAGGAATTTAACTTTTTATATTATTTTTTCAGAATATGATTTTGTGAGCTTAGTTTGTTTTCTTTACTTACGTGCCCTAGTTAAAGAATCTAGCTAGCTTTAGTTAATCACATTCCTAACAGGGAGCTTTACACCTACTATCTAGGGTCTGGTAGAAAACTGATTAGAACTATATCAGAAAAATTATGTCAAAATGTTACATAAATGTACGATAAACACTTGGCCACTGTAAGATTCAATTTTGAGCAAAGTTTTCTCATTTTTATCTCAACTACTAGAACTTATTTTCTTTAAATGTTTTAACAGTATTTATTTTTAAATCTTGTGATTTAAATACCATTAAAATGTGAAAAGAATTGACCTTAGGTAGATGATCATTCAGCATATTATGAGCACATGTCCATCAAAGTCTGGCTATGAATCATTGAAACATATTTGCATTTCTTAGTTTGTTGTATTTAGTTAGAAACAATAAATTATTGTCTTACATTTTATCTTTGTCAGCAAAAGTTACATCAAGGTCTTTCATTGTTCATGGTATGCATTTTGCTAATACATAGATTTACCTCAATCTGATGTAATGTAAATTATGATGAAGATTCAAATTTATTAAAAGTTAGAAATTGGGTTTACCATTGAAAAATGGGCAAGGGGGTAAATAAATACCCAGTAAACATGGGAGTGTTAATATATATTTGACAGTTTGAGTTCAGTTACCTTGATTAAATATTAAGAAATGGAGCTACACACTATTAGAAATATTAGAATCTTCATATATTCAATTAGTTGAAAAAGCTCTACAGTTTTTCGTTGCAGCTTCACCGTTCCTCATGTCTTGTTTATCAGTAGTGTAAAAGTGTCCAAATTTCTCCCAGCATTATTAACTATTGCTCTTTGTTTTGTTTTTATTTCTGGAAAAGGCTCGTGTCTAAAAATGTCCCACCAATTCTCTTGCATTCAGAGGCGAGTTTTTTCAAGGTGACTGGTCATACATAGGAGCACTCTGTTCCTCAGTAGACAAATTCACTGATGAGATCTTGTGCTGTGAGAATTTGGATCTGTTTGGAGGGTGACTTACAGAAAGCATGGCCTTAAAATATTTTTTTTTTTCTTGGATTCGTCTGTGATTTATGGTTTCCTTGTACTAGACATCTTTTCTTCCTTATGACAACTCAACCATGGGCAGAAAATTCTGAAACTATGAGCCTACACAAACATTTCCTCCCTTAAGCTGTAAATATCTGATATTTTGTTTTCATCATGAGAAAGTGATTAACATAGAAAATGGGTATTGCAGAAGTGGGGTTCTTGGTTTGATTTTACTCAATTATATAGCCTTTAGAACCCAACACCCATTGGGGCTGGTTTAGGGGAAAAGTTTGGGAAAAAATTGGAAATATTTGCTAAAGAATCCCTATAATGCTAGCAGCAGAGCTCAATGGGCAGCACTTGTGATAGCTCAAGTGAACAAAAGGTTAATTGGAAAGTAGCAACTAAAGGCCGGCCTCATGATGATTCAAATGGGAATGAGAACTTAAAAAAAAAATTGAACTTGAGGTCATGTGTGTTCCCTTCTGGCATATAATTTGTCAATGTTTCTTCAAAGCCCAAGTGTTCGTTTGAGGCTGAATTAAAAAGTGACAGACAAACTAATCTGGTAGAGAAAACTTTAAAGCTATTCAATACTTAGACTGTCACGTGGATACTACTGGCTCTTTATATCCTGATCTACATGAAACTCAGGGCATAAAATAGAGTAAAAAGCAGAGTGAAGATTTTGTTGCTTGTCCAGAGAGGAGTTGCCTTTAAACTCAATGCCAAGTAAAGTTTAGCTTCTGAAAGATCAGTGTCACTAAAAAAGTGCCAAGTACTCTGTATCGAAACAATAAGAAAAATGTTTGACTGAGAACTGGGAGTTGGCCAAAACCCACCCATTACTGGCTCCAGAGGTACAAAAAGATAAACTCTGTTTTCTCCCTTTTTAAAAGAATCCTCTCTCTCTCTCTCTCTCTCTCTCTCTCTCTCTCTCTCTCTCTCTTTTCTCTCTCTCATTGTTGATTGTGAAGAGAATATTTTATTGGGAATATTACAGAGGGTGAAAGAAGGAGGGTAAATCTTCTGCTGGTTAGAGGGGGGACCCGGAAATGTGGGTTGCCTCTGTGCATCCATGTCTAGGGGTTTTTATGGTGTGACTGGGTAGGAGGGTGTCCAGTGCCAGACGGTCCTGTGCCAGACAGCTTGGTTGCTGATGTTGGTTGCTAGGTTTTGCTCCTTTAAGTAGGTTTTGAAGCCCACCCTTAATTATGTCTCCTTTAGGATCTTTCACTCTATTATCTTTTTAAGTATTTAAAGTTTTTCTTTTAAATAATTCTTGAGAAGAGAAATCCTGAAAACTCAAAGCTACCCAGGGAAGTGAATCCGTAACTTTAAACATTCAGGTAGCAGAGGTTGTTATTATCGTAGTCAGTGGAGGCTCATATACTGCTCAGGCCGGCAACAGACCTTGCCATCACCCAGGCAGTGAGGATTGGACAATCATGCAGATCGCAAGAGTTGCGGGATTGTGAAGCCATACTTCAGATGAAGGCCGAGAACCCTTGCAATATTCCCATGAGAGGGCAATGAACAAAGTTGTCACGGTGAAACTTTACAAAGTGGCAGACCATAAAACCTGTGTTGAAGAAATCCTGAGACAGTTGACACAGATAAACCAAGAAAAAACTCATGTGAATCCCAATTAGCAAGACCAGAGAGTGAGCTTCTCAGCCCTTTGCAAATCCTGTTTCACCACATTTTGCCTTGTGCCTAGACAGGAAGCTATGAGATTTCCATTTTCCCTTCTGGCTTTAGGTCTTGTTTTGGCCTCATCACTTTCTATTTTCCTATTCCTTTCTTTTAGAATGAGAGCATTTATTCTGTGCCATTTTATATTGTAAATATTTAAATTTCCTTCTGAGTTTCAAACAGGATGATAGTTCAGAGTTTTCCTAAAGTCTCATAAATTTTGGATTTGAATTTTTCAGCAATCTTGGAATTCTTAAGGCATTTGTGACTCTCAAAGAGGAATAAATGCATTTTTGTGCAGGAGACAAACATGAGACATTTTGTGTCTTGGGAGAAATATTAGTTTTGATCTAAAATGCCCTATAATAATCTCATGGACTCAGAAGAGGGGTTTGAAGGTGATCTGATCATGGAGTAAGTTACATTTAATGATGAAATAATCCATTGTTGAATTTGTGTGCTAGTCGGGTGACTTTTTCATTTTCTGTACTTAAAGGTAGAATAGAGGGCCTTCCCTCTGAGCTACATCCCTAGTATATTCTTATTCATCAATTAATTATTTAATCTGATTTTTGAGATAGGTTAGCTGGTTGTCCCAGAATGGACTCTAAATTGCTATGAGTAGGTCATTCTGTGTGAGGCCAGAAAAGACATTCTCTTGTTTCATCCTTGACTTATTCTTTTTCTTTCTGCTTCCTCATGCCATAGGTTGAACAGCTTTCATTCACCATATCCCCCACTCTGCCATTTCTGCTTGGAACCAGCTTGGAATGTATGAGATTCAAATACCTCTGTTAAGTTTTCTATGCTGGATATTTGATACTAGTTTTGGGAATGTGACTAGGACTGTTTTTCCCTGCCTTTCCTTTTGTTCTTTCTTTCTTTTTCTGTCCTTTTCCTTTTTTTTTTCCTCCTGGACAATACCCACCTTAAAATATAGGTAGTAGTACCTCAATCATTACAGTTTTGATTGTCATATCTATGATGCAGGTTGTATTGAACTTATTTTTATATTTAGTTATTTATATATTTCTTTAGAGAAATGTTTGTTCAATTTATCCCATTTTTAAATCAAGTTGCAAGGGTTTTTTTTTTTTTTTTTGTCTTATTCAAAGTTTAAGACTTATGTATTTAGGAAATTTAACACATTTTCAGATATGATGTCTATAGACACTTCTGCACCTCAGCAGGCTGGCCTTTCCCTCTGCCAATTTTTCTCTTTGTTGGGAAACTTTTCACTGTAGTTAATTTTACTTGGATATGTTTGCTCCATTTTCTAGTGCTTTTGTTGTCACACTTTTAAAATTACTAACAACGTATAATAAACTTTACATATTGTATTTTCCTCTGTGGTATTTTTAAGTTGAAGTTTAATATTTGTCTTTTTTCATCTTATTTTAATGACTTATAATGAATACAGTAAATATTCCTTAGATGAAAAGGAAAATATACGTACCTAAAAATTACATTCCCAATGTGTTATATTTTATTCTTTTACTTTTCACCACAATTATTCTTTTAGTAGTGCATGTATGTAATACATAAAGAGTGCATCCATCTTGGAGAACTGGTACATATACATATCTCACTTAATTCCTTCCCTCTCCTCCATTTTCAGATTCTACTTTTATCGTCACAAACTCTTCCTCCTTGTTTTCTAACACCTCACTTTTAATTTATTTTAAAATTATTTGTTTTGCATTTCTCACACATCGGAAATGGCATGATATTTAACCTTCCATGTTTGATTTATTTAACATAATATTATGGTCTTAAGATGCATCCAGTTGACTACAATAAATTCAAATTTATTCTTGTACATGAAAAGATGATAATCATATTATAATGTATGAGATTCAAATACCTCTCCTTAAGTGATGAATGCTGGATATTTAATACTAGTTTTGACAATGTGCATATATATATATGCATATATGCATACACACGTATGTATATATTTTTGTATTCAATTTTTCTTATCCACTCATGGGTGTATATGTTACTTCAAAGTATAACTATTACGAGTTGTACTGATGGAATCATGTACTATAATCATGCATGTGTCACTTCGTATGATGATATTAACTCTTTCAGGAAGAAGTGAAGTGTAACCAAGACAGATAAAGTTTCTACTTTTAGCTTTTTCAGGACTTTCTATACTGATTTTTGTGTTGATTATATTAGTTTATGCTCCCACCCGTGGTGTATAAGGATTTTATTTTTCCCATAATTTTGCCAGCATTTGTTGTTTTTTAAAAATTCTTGATGATAGGCATTCTTACTTGAATAAATTGGAATCTAAGTTTTGTTTCTCAGGTGTTGATTTGACTTTCCTTTCTTTAATGGCCAAATATGCTGAACTTATTTGTAAGTCCTTAGTGGCCATTTTTTTCTTCTTTAGAGAATACTGTATTTAATTGCGCACTTATTAATTGTTTTCTTTTGAGGGGTCTAGTTATTTTGAATATGTGTATATTTCAAATATCAGTTTTCTATTCAAGGACTAGCTGGTCAAATCTTTTTTTTTTTTAATTCTTTATGCCATTCATTTTCTCTGTTGATTATTTGCTGTGCTAATGTTTTTAATTTGATATAATCCCATTTACTAGTTGTTGATATTATTTTTGTGTAATTGTGGTTCTGTTTAGAATGTTGTTATGTATCATACCTGTAGGCAGATTTAATTTTTCAGTTTTACTAGATGAGCCTTTAATTATTTTTTGTTTGATTTTAATACAGAGTAAAAGACATGGATCTTCATTCATCTGAATATGGATGACAGGTTTTCATAGCATCATTTTGGTTTTCTTGTCTCCAAATGTTATTTTAACCCTTTTTTCAAAGATCAGGTGGCTTACAGCATCTGTGCTTTTTCTATGCATCATCATGTCTGTTTCATTGTTCTACGTGCTTGGTGTTGTATGGATACTATGATGCTTTCATCAGTGTTGTGTTGCAATCAAAATTGAAACCAAGCCTGTAATGTTTCCTGACTTCCTCTTGTTGCTCAGGATTGCTTTGCTATTCATAAGTTTTTATTGTTCACGTTTAAATTTTAGAATTTTTTTTTCAATTCTGTGAAGAATGTTATTTGTATGAAACTGGCAACTTGAAGTCTCTTCTTCCTCATTAATTTTATCAACAATCTCTCTTTTTTTCCAGGCTGCTATCTAGTTTAGCTTTGGCTTATTTGTTGTTGTTTGTTTGTTTGTTTTATACCATGGTTCAATATACCCAGGGACTTCTTAGTGAGATATATGCGGCCTGGCAGTAATGCAGGTTTTGCTATAGATGTTTTATTCTTTCTGTTTAGATTAAGTCCTACATATTTGATATTTTTGAAGCTATCATAAACAAAAATTTGCAATTTATTTTCACTTGATTCCCTTGTATTAAAGAAATTCAATCTCTCTTTTTATCAGATAGATAATTCAGTTTCCTAGCACCAGCTTTTGTGGCTATTTTAGCAATATTGTAATTTCTATTTCATGAACATGAAATGTTATCTTACTTTCTTATGTAGTCTTTCATGAGTTTAATCAGATTTTTTTAGTATTCCCATGTCTACATTTTCTTGCTTAATATTTTCAAATATTATTTTAGCCTTTAATACTTTTATAAAAGTATTTTTAAATTTTCTGTCAGATAGATATGTATAAAATGTAAGAGATATTTGAATATAGATTGAACACACAAAACACTAAAAATTTGCTTAGAATCCTAAAAAATTTATAATGTGTACAATTTGATATATAGAAAATGATATGTTTAAACAGGGAACATATTTCTAACTTTATTTGGAACACTTTCTTTTTCCCATTTGAACACCCAAAGACTTCAATCTAGTTAAATTAAAAATTGATAAGCGTAGGCATCCTTGTGCTGTTCCTTATTTCAGTAAAAAAGCATTCAGAATTTACACTGCACTATGAGGTTATCTGTTCGTTTATCATGCATGGCCTTTGTGACTGACTATTGTAAGCATTTTGTCAGATTGACAGGATTAGGGTACAGCACCCAACTAAACAGATCCTTGGGTTTGAGTGATTGACGTAATACACAGCAGATGAAGGAAGAAACAACACTGTATACATGAATCTCCCAACTCTACACTGGCAGGCAGACTAAATAAGGAGGAAAAGGACGTTATTCCAGCATCTCCTGGAGAGCTTTGGCCTTTGCCCTCATGTGCAGACATTGACTCACTCCTGTCTCTGCCTTGGAGATTGCCTCCTGTATTCGGGTCTCCACCATTGACTTTGAACATTGACCCGTAGTATAGACTCACATGGTTGTCTCACAGTCTCAGCCTGGTGCTCTGCCACCTCGCATCAGAGCAGCTACTGGACCTTCCAACTCTGCCACATACACATGGCCACTTTGGACAGCCTCCAGGCTTACAAGCCATCTTAACAAAATTACCTTTATATTTATATATACATAATGTCTATTCATTCTGCTTTTCCAAGAACGCTAACCAGTAAAGCCCTTATTGTTTTGACTTTGTTTCTAGTTTAAGAATTATTATCATGAACAGTTGTAAATTTTACTATATACTTCACATCTTTTGAGATTATCATATGATTTTTATCTTTCATTCTACTAATATGGTATGGAAACTTAATTGATTTTAAATGTTTAACCAACTTTTTACTCCATAAGTTAATTCCACTTTTCATGGCACCTGATCATTTCACTGTGCGTCTGGATTGGTGTTCAAAGATTCTGTTGAAAACATTTTATCAATTTATATTCACCAGAGATTAATCCACCTGAGCCAATAAAGGTCGATGAAATGGACCAGACACAAAAGACCAGGTATCGATGGTGTCTCTAATATGGAATTTCCATAAATAAATATATAAGCTGACCTTAACATAAGAGCCAGGGTAAACAGAGTGGTGATGGATTGGAAGGAGAGGAAAGAGACACTGCGAGCTGGAGAAATGACTCAGCGGTTAGAGCGCTAGGACAAGCACTATTCACTCTTGTTGGATTCCTCAGAATCACATAATCCAGGTAGGGTTGAGAACAATAGTTCTAGCACTTTTAGAGGGAGGCGGAGACAGGAGGATTACATTGAGTTCAAGGCCGGCCTGGGCTCCATAGTGAGTTCAGGACAGCCTAGGCTACAGAGAGAGACCCTGTCTCAAAAAAAAAAAAAAAAAAAAAGAAAGAAAGAAAGAAAAGAAAAGTCCCTCAGAGTGAGAGCAGAAAAGAGGGAGTGAAAGGTTACAGGAGGAAGCAAAATAAGAAAAATAGTGGTCAAAAGTGATATATACAGATACTATTTCCCCAAGTTTCATATTGTCATATATTATGGAATCTAAAATTCATTAGTATTCAAAAATAAAGTGATCATCAAATTAATTAAGAATATCTAGAAAGAAAGAAATTATAAGGGGTGCTAACTTCATCAAAGGTTTGTGCAGTGATAAATTGTGGTTAAATGAGCTACTAGGAGATGGAGCCTAGTTACAGAACACGAGTCTTGGATGGCACAGCTCGCCCTGGGCTCTTCCCCTCTCTATTTTCTGGCTGGTAGGAGGAGAATAGTGTCCTGCTACTACTCACCTTAGTCATGATGCTTCTGCTTCACAAGGAAAATAAAAGTTGTCATGGCTCCTGTCCTTTGACTGAAATCACTGAAATTGTCACCCAGAATAAATCTTTCTTTCTTTACATTGCCTTTCTCAAATATTTAGTAACAGCCTGAGAAATCTAACAATACATTGGTATTGGTCCTTAGATTTCTTTTTTTTTTTCCCTTTTCTTTTCTGCCTTAGTTATTTATTCATTTCTGGGACAAAATACTGAACATTTACCAATTAAAGGAAGAAAGGCATTTTAGTTCACAGTTTATGAAGGTCTTCCACGGTGCTTTTTTGGGTGGTTGGCAATAGTGGAAGCACATGACTGAGGTCTAGTTAGAGAATAGCTCTTCGTGGCATGGCAAACAAAAAGCCAAGTGAGGCAGGAAGGGTGTGATGTCTAGAGACTTAAGGCAAAGGCCAGAAATTTTCAAGAAAAAATAGAAAAGCTGGAACAGTGTCTCTGCTTCCTTAACTTAGCCCAAGCTGTCAGTTGGGCCCCAAACGCTCAGGATTGGTGTCCATCTTTTACTTCCTGAAACACAAATCAATCACACACACTTGCAAATTCTCCTGAGGCTACATTCTGATATCAACAAGTTGGTACAATCTCCCCAGGTCAAGCCCCAAACACCTGCCCCTTCCAGCAGACCACACCTCGTAACAGCACGTGGCTCCACAGCTGTCCCACATGAACCTTTATGGGGACAGTCCAGGCCCAAACCATAACAATGTCTTTCTTTCTTCCTCTCTCTTTCTCTTTCTCTTTCTCTTTCTCTTTCTCTTTCTCTTTCTCTTTCTCTTTCTCTTTCTCTCTCTCTCTCTGTCTCTCTCTCTGTTTCTCTCTCTTCTCTTTCCTTCCTTCTTTCTTTCTTTCTTTCTATTATTGTTGTTATTATTATCATCAGTACAGAGTATCAAACTCAGATTATTTGTACTGACTGAGCTACATCCTCTCTCTCTCTCTCTCTCTCTCTCTCTCTCTCTCTCTCTCTCTTAATTTTGAGACAGTGTCTCAGTCACTAAACTGCTCAGGTAGACTCAAACTTGTGATCATCTTGCTTCAGGTTTCCAGAGAAAAAGCCCACGCTGTCATATCTGCTTTCCTCGTTGGTGATGTCTTTGGCGCGGGTAGTAGAGTAATGCTGGCCCTGTAAAATGATTTTAGCTGTGCTTCTTATCTTTAAAGTTTTGGAAAAGTTAGAGAAATTTTGACATTAATTATTCTTTAAATGAGTTATAGCAATCTCCAGTGTTGACATCTGCCCTAAAATATTATTTTAAGAGATATTTTGTTACTGATTTAATCTTCGTGCTAGATATTTGTCTGCTCATTTATTTTTTTTCTTAATGATTCAGTCTTGGTAGGCTTTATGGTTCTTTTTAATGTAACCATTTATGGCTACGAGCCTCCATATTATTTGTATTTTTGCTATAAAATTGTAACTTTGGTTTGTTGTAGTTTATGCTTGTTTGACCCCAAAATTTTTAACATTAGCTTGATTTTTCTTTTTGTTTATCTCATATTTAAGAATTTCCCAGTTCCTTTTATTGATTTATAGTTCCATTTACTATTTCTCAGAAAGATACTCGGAGGATTTCACATTTCTTACATTTGTTAAGAATTATGTTGTGCTTAGATGATTTAATATGATCTCTGTTAATGTGAGAATGTATTAGCTACTCGTGGTCACTTAGTCACATTCTCCTTGCTGCGACACAATACCTCACACCCACGATTTGAAGGAGGAAAGACTCATTTTTGCTCACAGTTTGGAGGTTTCACTTCATTCTTGGTAGGCTGGCAGTGGTAGCATGGTTTGGAAGACGAAGGTGCCTGACAGAGAGCTCAGGCTCATCCCCTTGCAGGCAGGACAGGAGAGACTGTGAAGATTTGAGATTTTCAAAGCAGTCTATCCTTCCAGGCCATGTTCCGGTGACCTGTGCCTTCCAGGTCAAATTGAGGGCATCTACTGCTTTGAGTCAGGCACCACCTTTTAAAAATGGATGGAAACAAGGGCTGGAGGAATGGCACAGCAATTGAAGTGCTTGTCTAGCAAGTGCAAGGCCCTTGGTTCCATGCCCCAGCACCTTAGAACCTGGGTGTTGTGGTACACACCATAATCCCAACACTCAGGAGGCTGAGGCAGAAGGATTGCTGTGAATCCGAGGCTAGCCTGAGCTCCACAGTGAGTTCAGGAACAGCCTGAGCAACAGAGCAAGACCATGCCTGAAAAAGTAAAACAAAGCAAAAAACAAAATAACACACACACACGCACACACACACACACAAACACACATGGAATCACCAGTAAATTATTCCACTTGATATAATTAACCTCAGTGATCTAATGACTCTCTAACCACAGAAAGCTCTGGGGACCAGCCCAGATCCAGATTGTAGCAACAACTACAGTCATATCTATATAACATATGTATTGTGATTATTATATATTCTAGTTCATTAGTATTTTATCATTATGTAATATCCTTTAAATATTATACTAAGATTAAAACTAATCATCTGCTAGTGTTGTGATAACATTCTGCAGCCATCTATGGATTTACCCTTATCAGTGAGTTTGACGCATCCATGTTCTGTCCTGTTGCTCCTTCATCCAGTTTTCTGTTGAGAATATCTTTTCCCCCCATTTTATTGTTGTGTTTAAGTGCAAAATTTAAAGTTTACAACGAAGTTGAGTATTTTGTGCACATACGTATCTTGTCAAGGTGACAAGGACGTTCCCATTCTCCTTTTGCCCCTCCCTCTACCCTCCCCTCCCTCCCTCCCTTCCTGCCTTACCCTCCTGTTTCACTTTGTTTTTCCTTTGAAGTTCCATAGGAGTTGTGATCTGGGTCACTCATATCAGAGAGACCATTCGATGTTTCACCTTCTGCTTCTGACTCACTTCACTAAGCATGATGCTCTCAAGCTTCTTCCATTTGCCTGTAAAAGCCTCCACGCTGTTGGACTTTATAGATGCATAATATTCCATTGTGTATAAATACCACAGTTTGTGTATCCACTGGTCTGTTGATGGGTATTTTGGTGACTTCCATATTTTAGCTATTGTTAGTTGTGCTGCTATGAACATGAGTATACATATATCTCTGTTATATGTTGTTTTGGTCTCTTTTGGATATATTTCCAGGAAGGGTGTCTATATCTTTTGAACATTTCTTGATAAGTATATCTAGTGGTAGTAAAATTTGTCACTTTATTTTTTACAGTTGTTCAGAGAAAGTCCTTGATCTCTAATTTTTGTAATGTTTCAATAACTTTTTTGCTACATAGCATTCTTCATTGTATTTTTTTCATTCAAAAATTTAGATATATCATTCCATTCTCCCTTTATTCTCTTCTATCTGCATAATTTAAATGATCTATTTTAAGTTAACTGAGTATTCTATTTGTTCTAACGTGTTCTTGAATTCTTCTAATACATTTTCAAGTTCAATTATTTTAACTGGAGGTCTAAGGTTTCTGTTTGCATTTTATTTTCTGCTTACATTTTGTATCTCCTTTTAAATTTTTAATTTTGTTTCTGTATTATTGTTTTCTGAGCTAGTTTGGTATTTCTGTTTTAATTATTTTTTGAATTTGCTTTCAGAAAAATTCTTGTATCTCCATTTGAGCAAATTTGGCTCCTGACGTTTCATCTTGTTCCTTTATTAGAACTTAATTTCTCTAGTTTTTTGTACATGATGGCACCCATGTACTAAAACCAACAAACAAATGAAGAACATTGAAATCTAAGAAACAGAAATAAGAATTGTTCTTCAAATCTTTGAGTGTTGATGTGATGTAGAAGAAGAGTATGACCAACCAGACTGATGACTGAAACCTTGTGCTGGCAGACCCCTTCCCTTATTGCTAGCTGCACCCAGCTATCTAGTGCATTTTAGGTTCTGTCTGCAATGTGATGTTGAGGTCCATCGTGTGAGTGATTTACACTGATTTTTGGAAAGCCATGCATGTTGTCCAATTCTTTTCCTTTCCAGGAAGAAGCTAGTAGATGAAGTTTTCTGGCTGCTTATTCCATGTTCATCTAGGGAAGACTGTAGCAAGGCTAACATGCCAGTACAAACTGACACTCGGGTCTCTGTAACACTCATTGGCATACCATATGTCAGGTCTTCGTAGCTTTCTGAGGGACAGATGGGATTAAAGATGAAATACGAGTGAGCACCCAGAGTGTTGGTACACTATCTGCACAATTTATTATCTTTGATCCTCAGAAAGATGAGAGATGAGACTTTAAGTCCAACCACATGCCACTGTCCTGACTTTAGGGATTAGGGAAACAGATGTCTGCAATATTCCTACCAATTTTGATGCGGCTGATTTCTGATTTGCTTCTCATACAGGAGCCTCTCCATCAGGTCACTGATGTAACATAAAAGGAATAGATTGATGAGCTGCCGACCCAGTGTGACTGTGAAAGAAACTGGGGTCCAAGGCTTCCCAGGACAGTAACGTGCTGAATTCACTCCCACATCATATATTTTTAATCAAATCTGAACACAAATAGAATACATATTCAAACTAATAGCACCATATTTCTTAGATAAGTGTGCATTTACCATGGAGTGAAACACACATTCTACTTTGTTTTTTCTATAATGTTTACAATGAGTGCTTTTATAATTACTAATAAGTATAATAACTTACCCATTTTCTTCTTTTTAATAGGTAGAGATAAACTCATATATTACAAGAATACAACAACTAAAAAAGTGATGGATTAACTTTATGGTTAAAACAACTTATTTAAAAAGACTTAATACTCATACTCAAAAAAGTTGGATCCCAGCAATCGACAATGAAGAGTTAAATCACTGAACTATTTTTGAAATTTATTATTTTCAAAATGATACTATTGAGCAAATAAGATGATAAATGACTTATTTCAGTGTTTCTTATAACAGTATGTTGAAGCAGAAAAAGTCAGAATTATTACAGTGTTTATTCATCATCTAATACTTTTACTAACATGGTAATGTATACTCTAAGTTGTTAATGTTACTACTTCTAAAAATTTTCTCATGTTTCCTGGTGGAAAAAAATTGGCAAAATTGAAAAAAACTGGGAAGCAAACACTGTTCTTTTTAAGCCTGAATTCTATTGAGATTAGGAAACCTGACATTTGGAAAACAGAAGCTTAGCAATGTTTGTTGATTGTCATTGATAGAATTTCCTACAAAATTTTAAAAAAGAGATTCATAAAATAAATCAATTTGTTTAAAAGTCAAAATTAATCAAAATAGAAAAATATCTATTTTTTTTGTCTTGGAAAGATGAAAATTCAGGTAATTAGAGTCTCCGATGGTTATGTTGTAGACAAAATACAGTTAACAATATGGTGTAATGAGAAATTTAATGTTTTGCTGTCATAATGTAAAATGCTGCAGCCACTTTGAAAGACAATGTGACAATTTCTTTTAAAACTATACATATTCTCATCATACAATGTACTAATAATACTTCACAAAATTTACCAGAAGAGACTCAAAATGTATCTACAAAAAACTTCACATGGATGTTTACATCATCCTTATTTATAATTGCTAAAACACAGATGCAAACAAGATTGTTTGAAATAGCAAATATATAAAATGTTCTAAAAATTCAAAAAGTGTCTATATCACTGTGTTTTACCTAGAATAAAATGAGCAATTATAAAATCCAAAAGTCCTTCCCTTGATTATATTAGTAACTACTCAAAAATAATTATCACTAATACCTTTTAATTAGTTTCTTTGCATTTAATTTGCTTGATTAGTGTATCTGTTTTGCATTGGAATATTTTTTCTTTATGCTTCTGAGATTTATTGATGCTGTCTATCTGTGAGGTTACATCTAATTCTCAGCGCTGAATCAACAATAGTCTAAGAACACATGTGAATATTTTTATTCAAGTAAATATAGATGAATAGATTAATTTCATTTTGTAATAATAATAATACATAACACTACTATGAACATTTCAACACACATGTTTGGGCTTATGACTAAAATGACAGCGATGGTTGATGAAAGATGAAACGTATTTCAAGGGTTTGAATATATTACAGGAGAACTCCCAATCACTGGAAGTGTCTGAGAAAAGAAATAGGCCCACACTATTAATAACACCCAATTTGTATGCATTTTTCATTTAAGATATTCTCATTGACATGTAATGGTTTCATATTTTGGTGCAATTTTCATCCTACAAAACATAAAGAAATTCAGCAGAATTTTGTGTATAAGGATGTTCCAAAGGATGATCATAATGTTGCTCAGAAAGGTTACTCACCTAAATAACATGCTATGAGAGTTTGAGAAAATAAAAATAAACCCATTGCAAACAGCTGTCTGTCCCTAATTTGCCTAAGTAGTAGAAATACGGACAAAAGACAATTTATAATGTGTGTGTGAGTGTGTGTGTAGATCTCATTCAATGCCTTTACTTGGTTTTTTGTGTGTGTGTGTGTGTGTGTGTGTGTGTGTGTAACATTTATCTGTCTTAATATATTTCTTTGTTTTATATTAACCTGGTTTTTTTTTTTTTTTCTTCCTGGTACTGGTAACTGAACACAAGGCCTTTGCTCTGAGCTACATCTATGGCCCTTTTTTCTCTTAATTTGAGATAGAATCTCCCTAATTGGTATATTACCCAGGCTGGGTTCGAAGTTATGGATACTCCTGTTTTAGCCTCTCAAAGTACTGGGTTTATAGTTGTACGTCACTGGGCCCAGTTGATCATATTAATAATTCCTTACTGTACATGTCAGAACACTCAAATGAAAAACAAAATCAGTAAGATGTTGATATATGTGAGCGCATATGTACACCAGTCTTTGCATGACTATCTACCTTCCAATCTTTGTAACAATCATCTGCCACCCTTTATCCTCCTGTCCATCAGCTATCTGTTGAGAACGTAATTGTAATATTTCGACTCAGGCAAATATGAGACTTGGAAAGTATACCATCCATGAGGTGGCCAACTGTTTAGAACTTAGTCATAATTTATACTCTACTGCTTTGAGGTAAAAAATAGCAAAAATAAATTCGTTTAGATTTTCCCCCATTTTATTAGCATATATTAAGACCTAAAAATACTACATAAGTCCCATGTACATTATCTAAAGTAGTCTTTTTTAGTTGATGTTAACTGGGTAATCATGTTGGTACATGTATAAAATACCATTGCAACAACAACTTGACCATTGTTCGACTGAAAAATATACTACATGTTCTAGCCAGGTTGGCACATAAAATTATCCTGTCATTACACTTACAAAATCTAAATTTAAGTAATTTGTCGTTGATTCTCGTGACAAATATTTTCTTACATAATGTAGGCAGTCATTTATTTTAATTATCATTTAACATTAAGTTAATTTGTCTTAGTGAAATATGTTTCAACAAATTTTATCCTTATTAGTACGGGCTTTTGTGTCCTAATCAGGAATTTTTCTACTAACAAAAAGTGATTTATATCTTTCTATGTTTTCTTTTGAAATAATAGTTGGAAATATTTTGTCAGGTTGGCATTGTTTCATAAATATTGGAACACATTCTGATGAAGTGATCTGGACATGAGAAGTGTTTGGAAAATAATTTATATTATTGATTCAGTCCTTATAAGAGTTGTTAGACCTGCCAGATTATTTCCATATGTAAGTTTTGATAAATTGTGTTTTTTAGAAGACATTTTTGATAAATCCCTTGAAATAAATTTTTCAAAATAATCTGGCTGGTACATAATATAAATATATGAAGATGAATTTTCTCATTATTTGATATTTATGTTTTCTTACCTTTTCTAGATTTTTAAGTTTACTCCATAATTTTTAAGCAATCAAATTATGACTTTCTTTTTAATTTGTGCATATCTTTACTTTTCATTTATTTCCATTGTTTTCTTCATAACACTTTATTCTAACTTACTTGGGCTCATGTTTATGTTCACGAATATACAAGTTTTAAAATCTGTAACTTTCCTATTATTACCAATTTTCTCTAAGAAATTATTTAGCTGCATTTTGTGATTAATACAGCCTAATTTATTGATTATTCTGCTTAAAATATGTTGTAGTTTGAATTGATGCTTCTATGTTTTATGAGTTAATTACAAATACTTTGCTTGAGCTGAAGACGGTGAGATGTACATTTAATTCTAGCACTCTGGGAAGCTGAGGCAGGAGGATTAAGCATTTCAGCCCAGGCTGGGAAACTTAACAACATTTTATCTCAAAATACATACCAAAAATTTAATGAAAAGGGCTATGTATGTAGCTCACTGCAAATGTCCTGCATTCAACTGCCAGGAAAAAAAGAAAGAGAGGGAGAGAGAGAGAGAGAGAGAGAGAGAGAGAGAGAGAGAGAGAGAGACAGAGACAGAGACAGAGAGACAGAGAGAGAGAAAGAGGAGGAAAAAGAAAAGGAAGAAAAAAAGGAAGACAAGCAAGCTAAATCCCTGGTGATTACTCATTAAATTCTAGCTAGAGTCCTTAAACAGGGGCTGGAGGAATAGCACAGTGGTTTAAGAGCTTGCCCGGCAAGCGTTAAGGCCCTCGGTTCAAAATCCCCAGCACCACATAAACCGAGATTGGTGGCACATGCGTGTAATCCCAGCACTCGGGAAGCTGAGGCAGGAGGATTTCTATGAGTCCAAGGCCAGCCTGGGCTCAAAAGTGAGTTCAGGATCAGCCTGAGCTACAAATCAAGACCCCTTAAGCATACTCTATGTGATTCTTACTCTTTGAAATTTATTGACACAACAGCTGCATCACTCCTTCCGTGTTTGCATTGTTAACCATTTGATAATTTGAAAAGGACACACCAACTCTGTTATGATGAATATGTGAACACAATTTTATATTTTATCTACCAAACGAAGTCGTTTTACTTGTTAAGGTAATGTATTCATTATATATGAAGTTTTATGCTGGCATCACTTTTTTTTCCCAGATATTGAAAATATCATTCCGACATGTTTTGGTTATTACTGTTTCTCTTGGTAATTCAATTATCTGTCATAGTTCCATTCTACTTTTATTTATTTTCTCTCCTGGTAGGCTTTAATTTTAAAAACTTCGTATTTAGTTTTCATCAGTATTCTTCACAAGACAAGGTATGGTTTTCTGTAAAAATTTCTGTATATTTATTTTACTTGAGGCTTTTAGAGCCTCTAACATCTGGAATATTGTTGTCCATTAGTTCACAGAGCTTTCAGTCATTATCTCTTCTGATACTAATCCTTTCTAATTTCCTCTCTCTTTTTTTTTGTTTGGTACTTCAGAAATATACATGACTGGTTTTTTCTCATTGTGTTCCATATTTAATGTTATTTTCTGTGTTTTTTCTTGTTCACAAATGCTACAAATTCATGAATTTTTGACTCCTCTGTTTCATATAATGCTTATTTAATGTATTAACTTTTTAATCTTTGATATGTGTATTTCTATACTTATATTCATATTTATAACCATATTATCTATATTTCCAGATATCTATTTCTCTATGTAGCTCTTATGTATAAAAACCGTTTTGATAGCACAAAAGTTTGAAATTTAGTTCATAGTCCTAAACTACACCCACAACCCATTTCAGTCAGTCTCGCCGAGTTCTGGAGTTACCCCCACCACACTTACTTGAGATCCCAGAATGCTGAGTCAATGGGTGTATACCATCTTTCCTCCCTCAGATATCATATATTTTATGATATATGATAAATATGTCATTGTACATCAGAATTTCCAATTGCTTCTTTCATAAATTCCAGTTCTCTGGTGAAAATACCTTGTTACTCAAAATCTTTCAATCAATTAATTATAAAATTTGATGTGCTATTCTGATTACTGAACTTTGGTCGGTCAGTTTCTTCTTTTTTATCTTCTCTCCAAATTATCATATAAAGCTCTGTACTTATTAGCTAAATCTTGGGGTATATTAAACCCCAAAGAAACTGGAAAACATAAAAATAGCTGAGAAGCCCCTTTAAGGAAGACATAAGTAGCTATTATAGAGATAATATTAAACCAAATGTAAACTTACTATTAATCTATTTTATGCATATTCAAGATATAGATTTTATATATTGGTGAGAATTCAAATAATTTTTATTTCTCATGACTTTCTAATAAGTCGTAAAATATTATCTCCACTGTGGAAAAGAGTGTGGCAGTTTATAAAAATCATAAACTTAGGATACAACTCGACAATTTTTGTTACCTATTCAAGAAAAATGATAAAAGTGTACTCACACATGCCAGGTATTTGGACATTCATAATTACCTTATCCATAACTTCTAAAACTGTAAATACTGATAATTTCTAAAGCTATAAATGTCTCACACTTGATAAATGTAGAAAATGTACTATATTTACACAAGCAGAAACCATTGAAGTCAAAGAAACAAACTGCTTATATTCTATATATTACAATAATGATGGATCTCAAATAATTATGATAAATTACTAAAGCCAGCTCTGAACAAGAAGTTCTAGAAAAAGACAATATTTCGAGATTGTAAATACAGTCTATCATGTATGTGCCTGGGGATGAGAACAGGAGCAGTGATGGGCACAATTGAATATGACATATGGGGCCATATTTAAGCCCAAGTGTAAGTGATAGTTGCACAATATTTGAAAAGGGCTAGAAAATGACTAACATCCCTGAACTGTATTCTAACAAAAGGTTGGTTTAGTGAGATAGGTTATTAATCAAAGCGTTTAATTAGTATTCAAGCTTAATGATTTTTTGTTTCAGAGGGAAGGCGCTCAAGCTTGTCATCACAGCACTAACAAGAGCTGAGCTGGATTGATTTCATGCCTGGCTATTTCACCGTGCTCTCCCAGTTCATCACCTCAGGCCTGACATGGGAAAGCTCCTCCGGACACCCCCGGCCTCCTATCGAGCCCACCCACCACCTTCGTCTATAATGAATACGGTGCCGCGTACTAATTCATATTCTATCCTGCTCTGCAGAGATTTTCACATTTGCTTCTTAGTTTCTTGAATTGGGGAGTTTCCAAATTCATTATGTGTCTTTTGAGCATGCATGTGCATATGTTTAAAACACGTAAAATACTATCTACTCTCTAATTGTGAAGTGTACCACACTGCATTGATAACTATGCCTACTATTTGTGTTATAAATATTAGAACTGATTATTCCATATTATCACAACTCAATACTAACCTTTTACCCAATCCAGCTTCTGGTAGGCACTGGTGTGTTCACTGTTTCACTAATTTTGAATATTATAAATTTCTCCTTTGATGGAGAAAATAGTCAAGGGTTTGAAGTCTACGAAGTATTTAACTTTCTTGGTCAGTCTCTACTGGCTTTATTGTCCCCAAGCACTCATTCCCTTCTGCGCCATCAGAATTCTTGGCCTTTGATCATAGATGGAATTCTGATCAGCCACTCAAGCTGGTTTGGTATATGGCTTTCCCATCTCTTCACTGTTCTTATAATGGAAACTTGAAACCTTGAGTCTTGGCTGTGCCTTGGTTTCCTGTTACTAATAAATAGATGTTATTTATATATTTATATTATGTACCTTTTTTCTGAGATCTCTGTTTTTGTTAGGGAATAATTTTGCACCAAGCTGATCCAGTTAAACCTGAAATCTTTGCCATCAACTGTGCTCTCAGTGAGGCCCAGAGAGAAATCTTGGCTAAAGCGGTTCTTGCATGGTAGCTTTCGTCTACAGAAAAAGCGAGGTATCTACCAAGTTTGTTAACTGGAATTTACTCATATGTGCAGTTATCTGGCTGCATTAAATGTCATATAATGATGTACATTGAAATATTTGTCTATCTATGTATCTACCATCTATATATATATTTGTGTGTGTGCTATAGCCACAAAAACATAAACTGTTTTTCATATTTTCCTACCATAGAATGTAGATACTATAAATATTACCATAGCCCTAATGATTCAAAAATATAATAGTTAACATTTCTCACTCACTGATAAAATGCATCAGGAGTTTTTTTTTTTTCCAATTTTAATTTCATTGGCCATAGCTTTCATCTGAGACTAATTTGATCTCAATGACAGATCTATGTGAAATACAGGATGGAAGATAACTTGATTGGCTTGAAGACTGATTCTGAGGATCTTTCTTTTCTTTCTCTTTCTTTCTTTTTTTCTTTCTTTCATTTTTGTTCTTTCTTTTTCTTCTTTCCTTTTTATTCCTTTCATCATTTGGCTATAATGCTCATACAAGAGAAAATGTGATATTGAACTTTAGGAGAAAATGTTATTTCAACATGATTTCCAGTTCTATCCATTTTTTCTTCAATGCTATAATTTTATTCTTCTTTATGGCTGAAAAATTCTAACCAATGTATCTGCCTGTCTTTCACCTATTTCTCTATCAGTCTATCATCTATCTAGATCACGTTGTCTTCATTGCTGAGAGGTATCTGCACTATTTCCACACTTTAGCTGCATTAGCTGTTTTACGTTGTGCTTCTATTAAACATATATATATATATATATATATATATATATATATATATATATTTCATATTTTAACTTTTTGATAATTTCTATGTTATAGTGATTTTACCAGTTTTCAATCCCAGTGAAAATGTGGGAAGGTTCCAAGATTCCCGAATCTTTGACAGAATTACTTTTTGTATTCTTTATAATATAAAAATCTTGATGAGCTAAAAACCTTAATATAAATTTGATTTGCATTTCTCTAATGGTTATCTTGTTCTTAACCGCAGAATAAAAAAGTTCAACTTTTCCCCATTCAGTATGATATTGTCTGTGGGTTTGTCATATATGGCTTTTATCAGTTTGAAGAAAGATTTTACTATAGGTATTTCATCACAGTTTTTACCATAAAATATTAGTTTCTTTCAAAATTATTTTTGCATTATTGACATTGTACATTTTGTATTTGCTTCTATTTATATAGGATTATATATATATATATATATATATATATATATATATATATATCCCTAAAATTAAACTAATCCTGTCATATAATTATTTTAATGTGTCATTGAGTTTTATTTGCAAGACTCTTGTTGAGGTTTTTTCCATTAATGCTCATCAAGGATATCAATTTTTAGTTTTAATTTTCTTGTTGTTGAGTCTTTATCTTGTTGGGATATCAGGGCGGTGTTCACTTTGTTAAAGGTTAAATTTGGAAGCATCCCTTCTCTGTGGATTTTATTGAAATCTCTGAGGATCATTGGCATCAGCTCTTCTTTAATTATCTGGTAAATTTCAGATATATATATATATATATATATATATATATATATATATATATATATATATAATTCTGCTTTTGTTAGTTAGAAATGATTTTATTGCTATGTGTATCTCATGGCTCGTTAGATATCACATTAGTGTTCTTTTTATTCCTTCTCACAGAGTACACCTCTCACTGCCCCACCAAGGGAGAGACTCCCACCTCCCCCTGGGCTGCTATTGGCTTAGTGTATGTGTGTTTACCTACGCTGCTTTGCCTCTTTCTACAGAGCAATTCTTCTGAGTTTTCACTTGTTACTTGTTAGCTTAAGTTGAGACGCAGAGATTTTCTGTGATTCCCCTCTTTTCTCATACAGCCCTATTCTAGTTAGTATGGAGAAGCTTTCTGAAGAGGCTGGTGAATGCTGCAGCATGATTATAAGTTCCTTATTGTTTTAACAGGTTTTGGTTCTATGAAGGTCATATTTTAGATTAGAAAATTCTCCACAAATCCCCATGGGTTACTGGACAAGGGTATTAACTGGATAAAGTGAGTTAAACCCTGGATTACTTCAAGTGCTATTTAGGAGTGGGGACGTGATTCCAAGGGGCCAGTCACAGGAAGCAATGCCCGGGGTAGGTATTCTTGTCCTATTCCTCCACTGTCTCCGTTTCTTTGGCACTGCACCATGGGCTACTTCCATCTACATCAGGGTGTCCTACCTTGACTGACTGACCACACATGGCCTGAGACCTCTAACTATCATGGGCTGAAACAAAAACTTTTCTCCTTTAAATTGTGGGTGCTGGTGTTGTGTCGTAGCAACAAGAAAATCACTAAGACATAGAAAAACACTTTTTCTCTTTAAACATATTATCTTCTCATAAGATTTCAGATAAAAACGTTTTTAACTACTAAATTCCTTACTGTTTTTCCCATTTTATTGGCATTTTTATACATGATACATGACATATACATTAAACTTGAATATCCTGTGCACATATATATTGCAAAAAAAAATTGCAAAACTTTCCTATCTCCTGTTTTTGATCCTCCCACATCCTTCCCTTCCCCACTAGTTCCCACTACATGCCCCCCCAAGTCCCCATATAGTGCTATGGAACGGCTGTATTCTGGGTTTCTCATATTAGAGAACCTTCTGCATCTGACTCACTTCACTTGAGCATGATGGTCTCACATTGCATCCGGTTATCTACAAAAGTCAATGGATACATAAATTAAGGTATGTGTACACAAAGAAGTACCACTTGTCTATAAAGACAACTAGTTTTGAGACTTTTGTAGGTGAATTCCTTATTATTGTTAATAAATGCAGTTACTGTACTTATTTTGCACTGTAACTACATACCGACTTTATCAACCAGGATCTGCCTTTGGTGTAATGAAAACCATACAAGTTATTATCTTACAAAATCAAATATGTGTGTTTTACTGGTGCTGCATTGAAGGTGGGTTTTTTTTTTTTATAGCTCTGTTTTGCTTCACCTTAAGGCTGGACCATCTCTGTCTTAGTCACTTATTTTTTGTCATTGTAACTCAATACCCATGGAAGAAAGGGAAGGGAAGAAAGATTTATTGTAGGTTACAGTTTCAGAAGGTCTCAGTCCTTCAATGGGTGGGCTGCTGGAAAACGTTAGAATCACATGGCAGGGTTGGAGCCAGGGTTCCATGAGACAGAGATCCTCCTCATCGCATGGTGGAACAAAGAGAACTGGGAGGGATGGCAGAACCAGCACAAGCCCCTCCCTGGCATCCACTGCTTCCAGACAGACCCTACATCCCAAGCCTACACAGTAGATTTTGTGGGAATTTTCAGATTCCAACCATGACAATCTCTAACTGGTGTATTAAACTTGTGGGAATATATATATATATATACATATGAAAACTAAATGATTTTTTTTCCAAAAATTCTATCCACAAGAGCTACACAACACCTGTACTCATTTACCACAGACAAAACTCTTGTAAGTCATCAGCTGGATATCCTCAGGGAGGGAAGATAAGTTTACTTTACAGCTGAGATATGCACTATTATGAGGAAATTTACAGTACAATGTGCTTACATGTATTATTTATGTGATTTTTCAATTCAGGACAGTTGGTAAACATTATTCTTTTTTAAATACCAAAATAAAATGAAGTGAAACCAAACTGCAAGGAAATAAGTGCTTGCATTAGATATAGATATATGGTTTTCATAGGCCATGCTTTTAACATCTAATCAGCAGATATGTTTTAATAAATCTAACATAGTTATGAAATAAATGTTACATATTTTATTAAAATGTATATATAAATCATTTAACTATGGATAATAAATATAGCATAATGGTACAAATAGAAAATCAACAATATTTTCTTTTCTAACCAAAAACCGTTGTACCATTATCTAGTTAGAATACTATTCTCTCATTAAAAATCTATGCTTCCCATATCTTCTAATCATTTAAAATGTTTTAAAACAGAATAATTTTTTAAAAAGTAGTAATTAAAATTTTCAATTCAATTGTTTCTGTTTTATTTACTCAGCCTGAGAGGTAGATGGGCAAGAAATGAAAGTCAAAAGTGGCCAAGAAGAAGGGAAGTGCCCAGCTTGGCACCTCGGGTCACTGCAGCTGACATTTAACAGCCTAGTACTGATCCGAGGGTGTTAGATGTCACCTACTGTTTTTCATTCTTTCAGCTGGGTTAATATCTCACTCTTCCTTTCAATGTACTTCTTTAGATCATAAACTCAGTCACATTTTATGTGAAGGCATTTAAATTGTTAAATGCCACTTTGAAGCCAATTGCAAGGAGATGGATAATAAATCGCCTTGGTCAGTATGGTGTCCATATTTCCATCATTAATAATTGTGATTCATATTTACATTGCGTTGTAAAGTAATATAGTTCCATGCATGCTATATGAGAGTACATCACGTGAAACTTAATTTATTTATTTATTTATTTTTAAGATACGGTCTCACTCTCGATTCCAGGGCGGCCCTGAATTCCCTATGTAACCCAAGGTTCAATCTCAGGCAATCTTTTACTTCATCCTTCCGAGTCTGAGATTATAGACATGTGCCACCATGCTGGGCTAATTTTTAGGTGTTGCTGGGAAATTAAACCCAGAGATTTGCAGCATGATAGGCAGGAACTCTAAACACTGAACTCGAAATACCCGACTGACCTTACTCTGGAATTTGTTGAGAAAATTTCTTACGCTGCTTTAGGGAAAAAAACAAACAAACAAACAAACAAACAAACTTTTTCCAATTCCATAGACAAAATATAGCATTTTTCATAGAATATTTCTTGAGGCAGGATTTTCAAATAAAGATACATAATAATTGGTGAAGAGCAAATAAGGCTAAAATTTACCACTGGTGAAAATTTGAGACACACTACTCAGTGTTCATTTGAAAAAAGCAAAGCTGAGTTAAAATTTGTAGCTAAACTCTATTATTTTGTTTTTGTTTTGTGAAATTAAGTACTTTTACATTCCCACAGTTTCACAGTTATTAACCCAATCAAAGAGAAGGCAAAATCCTTTTTTTCTTTTCCTCTCTCTCCCTCTTCCCTCTCTCCCGTTCCTCCCTCCTTTTCTTTCCTCTGTTCTTCTCTCTCCTTCTTTCCTCTACTCCTCTTTCAAGGTGACGATACGCTCATTTTATTTTATTTTTATGATGCACTACCATCTCATTATCAGAGGATCTACAATAAATTTAGTTTAAACTTCAAAGCTGGATTAGAGAGAGAAGGTAATACAAATGGTAACTCATAGAACTGTTTAGAATTTGTGCAATCTGCAGGAAATCATGTAAACCATGTATCTTATTAATATTCTGAAGTCAAAGTTTGTTTAGAATGAACTTACGCGTGTACCTAAAGTCTTTGCGAAAAAGAAAAAATCATACTCTGGTTTTTTTTGTTTTGAGACATGGTGTCTCCCTGTAGTTCAGAATGGGCGCTGAGCTCACTAATGTGGCTCAAGGTACCCTTGATCTCACAGTAGTCCTCCTGCCTCAGTCTCTTGAGTGTTGAGTGTGTCACAGAATCCAGCTGATGTGATGCTAGGGAATCTACCTGAGGGCTTTGTGCTTGCTAGACAAGCACTTTAACTGCCCATCTCAGAGGTGATATATTCTGACATTCTGAAAAAAGCTGAAAAAACCAAGACAAAACAAAAACATTGTTTGCATTTTATTTCTCAAAAGTAATTATTACATCCATATTTTGGCTTCTAAATGACTACAGGTTTTTTACCATTCCATGCCACAAAAAAATCAAAATTAGAATTATTTTTGTGTCTTTACTTGACTTATCTATGAATTTATTATTTTTAAAGACAAGAATAATTAATATTTTCTCCTTAATATGGCTTGCACTATTTTCTAAATGTTCTCTGAAAAAATATATATCTAGTTAAATAATTATATTCAAATTATCTGTCATTTTATATTAACAGTAAAATAGATCAGTAATTGCAAATGTTAATTTCACCGTTTACTAAACTTGTCTCAAGGTGAATAGATCTTTTGATCTTTCAGAAGAAAGCAGAGTTGATATGAAACACTGTCCAGTTTCCAAAACTTGAAAGCTTCTGACTGTTAAAAATTGTCACTTCAAAGGGTTTAGCAGCAAAGATAGTGACAGCTAAGTGTGTATCATGAGGAAAGTTTATAGTATACTAACGTCTCCTTCGATGCAAATTTGAATTTCTGAAGAGGTTCGTTATTACTGAGCAGATTTTCAAGGACTGCTCTGCACTTCCGGCTTGAGAAAGTGCTGTGCATCATCAGTCTAGAGTCCACGTTTATATGTATAAAAATAACTTTTTTTTCTATTTCAACTGGATGATTATAGTCACAGGTGTCTTCCATTTTTGTAATGTTCAGTGGGGATAATGTGTTGATTTGGTCCAGAAAAACATCTCTTATTCCTTGACTGAAATTGGCTGTTACTGAAATGATGTACTCAAGAGGATCCTCTTCCCTTTGGATAACACTCTCACTTCACAGCCTCCTCAGTCCCTTAGTCTACAGCTTCATCTGAGAAACCTGGGGAGTGCGTATTCTAGCGTGCACTGTGCTATCATTAACTTTCTCCCATGTGAAATAGATTATTTCATTTCTCTTTTCCTTTTTATTCATTAAATTTTGATCTTTACTGGCATTCTCTTTCCAATCTCAGTCTCTTTCTCTCTCTCTCTCTCTCTCTCTCTCTCTCTCTCTCTCTCTCTCTCTCTCTCTCTCTCTCGGTTAATGCTCAGATCCATCTATTATCGATAGCATTAGACACAAAAGTTGAATTCTTAGAAATTTAACTGCCATGACATTAAGCTGAAGTCCAACGATCAAGGATCACCAATAACTCAGGATGGAGGTACATTTATTCACTATAATCTTACGGGGTCTAAGAAGGTAAATAGTCGATTAACAGTTACAAGGTGTTGTTAACTGCTGTTGGTCTCTTGCTCTTTGACAATCACCTTATAAGACTTCATGGGTGGACTGGCAAGGAGAAAAACACATGCAGGTAGGCAACCCAGTAAACCCAATAACTTTATCAGTGGGTGATGGTGGAAACGAAGTTCCAATGATGTAAGACACATAAGGACCATTGAAAAGTTTATGAAAAAAATGTCAAGGCAGTTACAACTTTATATGTTTAATGCAAATAATTTTAAAATAAAGTGAATATTTATACAAAATACACATCTCAAATTTTCATTTGGCCAAAGCATAAATTAGTTGTAGATGAAAAGTAAAGAAAAATTTTCCCTATGATCCTGAAATATCTATCAATCATCAGTCAATAGATTCATTTACAGAAAATCCAATCATATATACAGTGTAAAACAAATCAGTTTCTATGTTTGCTGAGATATTAGTGTGTATGCAACACATAGTTTTATTTGATATAAAATGTATCATTACGATTTTTGTAAGTAACACACATGAGTATAAATATGAATTAATAAATTTTCATCACTAGATTTACATTTATGCTTAAAAAATGCTTCAAAGCCAAAAAAGAAAAATGAAGAGACGTTTGTAAATATTAGATAACTAATATTCACATGTTGTTCATGTAGATACAAGTTGAATACATTATTCTTAATATAATCATAAGTTTTTTAGGCAAAATAGCAATACTTATTTACTGTACAAACACACATGAATGTATGATCAGTACCCTGGTAAAGTTGCACTGTTAGTAACGATTAAGTAATTATAAATTAAATCCAGCTAATATAACCCTTGCCTCTCAAATTTGTAGAAAAAATAGCGAAATAAATTATAAAGTATGAGAGATTAGAAAGAGTCACTTCTACATGCTGTTTAAGAAAGTGAAAATTAGGGGTGTGGTTGTAGCTCAGAGAGCAGAATGTTTGTTTTGCAAATGCAAGGTCCTGGGTTCCATTGCCCAGCACCACCTAAGCCAGGTCTGGTGTTGTACACCTATAATCCCAGCCCTTGGAAGGTTGAAGCAGGAGGATTGATGTGAGTTTGAGGCTAGCCTGAGCTGCAGAGCCAGACCCTGTCTTGAAAGCAAATAAATAAAAACAATGCTTACTTCAAAGCGTTTTTTAAAAAGTGAAAGTTTATGTTTTCAGGGAGCAATTTACAACACTAAGAAACAAATATTTAATATTTTCATTAATTTTATAACACTATTTTTGAAAATTTATCCCAAGAAATTTGGTTAAAATAAACATTAATATTTAGATGAAATAATGTCTGAAGCAGTTTTATTTCTATTGATATGAGCTCGAGAAAGCATAATTTTAAAAATGGGCATACCAATCAACATATGAAAAAGTAATAATTTATAATAGCCATCAGGTAATATGTACAATAGTTCACAATTAATATTTGCAGACATTGTAATATAGATGTGTCATTCTGATTTGAGGTATGAAATCATTCACATTGATTTTTAAGAAATGCCACAAAATATGTTCATGCCAGTGACTAAAGAGAAAAAAATGACTAGAAAAGAAAACAAGACCATACACAAAAAAGTTGGGACCAAAAAAGTGAGTGGGGGCAGAAATTAGATGGCCTGGAACCAAAAAGAACACATGGGACACGAAGTTCAAAGCAAAATTGGTGCTGAGAGCACGCAGGACATCAGCTGGAAATGAGAAATTGGTGAAGTCAAGTAGAAGAGTTCGTCCTTGGCACCCATAAATGACGATGGCATCTCAAATGAGGCGATTTCTACTGCAGCTTTACTGAACTTTAAGCTTCTTGAGAGCAAGGACCATTTTTTATTTCAATGTTTACTGGCTGGATGAAAAACAGAATTGTAACAATACATTTTTCTTTTTTACCTTCTAACCTAGAAGAAGATGATTCTAATGGCTGTCAGCTATGTACAAGCAAAAAACAATGCCCAAATCAAAGCAATTTATAATTACATACTTATATTTAATTTATTTTACACATGTAGGTAGACAGTCGTATATTGAAAAAATTACTGTTAATTTTTTGCTATGATTTCACTGAATAATTCCTTTATTAATGTATATAATACTTGCCTTTACTTAGGTCTTTTAGAACAGCATGAGATTCTTGGCTTGGAACACTAATTAACCTTTAAATTCTCAGTTTAAGATTTCTTTGTTTGTTTGTTTATAAGTTTATGGTGATGGTCATTGAACTCAGGACTTACTACATGTGAGTTACATACTTTCCCAGATATCTGTACCCTCAGACAACACTTTCTTCTGCTTTTAAATTGATCTAAACATTTTTTTTTTTCCCTTTCAGAAAATCACTCCCTTAATCTCATCTTCTGTGTTAGGCTGAATTATTTTCATGCCATTCTGAAATACTGGACCTGTACCTCAACACTTCAATTTTGGAATGACCACATCATTCAGCGGTAGCCATGATCAGGAAAAATAAGTCCTTGAGATGATGGCTGACAGCTTTAGATGAGAAGTAATATTTTATTTTCAAGGAATGATGTCAGCGATATTTGCATTGCAGAAAGAAAACCTGCATGAGAATGGATGAAATAGGAGAGTAAAGAGAAAGTAGAGGTTGAAGGAGAAACCTGATTATATGAGCCCTTAAAACTCTTTCTGAAAGCTATTCCTATTTTAATAGACATGGGAGCCAATATTTTTCTTTGATAACCTAATTAGCTTAAATTTGGTATTTGTTAAACTCAATGAGCACTCAAAACTTACTTGTAGAAGTTAAGAGCACCTATAAAGATATTGAAAAATTTGGGGGAATTCGAGTCTATGTGTTTTATATTAAATCATGTATAAGTGTTAACTTCTTTGGGTATAATATTGATCATGGTAAAGCTTCAATAGTAATTTTCAGACATCCACAAGATGCATGTTGAAACATTTAAACATTTGAAGTAAAACATTACAAAAACTTCAGCTTTTATGCCTTTAAAAGATTAACAAAGCATGCGTGTGTGTGTGTGTGTGTGTGTGTGTGTGTGTGTGTGTTTGCATGTGTTTACATGCATATGGAGAAATTGATGTTTAAAATATTTAATATTAATGAATCAATGTGGATAATATATTCACTGATTATTATTTACTTTTTCATTATGTTTGAGAGTTCTCAAAATATAAATTAGGGGGAAAATCCATGAAGGAAAATTCTGAGTAAAATTGCATCATAAAAGATTTTCAGTGAAATATATTTTTTCTCAAATTTTTCAAAATTTTATAGCCTTTTTTATTCACTAGAAAAAAATCTTATGCCATAGTGCTTTTAATCACCAAAATGCATGGAAGTAGAGCTGTATAATAGCTTTTACATTTGAGAAATGAATGCAAGTTTGTATGTGTCATAGAAAACATAAAAGATCCCAGCGCAACATCAACTTCACTTGAACCAGAGATCTTACAAGGAAGTAATTCTTCCCAATGATTTTATAGATGTAAATAAGTAATATGCATATATGATATGAAAGAAGTTTACAATAAATCTCAGCATTCTTCAGTTAGTCTTTCATTGTGACACACTGTCACTAAGAAAATACATGAGGTTTCCAATTAGCATATGTGCCTGGATTTCTCTACAGACTAGATATGCCTTTCTTTCTTTCTTTCTTCCTTCCTTCCTTTCTTTCTTTCTTTCTTTCTTTTCTTTCTTCCTTCCTTTCTTTCTTTCTTTCTTTTCTTATCTTTGTTTCTTACTTTCTTTATTCATTTTGATATAGGGTGTTGTTCTAGAGTTTTCCTCAAAAGTTTCCTGTGCATGTGAATATAGTGGGATAATTGTGATCCCTTCTGCTGTTGGGAGGTGGGGCCTTGTTGGCAGGGGTGGATGTTTGGAGTTTGATTTGAAAAGATCATGCCAACTGGTTGAGACTGGGCAGTCTCCCAAGGCAAACCTTTCATGTTTGTGTTATTGACATATGGGCATGCCAGGAAATCAGGGAGGGGCATGGAGGATTTGGGGGACCCAACTGTTAGCTTCCACTAAGTAAAGAAAGGAAGAAGAAACATTGTTACAGCTTTTTCCTGGGGATACTTTGGCCTTTCTTAACTCCCCAGACATTAACTGGCTGCTTGCTTCTCCTGGCTGTTGTTTCAGTTGGCTTTCTGTTTGCAATGCTGGGAACGGCTCTCCAGCCTCTGCCATGTGCTTCCACTATTACCACTTACCATGGATGGTCGGTGTGAGGCCTTCTGAGCTTTTGAGCTCAATAAATTCTTCTTAAAGTTTTAATGTTGGATATTTTGTCACAGCAATGACAAAGTAATCAAAACTCCAAATAATATTTATGGCATTATATATGACTGGTTTACCTTCACAGAATGAAGGTATTTTCATTATTTTGTTTATTTTGGAGTCTATGCTGGTCCTGAACTCACTATGTAGCCCAGTTGGCCTCAGACTCATGGGAATTCTCCTGTCTCAGCCTCACTGTGTTAGAATTACAGGTATATGTCACTCTACTGGTTTATGAGCTACTGAAGACTTTAACTCAGGGCCTTGCACTTACTAAGCAAACACTCTACCCGCTGAGCTATGTTCACAGACTGAGATTTCTTCTTTTAATACCCAGATGGTTACATGGCTTTTTCCAGGAAGCTATCCATTAAAATTCCTCTTATTCTACATTTGTTCCCCAGAAGTAACTCTAAACCAATCAGCTACATTATCTGATAGTTTCTGTTAGTGAATATCTCGATGTATTTAGAAAGAAGTCTGTTAGTGGGACTTTATAAGAGGTTTGACTGCATTACCCTTCTTACCTCCTCCCTTCTCATCCTGACATGTAGATGTCTTTAGATTAGAGAATGGGCTGCAGAGTTTCACTGTCCATATTTTCCTCATCTCGCCTTCTCCTCCCAGTGACTTCCAAGTCAATTACTCACACTGGTTTAAGTATATCTATATTCTTATTTTTGAATGTAAATAAAGTAAGAAGTCTAATTGGTGTTTGCTACAATTTTTTAAAAAGACAATGAACTGTTGGATAATGAAATAAAGAAAAGTAGCAAGTGACTTGTCTAGAAAGTAAGATATGCTCAGCAGAGTTATATATTCATTGCAAATATTTTGACCATATGTATATGTAAAGCACACAATTTTATTTTACACACACACACAATATTAACACATAGTATGCATATAAAGAAACAAAATACTTTCAATATTTATTTTTTTGATCTTCTGTTTTATATTGTTTGTAAACCACCAAAAAATTTCCTTCTGGATCAATTAGCAGTTTTGTAATTTTTTCTCTTGCATTTGTTAAAATTTGCACTAATAGCTTAACCATGTAAATCAATTTCAGTTTTAGTAATTGCATTTGTTATTGTTATAATGAGAAGCCATTTAAAAGAAATATATGATTTTTGTGAAATGCAAATTCCTATATGCAAATATATAAATCATCAAAGAGGTTTTTTGCTTATGTGTGTAAGGTTCTTTCAATGTATATAAAGTATATATAAAACATATAAAAGTTCTTTTATGTGTATAGATAGTTTATAAGTATATGACTAAATTTATATATGCATGATCTTGAAAGCATAGCTTTAATTACTTAATTATATACATCCACCGTAAATGTAAATGTATATTCAAATATCAAACAACTTGACTTTTTAATACCTTTCTAAATTACTTAGGAATCATTTTTTCTATTACTACTAAGGTCATTTCCATGTATTTTAATTTCTATCTGTTTAGAAACAACAATTTTAATTGACTAATACTGAAAATTTCTTTTCATGATCTGAGAAAATTTTTCTCAATTTTTCCACATTCTAGGAATAAAAACTCAAGTAGGATACAAGGACTTTGTGGATGGTGTTGAAACCTAAGTTGAGCTTTCTACATGAACTTGAAGAAGTCTATTCTAGTTCTTCTGTGATTCTGAAAAAAAAAAAAAAAAACTTAGATTAAGTTAAAACAATATAAATTTATTTCTTACGATTCAGAAAGCCACAAGTCCAAGATCAAGGTATGAAAAGAGTCAGTGCATAGTAAAATCCTCTGTCTGCTTGCAAAATGGCACTCTTTTCCTTTGTCCTCTTATAGCGGAATCACGAAGTCATCATGCCATTCTCTGAAACTCTTTCATAGAAACACCAGTTTTCTCATGAGTACTCAAGACTTACTTTGTAAAAGGCTTCACTCTTAATACTTTCATTTGAAAGAAATTTTGGAAGGACACATACATTCATTTTGATGAGATACGCACATACATTCAAACCACAGCAAAATCCATGCAATCTCTTTTCACCAGTACATCAGACAATTTAGACTGTAAATAGCACTGACAGATACCTTGGCATCTGAGAAAGCAGTCCCTCTTGCAATGCCCATATCCATGTGACTGGTATATGGTGATGAGTACCCAACTTCCTGTATAGAATAAAAGTGTGTTATGACTGAAATTGAAGGAAAACTACGAGGAAGCTTGAACAATAGGAAGAAGGAAAATAAAGAAATCGAGCTTCTAGCAAGACAGGCATAAGATATAAAAGGAGTAAACAATAAACGGTATGAATACAAGATCAGGATTTGGGAGAATACATTAAAACATTTATAGGTATGATAGATGTATTCAACGCCACATCCCTGTTGTACCTG
Source organism: Ctenodactylus gundi (assembly GCA_004027205.1). Classification (NCBI taxonomy): domain Eukaryota; kingdom Metazoa; phylum Chordata; class Mammalia; order Rodentia; family Ctenodactylidae; genus Ctenodactylus; species Ctenodactylus gundi. Next base: position 393,627 of record PVKB01001325.1, read on the forward strand.
TCAGAATATACTGGACAGAATAATAGTAAACATCACTAGGAAAATTTTCTCAAAATATGAAGAAAGTTTCTTAGTTGGACAACCACAGCCAATTCGACAGTTGCTTTAATCATTTTCTCATCACTGGCACAGAATCCCACATACCCACAACTACAGGAAGGAAACATTCATTTTAGGTCACACTTTCAAGAGGTCTTAATACCTTTATCGGTGGCTGGTTGTGAAAGGCCTAGGCAGAGATCTATTCATGCTCGAGTAACCAGATAAAAGGACAAAAGAGTCACGCCCGGTGGAAGAAATATAACTTTCCAGGTCATGTCTCCAGTGATCTGCCACCTGGGGAGACAAGGCGCCACCAATCACCAGCACTGGAGGTCATCCATGGATAAAGCCGCTGATCCAATTAACCTTTATGGTCTAATCGCCTTCCAAACACATGAAGCTTTTGGAAGAACATTCCAGACCCAAACCATACCATTAGTGATTGGCATGAAAGTTAAAAAAAAAAAACAAACAAACTTCTTTCTTCTGAAGAGACACTTAGACTTTGCTTCTTTTAAATTTTATGTCCATTTTGCTTTAAGTGCTCAGGTGCATTTGGGACAGTTGAAGTGAAAGGACAGGGTTATTACAGTAACAGCTTCTCCCATTTAAGATGTTTATGGAGTATATTAGCATTTGAATTTAATATATTATACATTATAAAATACATATTTTGCAACATATACTCAGTTTGTCCCAACAAATAAAGCATTTTAAGTTTCCAAAAGTGTTTCATATTACAATATGTACAATTTTTGGAAATTACAAATTTTTCTCTTTACCTACAAAGATATGTCTCTCACAGCCATGTATTAAATGTTCCTCATTTTAATAATATTATTGAAATATTTAAAAATTAATTATAGTTTTAGTGATTCATAAATGCGTGTTTTTAGGACCAACCTAGACTACAGAGCAAGAAACTGCATATGCATAATAAAAAAGAAACAAGAAATATTTGCTGCTGGAAATATATTTTAAATAATAAATAAATGGTATAACTTATGCTTTCTTGACTACTAATGCATTTCTTATAATTTTATTATAGTCCTACTCTTTGTAATATGAAAGAATAAGACATATGCCCCTGGATTATCTTCATTGAATTTTATGTAATATTCTATATTAAATGAGTTCTATTACTATATTTTGGCAAATTTTAATTCCTCCATTGAACATATTGTGAAGTTGCTTTTATAGTTTTCAAGATTTTCAAAGCTTTTTCTCAAATAAATGGAAAAAACCCATATTAGTACATTTAAAGATGTGCATGTAATTTAATTAATAATTACATTGTGATAATAGGTATACATCAGTACTTCCTTAGGAAAAGTCATTGACAGCTCTAAGAATTTAATGAAGAATATTTAATTGAGAAAATGACACATAATAGACAAATTAAGATGCTGTGTTGTAGTTAAATACTGTGTCCTCTAAAAGGTTGCTGAATGTCAACAGTTTTAATGCTTTTATTTTATGTTTGAGATCTCCTCTAACAATTTTTAAGAAACATAGGATTATATAATCATGTGAAGGATCAAATAAAAAATAATCTGAGTTATATTTATACTATATTTTGTATATACAAAATCTAAAGTAACAAAAGAAGCAGAAAAACTTGTCATTTGTCACTGGGTGGTTTGTTATCATAGTATGGGTATAATAATTCCAGTCACTAATAACTTTATGCAAGTGATGAGAATGAAGAAATGAATAAATATATTATTTATACATCTGGTTTTGGATATCAGACTTCTTTTGAGAAAAAAGGATATCAATATAGAATCAGAACATACAGAAAAGACAGACATTAACTCATGTTAGTTTTATCTGCTGAAATGATTGAGTAGCAATGATAGCTCAGTACCAATAAGCACACCTTACACACATTATTATTTCTAAATATAATTTCTTGATAAATGATAATATTTCAAGGAAGGCTATAGTTTGAGCTTTGAAAGATAATCCTAAAATACTCCTTTCTTAAAGGGAGGCTCAAAAATAATGACACCATGAAAATCATTGAAACTAGTATTAAATTATAAATTATTCTTACTAGCCAACATGTGTCACAATATAGGTGATTTTACAATGTAAATTATCGAATAAAGCACAAATATATGTGTGCATACTAATAATATGTCTACACAGAATATGAAAAATTCCTTTACAATAGATTGCTGATTAACAAATATTAAAAATTCACAGAGTAAGAGATGATCCTGAAAGACAAAATGTTCTTTTATTTTTTAGGTTATACTCAGTAGAATTTAATACAAAGATTTAATAATCAAACATGCTTGAAATCAACAACTAAGTATACTCTGTCAAATCATAAAATTACCATTTCACATCATATTAAAAAGATTTTTGGTAAAAATGATCAATACATGAAAACTTCAAAGACAACTTTTGTAAATACTCACTAAGGGAGCCTGGTAATATATCTCAACTTCAGCAAATTTTAAACAGGTAGCAACTACTTCAAGGCTCCTGACCTCCTTTTCTTTAAAGCTTTACACGAGAAAACTGGGAATTGTAATTATTTTCCAGAGGTAGATCTTCTTAACAGCTTCCTAAAAGTCTAAAATGAGGGAAATCAATCCTTTGGAATGAAATCACCACGAAGAGTAAGGCCCTCTGTCCCAATGTCCGTGAAAATGAAAGAGCCCAACGTGAGCTGGCCCTTTAAATTTTACAGCTGCCTGCTATTATGAAGGTATAAAAAATTTCACTGTTTCAATAAGCAATAAAAAATGGCCTCGCTACAAACAACAATTTTCCAGCCATATGTTTCACAAGACGTCTCCTCTTTTTTTCCCCATCAGAAATGATTTTTTAAATTTCCCCCTTTTTACTAATTATGTATATGTGCTATACATATGTCTTCATTGAACTTGAGTATTTGTACACACATATATCTTTTCAACATTAGAAGCTCTTCCTCTCTCCCTTATGGACCCTAAAGCACTCCCATAGCTCCCACTACCTCCCCCCGCCCCAATTTTGTTCTATGAAATGACTGTTTCTGGGTTACTCACTGTAGTGTGATGCATTCTCATTTCTTGTCTTTCTAGTTGATTGCTCTAACTTGGCAGAAAGTATTCCTTACTGGTCTTTGTCCCGTGCAAATCTGCTTTGATGAGAATTGTTACATGCACAGAGTTCATATGTGTGTTTCTCTCTCTCACTGTTGCCAATTACAAATTACGAATGTCAAGTCCAAAATAGAACCATTAATGGGGTACAATTTTGTTTTCTTCTTTATTGAACGAATATCGTGCACATAAGTGAGAAAACAATAGAATCCAAAGCACAAGAATGCTAAAGTTAGTTAAATGAATAAATGGTATGTGAAAACTGTTATATTACTGGTGATCTCTGAAAGATTAAATATACTTTGGAACTTGAACATGATTACTTCGATGAAAGTATTGATAAAACAATATTGGGCCTTGAGTACTTTGCCTCATTATACAAAGACTCTTAAAAAGCTAAGAAATATAGGCAGGAACATATTAGAATTGAGTCAAGTGGCATTGTGACTACTAAAGATACTTTTGGATCATGTACCTTGCATCTTTATTTTTTAAAGGATTAATTAATATTTATTAATGTTCATTTAGTTTCAATATTGAGTTAACAGGCATCAGAGTTAATGTTCTTCAAGACAGGGAAATGTGTAAATCTAATTTTCAATGTCAATTCCTACCCTTTTGGACATTTCTGATATTCCTGGGCACTACTAGACGGCGTTCTGATCCCAGAAACTTCAGACCATCATATTAATTAATTACTAGCTGTTTTTGTATTCAAAGTTGAAGTTAAGGCTGAATTTTATTCTTCATGCCAGATTATCTTCAGCTTTATTGTTGAAGAAATTCATTGGACATGTAAAGATAAAAGGAAGTGGCGTATGCTCAAATATAATTTTTATTCCATTATTAGAATAGTTATATTAACTCATTATTAACTGATTATAGTGATTATGTCATTATACAAACTGAGGAAATTTTCTTACAAAGAAAAAAGACTTATTTATAGTATAGATTTCAGGTTCAAGTCCAAGATCAGGTGGCCCACTGGTTTGGCCTTTGACATAGGCAGCAATGGCGACGACAAGAGCAAAAGCATGTGTCATGGTGGGTTGTTATATGACTAGACAGTGAGTAGAAAGAAATGAAGAGGTCCGTTATGTAATTCCCACTAAGGGCACACCTAAGGACTTCCTCCTAGTAGACCCTACCTCTAAAAGGTCCATACCACTTCAAAGTAATGTTCAAAAAAAAAAAAAAAAAAAAAAAAAACTTTTCTTGGACTTAACTCTGAAAACATTGTTTCATGAAAATACAAATTTTGCCTTTCCCAATTTCTTGCCTACTCAGGTACAGGGTGGGTGACTAATACATAAGCAGCGATATAATAATGTATAGTCATAATGGATACAGTGTCTTAATTTGTTAATGACAAAGGATATTTTATTCATTTAATTTGAAGTTTTGTGAGTAAAATATAGTTAATAGCACAAATACAAGCCATCACATCCTTGGCCTGAATACCTCCAAAATTTTGAAAATTCTCCAGTTTTGAATATTTAATGAGGAAAGATAAAGCACATTCTTAGAATCTGAATATTCCCCAAACTAAGAGCGATTCAGTGGTGAATATATAGGATATACCTAGAGAAAATATTTCTGGCTTTGGCCCTGTGAGGATACCATTGTGTGAATGCCACTTGTATATAATCCATGATGTGTAAGCTAGAACTTCTTCAAGTTTTAAAAAATAGAAACACTTTCTCAGAAACATAATAATTTTGGTATTTTGCATTCCTTTTATCTGAGAAAAAATTCCCTCAGTCTATTCTCCTTTTTCTTTAACAATGTCCTTTAAGAAACAATTGTGACATTTTTGTTAAACAATTGGATTTTTTTCTTACTATATCCTAAAGATTTTCTTCAGATTTTGTTTGATATTCTAAAAAGAAAATAATATAAGCATTATCTACTTATGCAATATTGACAGATTTTTGTGTCAGGTCATTTTTAGACGTGTCGAGTGAAAAAAAAAAATTCAGATCCACTACTAATATTCACTGTTCCCAGAAAAAGAGTATAAAAACTTACGGAATTTTTTTAATACTCTACATTCCACAAACCTGAGATCAAATGCTCTTTCTCACAAAGTTCCTTCCTTAGTGCTCTCTGTCTTAGTTACATATTCATTGCTGTGACAGAAATGTCCAACAGTCACAAATAAAGACAGGAAAGGTTCATTTTAGCTCACATTTTCCAAAGGTCTCACACAATGCATTCCTAGGAAGCTGACAATGGTGGAAGTACATGGAATTTACATTGCTAGGGTTCAAATCGTGATTGCAAGATTGCCTGAAGACTTTAACTGTGATTCTGTGATTTTCTTTGGTCTTATGGTTTTTCACTAGATTCCACATCTATGTCCAACCATATTTTCTATAAATTCAGTTACTTGGTAGTTAAAATCTAGACATATGTTGCAGTGAACAGATACGGTCATGTCACACAAAATCAAAAACTCATAGGCACTCACTTAGAAACCGTGAATGAACCAGTTACATAAGAAAACACAGTCACACGGCCAAAGATATGCCTTTATATACCCTTGAGTTCAAAGCCCCTTACTAATATGCTCAAGCTAAAAAGCATAAAACGCATGGCAAATCTTAAACACTCCATTCATATTTGGTTTATCAATTGTCTTTTTGACTGTTTTTTCAGGAGAAAGAGATAAATATTATATGAAATATTTCAGCTGTTCAAAAAGTCTAATATCATTCATTTTGCAAATATGTGCTTATCCAGTTGAGAAATTAGACAAGTAGTTAAAGGCAGTAGGAAAAAGACAATATTTGATTACTGATAAATTTGGCATGGAGGAATAACTATCTGCATAAGAGTTTCACAACACTGGCTCTAGATTTGAATAAGAGTTCTGCCTTTCCCCCCATTTTATTGATATGTAGAAGTGCAAAATTTAAGGTTTACAATTAAGTTCAGCATTTTGTGCACCTAAGTATCTTGTCAAGGTGACAAGTACTTTCCCACTTTCCTTTTGTCCCTCCCGCTACCAACCCTGCCCTCCCTCTGCACCCTACAGCCCTGTTTCACTTTGTTTTTAGTTTTAAGTTCCATGATATAGTTATGCTCTGGGTCTCTCATATCAGAGAGACCATTCTATGTTTCACCTTCTGCTTCTGACTCACTTCACTAAGCATGATGTTCTCAAACTTCTTTCATTTGCCTGGCCAAAACAACACATAACAAAGACACATATATACCCATGTCCATAGCAGCACAACTACCAATAGCTAAAATAGGAAGTCACCAAAATACCCATCAACAGACCAATGGATACACAAACCGTGGTATTTATACACAATGGAATACTATGCATCTATAAAGTCCGACAGCAAAGAGTTCTGCTTTTAACGGCTAGTAAATTTTTGAGAAAAACAGAAAAAGTGACAGAATAGGTGGAACAGCCCCAATTTCTCTTTCCAAAGCCACCTTTCAAGAGTTTGCCCTCCTGCCATCCCTACAGAAAAAGCAATAGGGATGACAAAAATATTTTATTAATAAGGGTCTCTCCATGCTACAGCAGCAATAAAACATCAGGACTGGGATGCAAATGTTACTCACTCAACAGACATTACAAGTTGTTACATTTCCCATAACACCAAACAAAAACAAAGGGGGATGACTGGAGGCTAAGCATTTGGGGACATGTTGGTACTGGGAAATATTTGTCATTGACCACAGTCTTATAAACCTTCTGGTTACTAAAATTTTCTGCTTCTCTTTCCCAGTACATTAATTTGAAAAAAAAATACTAATTGATGCACTTAACCTAATGAAAATATCATGGTGACCCTGCATACTATAGGCATTCCTGCTGGTGAGACTACTCACAAAAGACCTAGGAAGCAGATTCTTCAGTGTCTTTTTCTGTGGATCTCTTTCTTATGATTCTATTAGTCAATTGCAAGACTTCTTAACACAATAGAATTTCATAATTTAACTTTAGGAACTGTGATACACATGATCAGTTAATTTTGCGAATAAATTTTATATTCAACAAATCCTCTTTGTCTAGATTTATTTTATTTAATATAGCAAATGTATACTACCTTGTCTAGCCAAGTACTTCCTAATCATTACAAATCGTGTGTTTTCTGTGAAACATCTCCATTTAGAGATCAAAATCAAAAACAGGGATTCAAAAATTCGTTTTAAAATCCTTTTCAATTCTACTGTTATTTACATAAAAATGAATTTTGAAGTTATTACTAAATGAAAAGCAGCATATTATTTTATTTTGTATTTCTTAATGCTGCTCAAAAAGAAAAGTTTCAGTGAGTTAAATCCTAATGTGAGATTTCACAATATAGACAAATTGTTTAAATTTTTGAGGTTCATTATTTCTCAGTTGTTGCCACTTTTAGTCTATTCCAATTCCAATCCCCTCTAGATATATTGTTAACAGGTTGTGAACAATTTGGTTTTGAAGTAATAAAATTTGAAACAATACATCTTGCTGGAAAGATATTTCTAGGGCACATTCAGTCACGCTGATATTTAGTTTCATTACTTTCAAAATAATATTTTGAGTAATATCAATTGTTTCAAAAAATCAGAGACAGAATAAATTCCAATCAGAAAATCATTTTAGATATGTAAAGCATGAACTAATTATAAAATTAATCTAAATCCAAGAAATAACTTATGTGATTCAGAGATGCTTATTCAAACCGTGCTATTGTATGATTTAGTGAGAATTATTATATTTATTTCAGTAACACTTTTATCAAATTATTAATAGGAGCACTTAGAATACCCATTTAATTAATGCTAGTAGTTTACAATTCATTGTTTTCTGACCTTTCTCTCAGAGACAATGGCCCTTGTCCTGCTAAAGCTGCTCCTCTGTCCTGTCCTTCATCTTTGAAGCACACATTCTGATACTATAGGAGATCACTATGGTTTACTTTGCATGAATAAGCAGAATGACAAAACAAGTGAAAGTAGTACAATTTTGACATAGAATTCAATGTTTGTCTGTTTGACACACCAACTAATGGTAGGAGGTTTAATCTTGAAAATTCATCGGCCCCTCATCTTTAACAAGACCTCATGGTAGGTAACAATGAACACTTAAGTCAAATGTCCATGCATGCCTGGAAATATTCAGTCACAGGTATAAAAGAAATATGGAATACTAGCATTTATTCTAAGCTAAAACTGTCCCCAGACCTCAAGATTAATTTTTTTGGTAGAATTATCTGTATTCTCAGAAGGCAGCATGCTTTCTTGGTTTCTTTTGTCTTTTCTGATAACATCAGTCTTTCAGCACAATGGATGCTGAATGACTGCACTTGTATATTGTTCTGGTAAGACATTTTTTGATTTCGTTTTGTGAAACTTTCAATAATATTTATTATTATGTTTAGAATTTCTCAATTTGTTTTTCCCAGTTATATATACATATATACACATTCATATACGTACATATATGCATATATGTGTGTGTTATACATTGAGCTTGAGAATTTCTTGCACACATATATCATATCTATCGCACAATCCCTTCTTCTCCCCTTTTTAAAAATTTTTTTGCCCCCTCAGTCATCCTCCCTGACTCCCAATATATATCACTAACTTGACACTGACTTTTTTTTTTTTTTTTTTTTTTTGGTATCCTGGGTTTTTCACATTAGAGAAACCATGTGATATTTAATCTTAAGTGTTTTGCACATTTTACTAAGCATGATGGTCTCAAGTTGTGTCCATTTACCTACAAATAACTCAAATCTCTCTGCCTCTTTGGAAGAGTAGAACTCTGTTTTGTACATATACCACTTTTATTTATTTATTTATTTATTTTTGTATCCACTGGTCTGTTGATGGGTATCTTGACATCTTCCCCAATTTAGCTTCTGTTAGTTGTGATGTGATGCTGGGAACAAGGACATACACGTATCTCTATTACATCTTCATTTCAAATATTTTGGGAAGACACCCAGAAGAGACATATCATTGGATCGAATGAAACATTTATTTTCTACTTTTAAAGAATTTCCAAATAGCTGAAATAAATAGTTCCTAAATGAAGTACTGATGACCAGCATGTATATGAAAATAAATTCAACATCCTTAATCATTAGAGAAATGCAAAATAATACTAAGATATCATGCTACACTACTGAGAATTGTGTACATCAGTAACTCAAACAGCATTAGATGCTTTAGATGCTGCTGAGATTATAGGCGTAAGTATGCCCTTCACATTGCTAGTAGAACGGTAAGAGGTTCAAGCAGTATTGAAAAAAAGTTTTCAGTTTCTAAAGCATTTTGGATAACCCTTTGATCTTTGATATTCAACTATAAAATTAAACTTTAGCCTCGTGTTTTAGTAGTATGAATACAACATTTTTATTTCATTATTAAATTTTGGCTTCAACTCCTTTTGATTTGATGTGTCTTACATTATTGTTAATTAATTATGTTCACTTTTTATTTGCGCAGAATTCCTTGTAGCTTATGTTTGTTTCTTTGAGAAACAAAGTACTCCATCACTTTCCTCACTAATTATTTAAAACATCCATTCCTTGCGTTGCCAAATTGTAATAAAAGAAGGAACTATTGATATAGCATCAACACATTATGATAAACGGCTAGAAATTAAATTTTCCAGAAGTCCTGTTTAAATATTAAAATAAATTGAACTTCTTATGAAGTAATATTGGAGTGACATATGTGTAGCCTTTGTGCACAGGCACATACACACAATTTTTCTCTCTACAAGGTCAAAATTGCATTTCCACCCTTCACTTTTTTGAATTAATCATGATTGCTATGCAATATTATACGGGACACCTAATGATGACCCTATTTTGCTCATTCAAGTTATTCAAATAATAATGTTCTGGGATTTAAAACAAACGAAAATGAGAAGATAAAGTAACAAAATCCTCCCAAGATGTTTGTATTTGTATGCTAGCATATATGCCCTTATGCAACTTAACTGTCATGTTATTTTCTTTTAAAAATTACTATATTGAGAAATTATAATTAGCACTTCTGGAATAATTATGTATAAATTCAAGGAATAAATATTTTAGGCCTAGTATTAAAATAGGCTTAAATTATAAAATTAGCCTTATCATCTGATTAAGCTTTGATAATTTCATATTTTCTTTAAGTTATTTAGTAGACAAAACATATTTACCTAAATATTTTAAGGGGAGTTAGACACAATTTCTGTCTTTATTACACTTTCAGACCATTGAATTTTATACAAGAAGTACAAGTGGGTACGTGGCAAATATAAGCCCGAAAAGCAAACAGCAAACATAATCTACCCGAGAAAACAGAGAGAGAAAACATATAAACCTTATTCTTCCTTAACACAGCCATGTGTCTGTTTTATTTTCATTTTATACCTTAGTATTGAAAAGTAGTCCAAAGATTTTTATCTTCAAATATATTTTATGTATGAAATATGGTATACAGTGGTCCTGTTCATTCAGCATTTATTGTTCTTTATCTTTTTATTATTGATATTCCTCAACAGTTATTCTGATTTCTGGTGGGGGTGGGGGGTTAGGGTTGCTATTTTTAGTTTAGATATAGATTTATATTTAGTAAAATCTGTGCCACTTAATTAATAATTCTTTCTTCAAAGAACTCCCAGAGTGTTAAGCAAGTTGCAGAAACGCATGTTCTGCATGTCACCATTGCACTAAATTAGTTGAGTCAACTTGTAATTTGATTGTCAGTGATTGTCTTAGTCACTTTCTCGTAGGTGTGATCCATTACCTGACATGCACAAATTAGGGGAGGAAAAGTTTATTTTAGCTCACAGTTTCAGGACGTCACAGTCCCTTCATGCGAGTCCAGCAACATTGAGTGGAAGCACTTGGTAGACATGGAGGTGGAGTCTGTTCCTCACAGCCCTGCAAACGGGAAACCAAGTCACGTCAAGTCCCAGAAGGAAGGCAGGAAGTAGCATATCTCCTCTCAGGTCCCCTTCCAGTGAATCTAGCCTTCTTGCATCCCTTCTCATGTTCCACCCCTTCCAAGTTTAAGCATCCCCCCATATATCTGTAATCCAACCCACATGCCTGTAATACAGTCTACGCACCTGTCTTTTACCGTACAACCATAATCCATCCCTCCAGACTAGGCTCTAATCTCCTACTAGATGGTTTTATAAATAATCCATAATATCCAAATCCATAAAACTTTTCGGGACATTCCAGATACAAACTGCCATAGTGAGGAAAAAAAAATCTCTATTAAATGTGAATCCAGTTCACATCATAACATGTCAACAGATGTGATATATCCTAATTCCATTTTGAACATTGGAAAATTGACACCAAGTTTTTACAGCAACATGTTAATAAATTCTATTATGGATTGCACATTAAAATTATTTCTAAACTTCTTGCTACTCTTCTAATAAAAAGAGATCACAGACACATACCCTTTGACAGCTTTTTTTTCATTTTTGAATATTTGGTACTGAATATCTTTCTCTAACATTCATTTTACTTCAAAGTCACAATAGTAATCTCTGGGTAGCTTCATGTATTACCTTTCCGCACATGTTGCAGAATTCTTTTAATGAAACTATTTTTGAGAACAAATGTTTTTTATGGGTGTTCATTGTCAGAATGAAAATACTAAAGCAACTTTTTGGTTTAAAAAGCAAGGTCTTTCATAACTCTCTTGGTCTCTTGCCTAACTTAATTAATTGTTGTTGTGACACAATACCCAGAAGGCCCAACTTATTGGAGGAAATGTATACTTTAGCTCACGGTTTCAGAAGGCCTCATTTGATCCGAAGATGGCTGACAGCAGCAGAAGCACACGGCCAAGTCCTAAGTGTAGAAAAGCTGTTTATGGCATGGAAGAGAGGAGGATTAGCATGCAGAAAGTTACAATAATGAAAAAAATAACTAAGATAGTAATTTGTACCAGAAAAGTGGGGTCACTGCTGTAACTTTACTAACCACATGGTTTGGAAGCTTTTGGAACTGGGAGAAGTATGGAAAGGTTTGAAGATGCTGACTACAGAAGTCAAAAGATGCTCTGATCCAAGTTTGATAGGATGTTTTGGTAAGAACTGATCAGAATGACAAGAGAAGTGCAGATTGTAACAGCCGGGCTCAAGACATTTCAAAGATGAAAGAGGAATTATTAGTAATTGGTCTGAAAACCATGTGTGCTGTGCCTTAGCAGAAAGTGTGTTGGCAATTTGTCTTTTTCAAGAGACTTTGACCAGAACTGAAATCAAGGTGGCAGACTATTTAAACTACAGGAAGAAATTTTAAGGCAACCTGATGTCCATACTGTCACATGGGTAGTGTTTGCAGCTTTTAGCAAGGTTCATGCTTTGAGGTCGAAGAAAGTAACAGAAGAAAAATATATAAAAACATTTGAAGATTGACAAGACTTGAAGGGGTTGTAAAAGTGGGATGGAATAAGTACATGACTGTTAAAGATATCAGCTTTAAAAAGAAGCCAAATATTGTAATCAGGATTATAAAGTGTTATCTTTATGGCACCCTAGGAACTAACAAGACCCCCTTCTCCATCTATTCAAGGGTAGAAAGACAACAGACTTTGCTCTGAGAACAGTAACCCATGGAAGACTACAAGGACAAACAAGGAAGTATTTGCCAAAGTTCAGTTTCCTGAGTTCAGCAAACCAGACACTTGGAGGTCACTGTGGCAACCGTAGTCTGAAGGAGCTGGACTAGTGCTCATTCAGTGGCTGACTTTGGCTTCATCCACACAGTGTTGGTCTCATTGGCACTCAGAATGCATGGGTCATGGAGGCTTCCACTCAGAGTTCAGAAGAAGGCCTTGTGGGGCAGCGTCTCCCTAGAAGATCAGTGCATGAACCTGTGAAAGAGAAGTTTAAAGTGTAGTGGCTCTCCATAAATGTAGAGATGCCAATAGCGTGGGTCATCTACTGAGGAAGGCTACAAGCTGCTAGCAGAGTCAGACCAAAGGAAAAGCCATGACGTTCACAGCCAGAGGCAACACTAGAGAGTCAGGCCCACCTAAGCCATTTGTAACTCATTTCTTGTCACAGTTTATCGCATGTGCTGTGCACAGAGCTACAGGATATCACAGAGGTGCAGGAATGTTTGTCACAACTGTGGGACACAGAACCAGAGGATTTAATTCTATCCCTGCTGGGTGTACATTTTGTTTTGGTCAGATCACCTTCTATCCTCCCATTCCTCACTCTTGGAATGGCTATGTTTACTCTGTGTCACTACATGTTGGAGTTATTTATTTTTCTTTGATTTTCAAAGGAGTTCACAATCACGAGTTTCCTTGACTTTCTAAGAGACTTCAGAGTCAGAGATTTTTTTAGCAGGGTTGAAACTGTTAAGACTTTGGCAACTCTTAAATTAGAGAAGACCTAAATGTGTTCTGCAAAGAAGGTAGACTTTTTAGGGGGTAGAGGTGAAAAGTTATGCTTTTAATCTTGAAAATCCCCCCAAAGCTTCAGGTATTAGAATATAGTTGGCTACCTATGAACCCACATGCTATTAAGTGGTGGGGCCTAATTAAAATGAGTGTAATTCTGGGTCTTAATCCAGAAAGGATGAAATGCTCAGCCAGGAACTGGAAAGGTACATTATATTTCTGCGATTTTGTGCTCAATTAGCTTTATGTCTGGCATGCTGTGAACAGCCATTTAAACATATTTTGTTAAACTCACTGGTTTTATTTAAATGTGAATATAAAAACATTGCTATTTTCTGTATTTGATATCCATGCTCCTCAAATGTACGGAATGAACATAAATGTATGCATGTATGTAAATATCAAAGGCATTTCAAATAATGTAATTGTCACAACGTTCAAGCCCTGTTTGTCAAGTTTGTATAATATTACAAAGCAAAGAAGAAACCCTGTCATTTTAGTTATGGAATTTAAACATGCCGGTGACTATATATATTCTGGCATAAATGTGGTTAGAGATGTACATTGTCAAAGAGATTGATCTCTATAATAGTTAATGAATCTGAAATGAAAAATAGAAGACACAGTGCAATTTTATTGCTAGGAATTATATTCGCCCTTGGCAAAGCAGCTTGTTTATTGGTGCTTATTATAACTGATACAGTATTGTAAACTGCTTCCATCTAGAAATAAACGTTCTCAAGGAGCATAACAGAACACAGGCATGAGGAATTTACACAACAGTTCAACATGCTTTTATTACTGACTATAATAGAGCAATGCATGTACTGTAAGTGTTAGGATTACAATTGCATTAATCACACCTTACCTGTAGTTTTAGTGTCAAGAGAAGTTACATTTAGTCAAGGTTGGATAATGGTACAACTAAAACCAATATTGAAACATTGTATCTGAGTCCAATACAAGCATTTGAAACACATAGGGCAGATTTATTTTTCAGGTTGAATAGAGTTATTATACAGGACCAATAAAAAAAAGCACAAAACAACTCAACACTTGAAAGACTACTACTATAATTTTAACTGCAAATAACTGAGAAGTCTCTTAATTTAGTGAATCTTGGACTGAGTGTTGGGGACTGCTGTATCAAACTACAATAAATCTCTGAACTAGAGTCTAAAGCTTATTAAATTTTCTTTCTTCCTTTTTTTTTAAAGACAAGATCTTACTATATACTTCAGAGCTGATCCTGAACTCACTGGCCTTGACCTCATGAAAACCCTCCTGAATGCTGGGATTACAGGATTGTGATCCCACACTTGGCTAATTTTTATGTGGTGTTGGGGAATCAAAGCCAGGTCATTGTACATACTAGGCAAACATTTTCACCATCGAGCTATGCATTCATCCCCTCATTGAGTTTTCTAACACAAAGAGATATTTACCAGACAATAATTATTTTGTTAATCAAGTAATACTAAAGTCATATCTAAACAAATTTAATAAATTTTAAATAATAGTAGATAAATTAGCTCTGGTATGTACCTTCAATTGAATGTTTTAGTTCTTAAATTAAGAAGAAGGAGTTAGGGCTGGAGGAATGGAACAGAAGTTTAGATGCTTGCCTAGCAAGGGCAAGGCCCTGAGTTTGATTCCCAGCAACACATAAAACTGGTCATGGTGGCACGTACCTATAATTTCAGCACTGAGGAGGTGCAGAGGCAGGAGAATTGCCCTAAGATTAAGGCCAGACTGGTCTACATAGTGAGTTCAGGACTAGCCTGGACTATAGAGGTAGACCCTGTCTCAAAAACTAACTAACCAAAAAAAAAAAAAAAAAAAAAAGGTTGAAGTGTTAATTTAATGCAGAAAAGTATTCTTTTCTGATATTAACCGGAAGCTTTCATTTTGCCCCAGTAGTGGTAAAATGATACACATAATATACACAAATATATATATATATATATATATATATATATATATATATATATATACACACATAATCTTGCCGAATAAGTTAAGTGACAATTGTTAGGTGATGAAAAGTTGTTTTAATTTTCTTAACATAGCCAACAGAATTCGCAAAGGTATAGAAACTGTTTTACACATATTGCTGAGATTTCTTCATTCACGATTATCAAATATATTGACAGAAATATGATCCTTAATTAGTATCCTTAATGCATTATTTCCTGGTGCTTTATTAAAGTACCTATAAAAATAAAGAAAAAGATGCACAAGGGAAATCCTTGTCATATTTTAAATCATTAAAAGAAACTATTTAAAAAATGTGTGAGTTTTACTTATTAGAAAAATAGGTGATATAGAAAAATAATTATAAAGATATTAAACCAAAAATGCCCTATGACAACAGGCATTAGTAATGAATAAATCTGTAATTAAGCATATTCTTCTCATATCTACTTTTGTAGGTCAACAGGGCATGGATCAATTTGGGGGTTTATTAGGACATGGGTTCATCCTATTAAAAAAAGAACTAATTTTTGCTATTGCAGAAATAAAATATTGAAAAGTTCATGTTACGTTTTTTTTTTTTTTTCACTGTACTATGTGAAGGCAATGTCACTGATGAACATTTGGCAAGTGAGAGTAACAATATGAGTAAAAAGTGAATACATTTGAGTCCTTTTTGAGCCATCATAATCTAAGATATACTGTATAAAAATCCATAAAAATATATTAAGAATCAAAGTGATTGCTCTACAATATAAAGTGGAGAATCTCATCAACAGAACAAGATTGCAAAAAAGAACTGAAATCAGGGGGAAAGGAAATGGGCTAACACTTAGGTAAAAATAGAACTGAAAAAGAATTTTCACATCAATGTTTCTGTAACATTTCTAAGAAAATAGCGAATAGCATAGTAAGAAGTGTTGGGACTCTCTAGAAAAATAACAAACTTGAATAATGGTTTCAAAGAAGAAAAGCCATTGCCTATTATCGTACCATTACAATGACTAAAATCAAAATTTGAAGCCATGAATTTGCATTAGTATAAAATAATTATCTTCATACCAGAAAAGCCACGAATAATGACCTATTTTCAATAAAACTAAATGTTAAATGAAAGGTTAACACACAAAGACAAGTTGTTTTTGCTTTTTATATCTTTATTACTACATGGAACTTGCAACGAATTTTATCTAATATATTTTAAAATCTATCTGAAAACTCTGATGTTTTCTTTCCGATGTGCTCATTATATCATTATGATTCCTATGTGTGAATACCGTGCATACTTTCTGAAAATGTACTTCACCAAAGTCAAAATTAGACATGAGAAAGAATGTAAGGATGAAACTGAAAGAAGCACACAGCAGAGAAGAGGGCACAAATTGGAAAATAAAGGCTCTCTGTATATACTTTCTCTTCACTAATCTTCAACTGCATACAATTTTTGAAATAATTTTCAAAAATAAGACATTTGTTGAAGATTAAGTAATTGAGGGTGTTTGAGTTTGCATCTGCGTCTTCAATTCTGTTTCACTAGTCTCTCTGTTTTTGTGTCAGTAACAAACTGTTTTTTACAACTGTTGCTTTATAGTACAGCCTGATGTCTGGAACTCTAATGCCTCCTGCCTTGGTCTTGTTGCTCAAGATTGCTTTGGCTATTCTTGGTCTGTTTTGGTGCCGTATGAATTTAAGAATTGTTGTTTCATGTTCTTTGAAGAAACTTGTAGGTAATTTGATAGGGATTGCATTGAATCTATATATCAGTTTAGGTAGTATAGTCATTTTGACTATATATATATATATATATATATATATATATATATATATATATATATATTTGCCTACTCAAGAGCAGGGGATACCTTTCCATTTTCTAATGTCTCCTATAACTCCTTTCTTCAATGTAATGTAGTTTTCTTTATATAGGTCCTTCACTTCCTTGGTTAGGTATACTCCTAGGTATTTAATTTTTTGCTGAGCCATTGAGAATGGAATTGTTTTTCTGAGTTCTTGTTCATTAAGTTCATTGTTAGTGTAGAGAAAAGCTATAGGTTAAGGGGCCAAATGCATACAATGGAAAAAGGACAGCCTGTTCAACAAATGGTGCTGAGAAAACTGCACATTCACATGCAGAATAATGAATAGTCACACACCTTTTGCCATGCATCAAAATCAAATCAAAGTGGATCAAAGATCTAGATATTAAAAGCAAAGCACTGAACCTCCTAGAAGACAAATTAGGCAAATATCTAAAAGACATAGGGGTAGGCAAAGACTTCCTTGACAAGACACCAAGAGCAAAAGAAATTATCCCCATTATTATCTAATGGGATCTCGTCAAATTAAAAAGCTTCTGCACAGCAAAGGAAGCTATCAACATTGTAAAAAGAGAACCAACGGACTGGGAAAAAATATTCACTACCAACAACTCAGATAGGCAGCTCATAACTAGAATATCCAGGGAGCAGAAGAAAAGCAAGCTTACCAAAGTAAAGGATCCTATTGAAAAGTGGGCAGATGAAATGAAGAGGCAGTTCACTCACAAAGAAGTACAAATGGCTAATAGATACATGAAAAGTTGTTCAACATCTATAGCCATAAGAGAAATACAAATCAAAACAATGCAAAGATACCATCTCACTCCAGAGAGAATGGCCGACAACAAGTCAAATAGTAATCAGTGCTGGCGAGGCTGTGGGGAGAAGGGAACCCTCCTGCACTGCTGGTGGAAATGTAAATCTGTACACTTTGGAAAGCAACATGGAGAGCTCTCAAAAGACTAGAAGTGAATATCCCCTTCAATCCAGACACACCCCTCCTGGGAATATATCCAAAAGAGGTCAAAACAATACATAACAGAGATATATGTATACCCATGTTCATAGCAGCACAACTAACAATAGCTAAAATATGGAAGTCACCAAAATACCCATTAACAGACCAGTGTCTACACACACTGCGGTATTTATACACAATGGAATACTATGCATCTATAAAGTCCAACAGCGTGGAGGCTTTTGCAGGCAAATGATAGAAACTTGAGAACTGCATGCTTAGTGAAGTGAGTCAGAAGCAGAAGGTGAAACATTGAATGGCCTGTCTGATATGAGAGACCCAGATCACAACTCTTATGGAATTTTAAATGAAAAACAAAGTGAAAGGGGTGGGGGGAGAGGAGTGGGTAGGAGGAGGGACAAAAGGAGTGTGGAAAAGTTTTTGTCACCTTTGCAAGATACATAGGTGCACAAAATGTTCTACTTCATTGTAAAATTTGAATTTTGCATTTATACATATCAATAAAATGGGGGAGAAAACCTAAAAGTATTTTGTACTTAACATTGAAAGACACTGTCTACACTGTCCACATATCTGTAGGAATAGACCTAATATTGACTTATTGAAAAAATAAGTCATTATTGGCTACTCAATAATTAAAAAACAGAATTGTATAGAGTATACACTTTTCTCTAATTTCTTAAATTCTTTTGTGCTTTATGTAATTGTGGCACAGACTTCATACTGATCTTTCCTTATTCCCCACTGTGTGCACAAACCCAAAGTCTCTGAGAGTTCTGAATTAAAAATATGTATTCTAATCAACTTTACATCATAGAATTTGACCATGTGTAGAGAGAAGGGGGCAGTTTTTTTAGTGAGGAGATTGATCATACGTAGCAGTAGCAGGCAGATGATGTAGAACAATGTTGTTATCATCAAAATAAGCTGCTTGTCCACATTTGTTGAAGTAATTGACCTATTTCTTTTGACGTTACTTTGCCAAGATGGCATTTAGAGTGATGAGTTTTCTAGCACAATCTAGTTTTAATTTCAGTAATGGAGAAATGTTTAGGAAATGATTTTAACTTGAAATATGTCACTGTGTTAAATCATTTCCCCTGTATAATTTTAATCCCTTATGTGAGTTATTTATAGAAACTCTTTTACAGGCCACAATGCCAAAATTCTCTAATATAACATTTGGGTTTTTGTTTTATTACCTAATTGATTTTCTTAAGAGAATATTGCTTCATTATACATAAAATGTAAGAAGTTTGTAATAATAGGTATTTATTTACTCCAATTGAACTCTGTGTTACTGTTTTCCTATCTATAACAGTATCTGTTTGTAATATATTCTTATAAGGGAATGTTAAAATTTTAATAATTAAGTATTCAGACATCCTGCAGTTAGAATAAGTATCCACACATCTTGCAATTAGAATAAGTTATGGCCTGTCACATGTATTTATGTCATTGCTCCTAATAATGACTTAGAAGTGGAAATTTTCATCTGTTATTATTTCTTCACCCTGAAGTATACCCTTACATATTTCTGAGGTGTAACTCTACTGTCTATAGCTCTTCTTAGATTTTCTTTTTCATTTTCATTCAGAATTTTTATATTTTTATCTACTGCAGCCATATGCTTTTTCTAAGTCTCTGAAAGTGCTTTGTAGCTTTAACAGATAATTAAAACATATTGATCATGTTGAAACATTTTTTTCAATCTTATCTATTCACTGTAGGTTATTTTTCTTAGTCGTACATATATAATTTATTTATTGTAGTCATTATTTCAAAAGCTACATGTTACAGATGATAGGGTATAGAGATTATCAATTCTGATTTTAATTTTTTTACACACGGTTAAATTGATTACTTTCTCATTACAGACTCATGAATTAACTCTTTATTAGAAATGGCCAGATTTAGTTTGATTACAGTTTTAGAATAATTTATTTGTCATAGAGAATATAACTAATCAGAATGTATGTGTTGTCTCCAAAATCTGTGGAAAGATTGTAGAGTTTACAAGTTCCTCCATCTCCAAGACCCATGGCATCATGGAGCAAGGGCTGAAATACCCTGAACGCTTCACCTTTCTATTTGCTTCTTTCCACTTTTATCTCAGTTCCTTAGTGTCTCTCCTACACTTTGTTTTAGTCACTTCCTTCTTGCTGGAAGAAACTACGCAGCAGTCACAATGACAAGGGGAGGAGTTTTTGTTGGCTCTGCTCTGCGGGGCGGAGTCCGTGGTTGGCCAGATACAAAGCAACGTGGCAGGACAAGACAGAGAACTGTTCACTGCATAGTGGCCACGAAGCACAGACAAGTGAGGACAAGCCAGGCATGAGGTGGCGTCCTTCTGAATCCCATCCCCTGCAGCCCGCTCTTCTGACCTCATTACTAAATGTGAGACATTTGTAGGACACCTTAGATCAAAGCAATTATAGGTAAAAACCATGGATTTGGTTGAGCTTATGTGAAGATTTAAGGATTACCCTCTGGGGGCTTTTTTCCTTTCAAGAGTTCTTTGAGTTCTAATTGGAAACCCTAAATTTCATCTGCAGATATTATAAAATTATGTGACTTAGGCATCTTTTTAAATTCTAGCCACTTGCATTGTATAGCCTAGGAACTTCTCGTGTAGAAAACTTTATTTTATCTGATATGAGACCTACTTCATAAGTAAAATCCTCTATGGCATCTACATGTATTTTGTTAACTTCTCAAAAACCTAAAGTTCTTCTTTTTAGTTAGTCATTTAGTAATTTTAATTGTTAGTGTTAGAGGATTTTTTCAAAGCAGCTATTCTACCATCAATGAAAGTGGGTTTATATATCTATATTTAAGATAATGAAAGTTACTCTGGCCTTTATTATAACATATTTTCATTTAACATAAAATAATATATAAAATATGGTGATGGCATCATTGCATATGCAAATCCAGAAAGATAATTGTATGGCAAAAATTGTGAATACAAATGAAGATGTTTGTTACCTATGAGTTGAGCATTTTTTTGTTTGCTTAATTCAATTAGAAATCATGTATAAACAAAGTGCAGTTCTTCCTGTAACCACCAGTTTATACCAGTTAATGACGAATATCTTCATTTGGCAGTGCAGACTATTGGTTTCTTTGGCCACCAGCTGGTAGATGACCTGTGACTGGTTCAAATTAATTCTGCTACATAGTTACATAGTTTCAATTCTTCTTTGTTCCTTTTTTATTCCCAGATACTCTTGGTCTGTATTCCTAGCTGGTACTGAATTCACTATATAGCCCAGACTGGCTTTGAACTCCAGGAAATCCTGCTGTTCCAGATTCCCAGTGCTGAGATTACAGATACCTATTAACATACCCAGAAAATCTTTATGTGACGCTGGGGGTTTCAACCCAGATCCTTGTGTAGTTTAGGCAAGCACTAAGCTATGCTCTTAGACCCATCATTTATGTTCATATGGTGGGAGTCTATCTTCTGGAGATGATAGTAGGGCCCAGAATCGTTGCAGCCTTTATGGTTAGCAGCAGGCCATTCGGTTTATAGATGTGTCCAGGCAAAAATGATGAGGCATAGTCAATAAAACTTCTAGAAGCCTAAAAGTATTCATCACAGCTTATATTGGGTTGGAAGGATGCATTTATTAATAATGGGCCCAGGTCACTCCCTCTCTGGTCTTAGTTAAGTGGTTTCTCCTCTGCTTCTTTGGCAGGAAAGTTTAGAGCAGCAGGAGTAGGTAAAGACAGTGGTGTCGGAACCCCAGGCCTGGAGTGTGTCCTCCAGGTAAAAACTGGGGTTGAGGGTACAGATTGAGACTGGCTGTCCTGGCTGTCCAGACTACTCTTGAGGTTAGAAAGATGTAAAGGGGATAAAAGGGAAGTGAGAGTGAGGGGTGTGTGACAGTGTGACACATTGCCCTCTCTGGCCACAGGGGGAAAGAGATGGAGACATGTGTCAAGAATGTTGATCGCCTCAATTTCACTGGGTCCATTGATGTTGTAAAAGTTTTAGCTGTTTATAGGATAGAAGGAACCTGGTTAAATAGTCACAGATGGACACAATAATTTGAAAACATCTTAAGGCTTCATAATTTATAACCCCATCATCTTATAAAATGTTTGTTATAATAAAACTAAATGGTTTAAAAATCGCATTAGGCTTGTTTTAAATCTTTGATAGTTATTTAATATAATAAATTATAAAAGTCTATTCAGATAAAATAAATGTGCAAAATACCTTCCAATAAAGCCACATTACAGATCCCTGGATAACATAATCAAAATGACCATCACTTGAACTTGTAGTTATTAAGTGCTTTCAGTATGCTAAGTTGAGCATTTAACACTAATAACTTTTTTTTTTAATCTAACAGAAGACAATCACATTAGGCCATTTGTCAAGTAAAGTGATAGTAATAACCTTTATTTCGATTGATATCTGTGAAAATTAAATGTCATAAAATATGCCAAGAGCTCTTAGAGTTGCCTGGTATCTAGAGAAGATAAAAGGCCCCCTCGAGTTGGTTCTACTGGGTGGTGTGTGGCACATGATGTGAGCTTTACCTTAGCACCTTAGCATGACAAAGCTGGGGTACAGCCTAGGTCACTAACAGAAAGACGTTGGAGGTGTTCAATAAATAACTAATAAATCTGATCATTCATCCAGTAGATGACAACCATGTGGTGATGGAAGGCCATTGAAAAATGGAAACAAAGAATGAGTAACAAAATATTGGTGATCACCCTATATGAAGAAGAGACAAAGCAGAAATCTTAAGTTTCTTAGATTTCATACCTGTACATGTGATGACATTAGAATGAACAGTTACAAGTGAAGAATGAAGTAGCTTGGAAGTAGGCAGATTTACTCTGTGTCTATTAAAAAGCAAATATCGAATTTAAATGTCAAGGTAAGTGTTCAAATTTGTTATTCTGAATTTGATTATTTTTGGAGTAAACAATTATTAGTATATGTTAGGATCTAGCAAATAATTGGTTAAAGAATATCAGAATTAAAGACAGACATATCCACTCATTGCAAGTAATTGCCTGTCGTACAAGATTCTTCTCTTACTCCTCAAAATTCATGAGGATCATTATTGTCACTGTTATATACACAGACTGATATCCATTAAATCTATATAACAATTGGCATAAAAATGTAGGTCTCAAGTAGTAAAAGAATTAGAGAATTATATAGATAAATTTTAAATGAACTCTGCAATAACAATAGGAAGGGAGATACAGAAATGTAAAAAAAAATCCAGATTTAAGAGAAAAATATTAGAACAAAAATTTTTGAGAAAAACTTCAAGAATAAAGTGAAATCTTAAGGTAAAAATCAAAAGATGGAGAATTCTTAAGTTGTAGCATGACATTTTTATTACATTCTATTTTATTACATAATAAATGCAAACTTTTTTATTCAATGATGAATGAAATACAGAGTCAGTTACATGTTAGTGTGAGTTACATATGACTTGGGGAATTTTTGCCTGTACAAATAATTTTCAACCACTTTTTCCTTCCCTCTTCCCCTCCTTCTTCTCCCGCTTTCAATGTTTATTCCCTCTCCTAGCAATTCATCACCACTCTTTTGACCTATCCCCTTATGCTAATGTCTTTTTACATGTGTATTTAAACAATCTTCTATGAAGGATATCAGTTGATTCTTGATATTTTATGGCTGGTTCACTTTGCTGAGCATTTTTGACTCATAATGACCCCAATTTATCTTGTAAATCCTTCATATCTGTCTTTCCTCATGGCTTCATAATATTCCAGCATGTGTACATACCACACTTTCTTTATCCATTCCTCTGCTTATAGGCATATGATTTTTTTTCAGGATTTAACAATTATGAATCGTGCTGCTATAAACACGAATATGCATGTGTATTTATGATATGGTGACTTTAGTTATTTCGGGAAAATGCCAAGGAGAGCTCATCTGCAAATCTGTGAAAATGTGATTCTAGAGTCTTAGTAGCTTATAACAACAAAGAATGCTCATTCAAAAATTTTTTTCTTAGAGACAGGGCCTTACTCTATAGCCTATACTGCTCTTCAACTCGCTATGGAGCCCAGGCTGACCTTAGACACATTGCAATTCTTTTTTTCTCTGCCTCCCTTGTAATGTGATTATAGGGGTGTGCCTCTGCACCCAGTTTTTAAAAGTGGTGCTGGGGAATCAAACTCCTGCACTTAGCTCTTGACTTACCACTTACTAGGCAAGCACTTTAACTGCTGAGCCATTCATCCAGCCCCATTTTTTTATTTCTTTGAATAAACTTCCCCAAAACTAAAAAGTAAGTAAATAAATAAATGTAACTCTTTTGTAGCAAAGATTGGTTGATTATCGCCTATATTTATTTAAAATCTTTTGTAGCAATAATGGCTATCAAGTATAATTATTTGGGAATTTTTCTATCAGTGATAGAAGAAGTATCATTTCATTGTTAAAATAAATCAAACAGAGGTCAAAATTGGCCCTCCATAATTTTTTTCACCCCTGCTAAAAAAGCTAAAATAATTAAGACTGTGTTCATAATGCAAAGTGATTTTTATTCTCACCTTTTCCTATATGACCGTATTAATTTATACTGTAACCACACGAAGAAAAAAACTAGAGTAACAATCCTCGATAATGTCTATAACATCTCGTTAATCAGTTCTATGGTGCAGAGTTAGCGGAAACATGCAGTCAGTCACTGTGATTGAGAACTCAGATTGAATATTTATTCAATGAATTTAACTTCTTTAATAATATGATGACAATTTTGTCAAGGCAAGGGCACCGTTTATGTTATCTCCACAGAATAGACTAAATAATACTAATTAATGGAAACTAATTTATGGTAAATTCTAAACAGATAAAACAGATATCTTTTTCATTAATAGTGGAGTGGAGCTCTAATGTAATTATGATTTTTTGATGACTGATAGAATTCAGACACTCCCTTGCCATTATTAATGTTCTTTCCATTTTCAAATGCCTAGAATGCATTATTCATATGAGAAATCAGAGTGAATAGCAGAAATGGACATTTTAGCAGAAGCCAAGAATTGGAATTTGTGATTTACAATGCACTAGCTGTCTGAGTCTCTAATCCTTTTACCCTAAGGAGCCAAAGAATAGCCTCATTACTCTGTATTTAAGCCACTTTGTTTATAGTTTTACAAATATTTAACAAACTAACCATTTTTCCATTTAAAGACACAAAAAGAACATAAATAATGGATGATGTTAGTTCTACATGGGGAGGCTGGTAAGCATTATTTGAGTGGTATAGATTAAAGTAATTTATATGGCATACTTTATGCTCATGTGACAGTGTCATATCATCCTTCATGCTCCTTATTCATTCCCAAAGGCGCTCATTTACAACCTCCGTTCTTTTATGAAATAGGGTGAAATACAAATACATAAAAATCTGCTAACAATTAATGATTTTAGAGATATAGATTGTTATGTCTTCTTAGGAAGATTATGAAAAATGAAATACAAGCAAATTATCAGGGGTTGCTTCCTGATTTCCAAATATAGTCAACAATACATTCACTTTTTGTTCTCTGTCACCTCTTTATGGGGACAAAAGCACCATCATAGAGGCTGGTGCTACAGAGACAAATAAATGCAACAAACACAAAGCAAATATAACAGGGAATAAAAGTTTTCAAAGAATGCTAGCAACGGTTGACATAACTATAAATGACTAATCCTAATGTATCAGTGTTACAACTCCTGAATCATTCACCCCTCCCCAGTTGGGTTTGTAGTGTCACACCCAAGTTTGGATCTGATCTCTTGACTGATGGTAAAGGTGACCTTAGGATCTCTCCTGAATGATTAATATGATAGGGGAGAAGGTAAATCCAAGAACTATTGAAAGTATAATTTTTTCTGCATATAGCTGAGGATAGATTGCAAATAATGAATCAATACACTGGCAAGAAAAAGGGTAAAATAGGAATTACCTGCCACAGTTCTCCATTGACTTGCAGAACCAGATCATTCAGTTGCCTAGTAACAGAAGCTGTAGGCTGTATCAGTAATTCTGAGAGTCAATAAATAAGAATCTTGGTGATTAGTTTAGAATAGCTGTAATGCTTGAGAAGTAACATTAAATTATTATATAAAAGTCTCAAATTATTAACTATACACACTTGCCCAATAACCTTAGTAGATAAATTTTATATCCAGCCCATAATCATTTTAAAAACACACATTCATTTAAAAATATTGAATAACCTCTTTACACGAGTTGTAGTCTAGACAGCAGAAAATCATGAGGAAAGCAGACTGAAAAACTTTCCTAAAATCTTGCTCTTAATCAAAATTAAGTTTAGTATAGATAAATTTTCAATTTTTCAATCGAAAGAGACAAACAGTGCACTACAGGAAACACAGGAAGTTTCTGACTGGGTGTTATCATTTGAGTGAAATTAACAACGAAGAAATTGAAAAGAATTTGCTCATTATGAAACGGCTCCAAATAGGGGCTTAAAAAAGAAGTAATTCAAACAAGCCTTAAAATGGAAAAATTAGCACATGAAGAAAAAACACCAATATATATCATAGTATATTTAAAAGAGGAGCATTATTTTTAGGTGAACAGAGTCAGAGAGGCCGTTAAGTATTGCCAAGAAGTCACAAATTAGGTTAGCAGGAATACAGAAATTGATGGAAAAAGTGTGACAGGAATTAAGGGGGAGATCAGGTACAAGGGACGAGGGTATGGAGAGCAGTAGCAATGAAGGAGATGAGAGGAAATTGGCCGTAATCGGAGACAGATATGACACAGCCTCGGAATTGCACGGACTTTGTTTGCAGAATATGGGACAGAGCACAGGGTTGGAGGCTGTGTGCGATACAGGAAGAGAGTTTATCTGACGAAGCGGTGCGATGACAAGGTAACTCAGGAGCCAAGAGAGGAAAGGGTGACATTCAGGGCGCAGGGAGGAAGAGAGATTTCTTCACTAACCTGTAGAGAAGACAGGACCACAGTCCTCTGGATTTGTGGAAAGAGGAGATAAGAGCTTGTTTTTGCTGCCATCTGTTTGCTCAACATAGGGAAATGACAAAGCACTAGCAGACAGGGAAGCGATGAGGAGGGAAGAAAAAACTTGAGAATAGATAAAGCCGCATAAAGTACTCCCCGAGGAGCGTGCGAGTGATTTTATGGCTTATACTAAAAGGAGAATACATTGCTGAGCCAACTAGAAGTTCATTGATTTTGTGAATGATAAAGTGCAAAGCATCCCTTCTGCCCCAGAGGTCAATTTGTCCAGCTGTGTTTTGTCTCTACCCGCGTCCCAACCGTGAGAAATGAAATGAAAGGCTAGGGTAGGTGAAAAACAGACATTTTTCTTCTACGACTTAAAAAAAAAAGAAAAGTACTCTATACCAAGCGGTATCAGTTTCATAGGATTGCCATAACAAATACACTAAGTAGATTACAAGAAAAATGTATTATTTCACATTTGTGGAGTTTGGAAGTAGAAATTAATGAGCAATGTCATGGTTTCTATGAAAGCTCTAAGGGGAAAAAAATCCTTTCTGACTCTGCTCTTGGTGCTTACATACGTTCCTTGCCTTGTAGAATAAAATCCCAACTTGTCTCATCTCTGGATTCATGTAGAGACCGCTTCTGAATATCTCTCAAATCTGTTTATTTTCGTACAATTAAGATAGTAGTGACTGTAAAACACTGCTGACTGGGGGGGGGGGGTACTTCATTCCAAAATATCTTCAGCCTGATATCCTCAACTAACAATATTAGCATAGACTTTATCTCCAAATTAAATCATGCCCTGAAATTCCAAGTGTACAAGAATTTTTAGGTCACTGATAAGCTCATTGCAATTGACTCAGGATTGACAATAATATTTATTGCTGAAGATACAGCTGATTGCTGAAGACCAGAGCGAGTCCAACTTGACTGGTATGACTGTGTGATGCACATTGAACTTAATCCACATTCAAATTCCATTTGTCTCCACATTTCTTACAGCATTCCCTGAATTTTTAACCTAACAGATTTGTTTCTGGTTTTTTCATATTCCTCTCTCTCTATTCTCCTTTGAAAGAATGCCTAGTATTTCACTTAATGCATTAACTTTACACAACTTACATTGTCCCTCAGCAACCACACATTAGGTAAAAATCTCTCATTACTTGTCTACACAATTTCCTCTTTCCCTTATTCAGCAATTACCTGACTTTCATTTTCCATTGATAATTTATGTTGTGATTACAATACAAAAATTAATAAAGGAATAGAGTCAAATATGTATCTATTTTTTAAAAAATTTTGTATTAAATTTTGATTTGTTTTGAATGAAGTCCTTTAATCCTTTGCTATAGAAATTGATTTTTCATTGTGTTTTCATGTTTTTATGTGACTGTTTACTTTTAGGATTTTGCATGGGTTTTATTCTAGTTTTTTTTCTATTGTTAAATTTTAATATGATATATAACTTAATGTTACAAATATTCATTATGAAAGGCAGAAATATTAGGTTCAATTGTATACCTTCATAAATTTTCTTCAAATTATTTTTGTTTCAAACTTCCTTTTTTTTCCTATTCTGGTGAATCTCAGATTTTTCTTTCAAAATTACTATAATCCTTCCTTACTCATTGATTTTTTTTTACTTCTAGATTCTTTTATGTCTTAAAATCTAAATAAAATTTGGAGAAATGTATGAATTTACATAAGTTCTTATTTTTCTAGTCTTCCTTCTTTGTGTTTGTTCTGTTGTTATATTTATCAAGCAATGGTGTTTGTGTGTGTGTGTGTGTGTGTGTGTGTGTGCAGGCTTAGGTGTGTATATGTACATAAGCAATGTGGGGGTATTGATTGACCATCTCTTTTATTATCATAGTATTTGTGTTCAAGTACTCTTGTTTCTATGTATTATAGATTTAATGATTGTAACACTTATTTTTCTATAACTTTAGAGTGAATTTCTAGAGTACTTACCTGAGGCATGAAAAAGTATAAAAGGGTCTGCAGCAGAGGAGATAATTGAGAAGAGATAGTTAAAAAAAAATAAAGAGGTATTGACTTTTGGCAAAATAAGCATCAGATATATCAAAAGTAGAGAAAATGAAAGATTAAGCAATTTTAAAAATTGATGGTGAAATGTTGAGAAGAGTCCACTTGAAGACATTTTCAGCTGTAAAAAATGGTACCATTGTACACTGGTCTGTAAGGGCTCAGAATTTGAAAATGAAGAGAGAATTTGTTAAAAACATATTAAGAAACATAGACAACTTTTCTCCAGTGAAGGCATTAAAATGCCCAACAACTATGTGAAAAGATATTCAACATGACTACTCATCAGCAAAATTGCAATTAAATCTACTACAGCATCCCAATGAGCATCCCAGTGGATTGGCTCTTATCGACCAAATAAGTGAACACCAGTAATAACTAGTATTTAGAGAAAATAGAATGACTGTACTCTGTTGGTGGGAATGTAGATGGAGGCAAGCTCAGATGAAAGGTTGTAACAATACCAGAAATATATCTACCAGACGAACTATCCTCCAGATATAAATGCAATGGACAGAAAATAACCAACTCAAAAACATACCTATATCTTTCTTGACTATTAATAGCCCTTAAGATATGGAAATAATCTAAGTTATAACTGAGTGAATCAAAAAATCAAAAAATCTGGTACACATTCAGAGAGTGATCAAAATATATGATGAATATTTAAGGAATGTGACTTTCAAATCGCAAACAAGGGTAAGATGGGCTAATAAAGCTTTCCAAAGTGGCCTTTAAAATCCTTTTTACCAGATTTAGTTCCATGCTACCTCTGGCTTTTGTTCAAAGTTTAAATGATTATTGAAGGTAAATATTTCAAATTACTTCAAAGCATTCAGTCATCTACAATATTGCAAGTAAAAATTCATGAAATACGATTTTCAGAACTGCGTCAGAAATGGCAAGATTTATAGGATAAGCATGCTCAAATGGGAGAGAGTATTTTTGAGGGGGATTAATGCAAATGTGGTTTTTATTCTAATTATTATAAAAATATTCACTATAGGTTTTGACTGTACCTTACAAACAAAGAGAAAATATTTTGTGAAAAAGAAAAGAAAACAAAACAAAAATGAAAAAGAAACTATTGCTACTTGGAAGAAGTAAAAAAAAGACAAAAGTTTTTTATTTGTCATTAATAAACTTGAAATAAATGTTAGGTTAACAAAATTAAAATAAGTTTTATAAAAATCCCCAACTTTTTAAGTTTGGTTTTATTGGCATTGTAAGGCAATTTGCCTCATTTTAAAATTTCAATATACATAAAAATTTCCTTTACATTCCAAATTACCACTATTAGATTTACTTTCTAATATTTGAATGTATGGAAATGCAGATACTACATTTTAATAAAAATTTAAATGAGCCATTTTAGCATTATGTACCAACAGAAAGTGATGGAGAGCAACTTTCCATTTCGTATTGTGTTCATGATTTATTATACTGCAACCACAAAAAGACCAAATGCATCGAGTTGGAAACAGATGTCTCACTGTGTGAGTTCACAATATATTGGTGGGTTTCTCATAATGAACTCTGAGATGATGCTTTTCAGTCAGACAGAATTAAAAAAAAACAAGTCCAATAAATGTCTGTCTAGGAGAAAAAAATGAATTAGTGCAGCTGTGACCGAGGTCAGGATTATTCCTAATATTCACAATTAATTTCTGAAGCACAGCTTGTATACAACATCACCAGCTGCTCCAAGAACAAATATATGCGCATTTTGGCAACTGCAGATTTTATGATTTGCTCTACTCACATGAAAACTAAGAGGTGAATTTGTCTTGCATGTTTCTTTTGTTTGCTTTCTAGTATATGCTCTATGGTGATAATGCTTGTTAGCACACGAAGTATAAACGAGGCTGAATTCATAAGAATGTGGGGCCTCAGCCACAAATGGGTCTCTCTTGAATTAAGAGGTAAGTCTGCATTAAAATTTACATAAATTGTACAGAAACGGGTCTCAATGTCTCTTTGTCTCTGTTGGGAATCTCAGTAAAGATATTTTTAAATTTTATTTTGTTAATTTATTTATGTTCTGACTTTTAAGTGTGTACATCAGGGTAAAGTCTCTGATTTCAGATTCCCATATAAATGGCTTAAATCTGAAATGAAAGACATTATTTTGAGTATTTTTAAGTGAAGGTGAACACCTGGAAATTATAAAATTTCTTATACAAGTTCATACTTTTCCTCTTATTCTCAATTTCGTTAGAATTGATTTTTATAAGTCCCTGCCAAGTGACTGAAGGAGAAAGCAGAAATCTATTGAAACCCCCAATGCTGAAGACAAACCACTTAAAAAAAAAAAAACTTTAGTAATACTTCTTGAGTTCTATTTAAGTACATTTGAAAGGAAGTCAACTTATACAACTTATAAATTTACCTATTCCATAATATACAAGGGATGTCAATAATATATAATGCATGTTTAAATGAACAGTATTAGAGTAACAGACATATTGTCATCAATACACTTTAAAATATTCCCCACTCTTTACACAATTACTCCATCATTTACTCCCCATTTTATTGATATGTATAAGTGCAAAATTCAAGGTTTACAATGAAGTTGAGCATTTTGTGCACATATGTATCTTTTCAAGGTGACAAGGACGTTCCCTCTCTCCTTTTGTCCCTCCCCCTACCCACCCAACCCTCCCTCCCTACTCCCTTGGTTCACTTTGTGATAGTTGTGATCTGGGTCTCTCATATCAGAGAGACCATTCGGTGTTTCACCTGCTTCGGACTCACTTCACTAAGTATGATGTTCTCAAGTTTCTTCCATTTTCCTGCAAAAGACTCCAAGCTGTTGGACTTTATAGATGCATAGTATTCCATTGTGTATAAATACCACAGTTTGTGTATCCATTGTTGTGTTGATGGGTATTTTGGTTTCTTCCTAAGATACCATCTAACTCCAGAGAGAAAGACCTGTATCAACATGTCAAATAGTAACTAGTGCTGGTGAGGCTGTGGCGAGAAAGGAACCCTCCTGCACTGCTGGTGGGAATGTAAATTCGTACAACCACTCTGGAAAGCAGTATGGAGAGCTCTCAAAAGAAAGGAAATCAATATTCCCTTCTATTCAGCACCACCCCTCTGGGAACATTTCCAAAGAGACCAAAAGAACACATAACAGAGGTACATGTATATCCATGTTCATAGCAGCACAATTAACAATAGCTAAGATACTCCAACATTTTTGCCACCTTCTGAAAATCTTTGTTGGGTTATGTCTTTATGACGTATGGTCAAATACACAGTGAAAGCTGTGCTAGTGCCATCAGAGAAAAGTCAGGCTCATAGGATCAATAAGGTGTGTGTCTGCTCACCTTAATCGCTGGGTGCAGCAGAAATCCTCTTTGGCCTTTTCTCAAAGTCAACGTGACCTTGAAAGTTAACGTTTTGAACCAAGTAGCACACAGAAGCAGCTATGATGTCACAACTAGAAACACAGAGATTTCAACAACTGCGTCAGAAAGCTGCAGGAAGGACAGAATGTGTATTTTAAACAGAGGATTCTGAGGGACACTGATGGCAACTATAGTTCACTATATTTATAAAATGTATTTATTCAGTTTAAGTTATTCATATAATGTAGATATCAGTCCTCAGTCTGAGGATAAGCAGGCACAATTTTGCTTTCATTCTGTAGACTGTCTTTTTAAACTGTTGATTACTCTGTTGTGAAGGTTTTAATGTTACATTTTAGTTGTTGTTTTTCTGTGTGGAAGATCATGTCACATGTGAGTAAGGATGTTTTGACTTCTTTCTTTCCTGTTTGTATCATCTTATTTCTTTTCTTAACTGTGCACTCCTATTTTAACTACTACTTTGAGCAGGAGTGTTCAGAGTGGCCATCATTGTCTTCTTTCTGATTTTAGAAGAAATGCTTTCAGCTTTTCTCTATTTTGATTTGGCAGTGGCTTTGTTACATGGCTTCCAGTTTGAGATAATATCCTTCTACATCTGCTTTTATGGAATTTTTACCATTCAAAAATAGTTAATTTTGAATAAAGACTTGTCCGTGTCTATTAAAATAATTGTGTGATTTTATAATTACTTCTATTTATTACATTCATTGTTATAAACATTTAGAAACACTCTTGCTTCTCTAAGATGAAGTACACTTAGTTGTGATGTGTCATGTTTTTAATAATTTCTTCATAATCTTTTTTGCAAGTACTTAGTGGAACAAGTCTGTGGTCCCAGCAATTGGGAGGGTGAGACAGGAGGATTGCCATGAATTCCAGAGCAGCCTGGGCTAAATAGTGGGTTCAGGCCAAACCATAACTACAGGGCTAGAACCTTAAAAAAAAAAAAAGAAAACAAAACAAAGTAGTGCATTGTTTTCTTTTAGTCTTTATTTGGTTTAAAAGACCATATCAAAAATTAAGAACTAAAATAAATAGACATTTCTCAAAAGAAAAAATGCAAAGAGCCAATATAAAATGTGTTCAACATTTTTGGCCATTACAGAAATGTAAATCAAAACAGCACTCAGTTTCCATCTTATTAGAGTAAGAATGACTGCCATCAGAAATAGAAAAAAAAAATGATGTTGAAAAAGGTGTGGGGAAAAATGAACTCATTTACATTTTGTGTGGGATAGTAAATTAGTACAAAGTATGGAAATTAGGATAGTGATTCTACATGACAGTAATAACAGAATTTTCATTTCATATGTCTATAACTTTTCTGGGTATTGTCTCCTAAAAGTTAAGGTTATATTGCATTAATACAAAGGTTATAGAAGCATAAAGCCTTGAGTTCAATTCTCCAGCACCACATAAACACAATATAGTGGCACATATTTGTAATAGCAGCTCTAGGGAGGCTAAGGCAGAAGGATTGCTGTGAGGCCAGGGCTCCAGTTGCCGTACAGAAGTGTCACAGGCAATTTGGGGTGTACCACAGAAGTTTATTTTCTAAGAGCTCTAGAGGTTAGAAATCTCATACTAGCGTTTAAGCAGGATGCAGGTTTTGTAAAGCCTCCCTGCTTAGCTTGTAGGTGGCCTTTTTCCTCTATACCTTCTTCCTTCATAGGCAGGTGTGGGTTTCCGACTCCTCTGGCAAGATTATCAGTCAGATTACTTCTGAAAAATTTTACTCCAAGTACTGCCACATTCTTTTGTGCTTCACTATGATTGTATATGGAATATTTATGCCCCAAAGAATTACTTTACAGTATTCAATAAAACAGAATATAGAGTTTTTAGGACAAACTTGTTTGTTCCTACTATACTCATATTTATAAACTATTTGGTTTTAATATTTTTATTGCTTTGATTTCAGTTCATGCCTTTTCCCAATTCGATACTCAGTTACTTGCTACTTTAGTCATTACAAAATGTGCAATGGTGTTACGTCATTTTCAACTTCTTAATAACAGAGTTACGCTGACTTTTTAAAACTCATATTTTAAAGTGGTTTGTTCATTTGCTTGATTATGTTCACGATTTTATCCTTAAAAGTTTTTAGTGATTCAGTCCGTAACGAAATCCTTATTCAGCCATCTGGCCCACTTGGCCCCAACTGATCAATCAACTTCCTTTATGTCGAATTCCGTTTCGCAACATTCTCCTTTCCCTACCATGCTCACATTTCAAGACCTTTTTATTGGGTTTTTCTAAATACCATGCATGGTCTTAGTTACACCTGGAATGAACTTCCTCAGGCTGTTAACTTTTTTGATTTGTTCTTATCATTCAGATTTCAGTTTTTGCATTTTCTTTTCACACACACACACACACACACACACACACACACACACACACACACACACAAATACCGGGACCTCACTGTCACTCTGACTTTCTAAAATTCCCAGTCACAGTCTATTAAGCCTCTAAAAATTCCTCTTTGCCATTATTTATTATCTAATAGAATGTTTTATAATGTTTTATAAATGAAAGTTTTTATAATGTCTGAAATGCTATATATATCTGCATGGTCCCATAAAACAGCCATTAACCACAGATGTCTAAAAAAACATTTGAAAAGAAGCTCATGAGAGTACAAAATCATATAACTTTATTTATGTTAAGTAAGTAGCTGTAGGTAACTTGTGGTTTATTTATTGGGAAGCACTATTCTGATTACTCCAATAAATCCAAAATTAAATTTATGATAAGAGCTTTTTGTGTAAAATGTGATACTTTATAACATAACACTTATTCACATGTGTCAACAACAACTATAGAGTAATTTATTACATGAATAAAAAAATAAATTATGGACCATAACATCTTTTCATAATTTGTTACTGTGACATATCACACATGAGTCCTGATTTATTTAAGATCTGTTCTACTTTTCTTCTTTCTACTGATTGTCTTCACCGGGATTGGAATAATCTTTCCTTCATTTTTTATACATTTACATACTATTGAGACATGTTAATTTTAAGTTATTATTAATTAACACCAGTCCCTTCCCAAATATTTATTCTGTATTTTATTAATGTAACATCCATGGGACAAGGAGTTTAGTTAATGTACTTCTGTTACCTAGCTCACCTGTGACTAGGAAGCTCCCCTCTCAGCTGTTGGCCTGTACTGTCACAAAATTAAAGTTTTATTTTGTTATGTTAATGGATACTCCTAAGTTAAAAAGAAAAAAAGTCCTTGAATGGGTACTTGATACTACTTTGATATATATATATATATATATATATATATATATATATATATATATGAATATTAAGAAAAACAAATCATATCATCAGGATAATTTTCTCCCTAGAAAGTCTTATTTTCCATCTAACTTTCATTTTACTCTAACAGTTGGACTTAAAACATTTACAATTGGCCAAGAATGAAGAAGTAAGATGGAGAGAAATGTTGACTCTGCAACAACCCTTGGCCTTTGGGCAAGCATGACTCTCAGGACAATGCCCGAAGAACAGCCTCGTCCTCGCGCCAACCCTGTGAGCTCTTTCTCAGTCGCGCAGGTCAGCTTCTCCTGCGCACGAGCGTGGTGACCTTTGCCTTTCACACTTTCCTTCATAGACTCATGCCGACTAATTCCTAAAGAAGCAAAGTAAATTTCCTGAACAATTAAATGATTTATTAATGCCATAGATTTGCAGAATGTCAACAGAAAAACTGCATTACGGAACCCTAGCAAATTCAAAAGTACTTATGACTGCAATTATGCACTTACAAACCACATAGATCCATTGTTTGGCTTCTTTTGAATTTTTGACTAGTTTCCTTAGAACAATTAGAATCAAAGTGCTGCCCATATTATCTGTTGGCGTGTGTCTAGTGCCTAGGGACGTGAGCTGGGCTGCTGCACAGCCAGACCTGGAAATGCATGTTTCTTTTTTTTCCATTATGCCTAGAACCAGTTGATTTTTTCTAATGTTTTGAAAATATGGTTCTGTGATCAAAAGAATATAAAGAACCAATTGTCTCCTTTACATTATGTCTTATAAACACATGTTATTCATCTGATCTTTACTACTCTTATTTAGGATTTTATTATGATAGTTTATTTTACCTCTAAATACCTTAATTTATTGCAATAATATTAAGTATACTAAATACTAATGTTTTTGTCAACTTTACTATTCAGAAAATATTATCAACATGTATGGATACATTATATATATATATATATATATATATATATATATATATATATATATATATGTAGATAGATAATAGATAAATAGGTACATATGTATTTAGAAATATATTTTTCCTCACATTTTATTGATATGTATACATGCAAAATTCAAGTTTTACAATGGAGTTGAGTATTTTGTGCACATACATATCTTGTCAAATTGACAAGGGCTTTCCCACTCTCCTTTTGTCCCTCCCCTTACCCACCCCACCCTCCCTCCTCCCCCACCCTACTCCCCTCTTTCCCTTTGTCTTTCATCTTAAGTTCCATAGGTGTTGTGATCTGGGTCTCTCATATCAGAGAGACCATTCGATGTTTCACCTGCTTCTGACTCACTTCACTAAGCATGATGTTCTCAAGTTTCTTCCATTTGCCTGCAGAAACCTCCATGCTGTTGGACTTTATTGATGCATAGTATTCCATTGTGTATAAATGCCACATTTTGTGTATCCATTGGCCTGTTGATAGGTATTTTGGTGCCTTCCATATTTTTGCTATTGTTAGTTGTGCTGCTATGGACATGGGTATACATATATCTCTGTTATGTGTTGTTTTGCTCTCTTTTGGATATATTCCCAGGAGGGGTGTTGCTGGATCTAACGGAATATTTATTTCTAGTCTTTTAAGAGATCTCCACACTGTTTTCCAAAGTGGTTGTATCGAAATACACACACACACACACACACACACACACACACACACACACACATATATATATATATATATATATATATATATATATATATATATATTGAACAAATGTGTGTGTGCACTTCAAAATTTCAGGAAGTGTATCATTTTTGGAACATATATGAAAAGATTTTATAAATAAAATGAAAAAGTTTGATACATTTGGATGTAGAACAAAGCACACTTAAAGATAGTAACACTTTATGTTATAAATTGATCTGGGTAATATATTTAAACATAGAACTCATGAAAGGATTTGTGCCAAAAATAATTTCCAAACAATAATGAGACAATATCAGTCAGAAAGGAAGATGTGTGGAGGATGGGAACAGACGTTTACGAGAATAGGAAACCCATGCAGCCTATTAATGTACACAGAGACACTCCCTCCAATCATAAAACACAGCTGTCGTTTCCATTTTCCATTTTATGCTAACTTTCTTTGTTATTGAATGGTATTTTCACAAACCACGTAAGTTTACTGGCTTGCAGTTCATGCTCAGTCACAACCCTTTTATGTCAGACAGTTTCACCCATTTAAAACTTCATGTTTAGCTTCTGTTCTATGGCATCATTTAACAAACTTGTCTTACACACCTGTGTCCCCATCAGCAAGTCAATCCTAGATGAAAAAGAATGAATAGGACATGCTCCCTGTTACCCTTGACCTTGGAGTGTTTATGGACCAGAGAAAAAAGATGGGAATGTAATGCATAATTTTCAATATCAACTTGCTCGTGCAATCATTTTATCAGATTAAGGGAACATATCAACAATTTTGTGAAACCTCCTAGGAATTTGTCTCTCAGTTTTCACAGATAAGGCTGATGCCAAGGCATACGGCTCACTATTAATTCCTACATAATTTTGATGGGAGGGGACACTTATGGCAAATGTTATCTTTTCTCTGAAAAGAAAAAAAGCAAATAAGATAGAATTAATGAGGTATGTTTTATTATTAAAATGTCAAATATATACCTTTAATGTAAAAGGTATGAGGTTTAAAAAAACTAACAATTGCAAAGATGGCTGGATTAATAAAAGCATCTTGTTAGGAATGAGAAAAATAGGATTTGAGGATGATTGTCCTGTGACATCTGTCACTTCATTGATCACCAGGATTGATTTGGCTGATCTGGCTGGCTTGTCAGGTGTCCCCTCCGTCCCGCACGGCTCCATGTGCTCTCTTCCTAAAACTGCCTGCTCAGTTGAAGAGGATGGTCTTCCTTGCTAGAGGAGGGTTATTCAGTAGTCAAGGGTATACGATCAACTGTGATCCCCTTCCGGGACCCACCAATAAGCTCTCAAGAAAAATAAAAATATTAAGAAAATCAAACAATAATGGATTCTTTGTTTATCCTGATGTATATAAAAATTATTTTTTTTTCTCTAAAGGAAATTGGCCATCAACATATATAAATCTTATTTCAATTTAAATAGAAGTCATGAAAAAAGAAATGGTAGAAACTGTTAAAAATCGAGCGATGTTAGGCTCTGTAATGCTAAAATAAGTAATTGCTTGCCTTTGATGAATTAAAATATCAGAAGAAAAAATGAAATCTTATGTAATAAAATTTAAAAAATTTATTGAGTAAAGAGAAGTCAGGGACCATACTGATAGGCTATGAGATTCATTTCCTGATTGAAGAAATATCTAAGTATGGCCCTATTTTTATTATTGCATAAAAATGAATTAGACACTATTTTCATCTCCTGGAAACCGTATATAACACGAGGAAGTCTTGGAAATTGTCTATTTTATTATCATTTAGTTGTACCCATTTAGCGTACATTAATAGTGTGAATATAGACATCTTCCAACATTTGTGAATATATCCTTAAATGAAAACATTCTCAAAAGGACAAGAACAGGTGTTAGAGGCATAATTCAATCATTAGACCCCTTATGTGGAGAGCACAAGGCCAGAGTTTGATCCCCCAGCATCGCAAAGTAGCTGAACATGGTGTTGTATGCATGTAATCCCAGTACTCAGGAGTCGGAGGCAAGAGGATTAGCATGAGTTCTAGGCCATCCTGGGCTACGTAATGAGTGCAAGATCAACCTGGTCTCCAGAATGAGACCCTGTCTGAAAAAAAAAAAAAGAATATAAGTACAATGTTTTTGGAAAAATATTCAGAAAACTCTTTACAAAATCACTAATTATGTAGATTAGATTAGAGATTTTGATTAGAATTTACATCAGATTTGATCTTGTTTTTAGTATTAATTATTGAATATAAAACATTTATTTTTAATTCAATAACAATGCTACTAACACTTCTTTTCTTCTAGATATAGCACTGTTGACTGTGTGTATGTGTATGTGAGTCTATTTGTATGTGAAAGTTTGTGTGATCAACAAATATTCTCACTTGAAAAATCTTGTAGTGCATTACCTTCCTTATCCCCCCCAAATAGACATGCATAAGTGGTAATCCTAGGGAAAATTAGTTGAGTATAGCATATTATAAAACAATTGACTGTTAGCTAAGTACTCCTACATAAATAAGCACATTTTAATAATATTTATAATATTTAAGTTGGGTTACTGAAAATACTAATTAAACATTGGAAAATATGTAATTTTTTTCTT
Source organism: Ctenodactylus gundi (assembly GCA_004027205.1). Lineage (NCBI taxonomy): Eukaryota > Metazoa > Chordata > Mammalia > Rodentia > Ctenodactylidae > Ctenodactylus > Ctenodactylus gundi. The sequence continues at coordinate 433,893 of PVKB01001325.1, forward strand.
CCAACCCAGTGTAAGCAATTCCCATACTTTCCTTCCTAGTCTGTTAGACTTCTCTCTCTCTCTCTCTCTCTCTCTCTCTCTCTCTCTCTCTCTCTCTCTCTCTCTCTCTTTAGGTTATCAATCTGTACCCAAGCTGGTCCTGAACTCACTATGTACCCAGGCTAGCTTTGGGTTCCCAGTAAACCTCCTGCCTCAGCCTCATGTGTGTTGGGATTAAAAGCATGCGCCACCATTCCCAGCTTTCCTTGGTGCTGGGGAATCAGTCTAGGGGCTTTGTGCTTGCTAGTCAATCTCTTTCACTGCTGGTCCATTCCTCCATCCCCTGTTCCACTCCGCTTTATTATACTTTATCTCTGTCTTGACACTAAGTCAAATTTACGAAAGCCATTTGGCCTCAAATAAGAAGCAAAATCTTCCAGGCCTTTTACTAATTTACTCAGCTTTCAACTGATTTAGGCTTCCACCTTGGTTATTTTTTGTAGTTTTCATACGTTTGACGATTTGTCAGTTACAGGAACTCAGATTTTCATTGTGGGCACAATTGTCTAATGATCATTTGGTTGCCTGAAAAAACTTCTACAAATAACTCGATTACAAATCCAAAGAGCAAAATAAACATGAAGCTCTTTCTATAAACAAAATGATGCCTATATTTGGGCATGTTTCTCTCTACACTTCTAGTACTAAATTCTGTTTTTTCTAGTCCTAAACTTTGTATTAGTGCTAATTAATCTCCATTTTACCTAAAAGTTTAATCTTACATATCAATGTGATTCATATATAAAGTAGCAGAAAACTGCTACTTGGATGTAAGAGTCCCTTGTGACATGTCATAGGTAACAGGAGCAGTATTCATTCCCATGGAGTTGAATATAATGGTGAGAAAAGTATGCATTTTTTAAATTTCACTAACTTTTCAGTTTTAAAATAACTTTATTACAACATATTACTTGCAGTACTCTTCTGCTACCAAATAGAAACTTTTTTATTTGAATTGAGAAGAAAAAGTCTGTTTCTAAAGATTCCACAATACCATATAAGGAGAATTAGGGAGACAAGAAGTTAGTTTAAGAGGAAGTGCATAAAGATTTCATTTTTTGAGAGATTCACAGTCTAATTCAAGTAGGTCGATCCACCATTATTTTTTTATCTCTTAATCAGGCACATTTTGCATTTCTTTCCAATTTAAGCACATCTATAACTTTTAAGGTAATGAACTATAGTTACAACTTGTCTGCAATGCAAAAAAGAGACAGACTTTCCAAATCATTGGGTCTATTTGGGTAACTTAAGTCAATTTAATTTGTGCAAAGCAGATCTCCCTATCAGGGTTTTCTGCTGCAGGTCTTTTAATTCCCCTGCAGGTTTTTAACTCCACGATAATTTTTTTGTAATTAAGAGTTATGTGCCTAATGACATAAAGCTCTCCAAGCAAAGTGTGGTTGCCCATACTACTGAGAGCAACCTAAGCATTTTCTCTGAAAGAAAGGCTGCATTTCCCAGTTGAGACCAAGAACACTAAGCCTCCCTTTACAGTAAATATGACCTTTCAGACCTATAATTCACCCGGTACATGAGCAAAGGTTTGCACTTGACACACTCAATAAACAATCTTATATTGTTGAAAGGTTTCAGGTAAGCTAGAAAACTATACAAAATTTACACTGCAGCTATATTGACGTTTTCTTCTTCTTATTTTAGGTACTGCTAGTGTAAGAAATGTCTTTCATAGGTAAAGGTTTAAAGTTGAAAAAAATAAGCCTAATATATAAACAGTGCAGAAGTTCCCTGTTACTTTGGTGTGTTTTATTAAAAGGCTGATTCCTGTTATTAATATTATTGCACAGAAGAGATGGAAGCAGATAATTGCAGCCTTCTTAACAAAGGAACATTAGAAGACAGAAAAAGACTTTCAAATCTTTGTTCTCTAAACAGGAACATTTGAAAGGCAATGACTTAGCTACTACCCAGGCATGGTAGTCTCTGGGAGAGTTCTCGAACACTCCGGAAGGCTACAGTAGCCTAGCAAAGCACACAATCTCAGGATGTTTGCCTGGGTAAGCATAGGAGGCATTTTTGCTGTATCATCACACTCTAGACTGGTATAGTTAGGCGCCAAAATGTGTTTCATTAACCATAACTTCTACCAAAGAAGAAAAACAGAGAGTATAGGAAGATCCTTGCACCCTCAGCACTGGAGACTCCAGCAGCCCTCAGCTGTGGACGGCTGCATCTCATGCTGCCAAGGATGCCAAGCCTCACCAAATAAGAGACCAGTTGATGGCGCAGCCCGGAGTCCTCAGTAGCTAGTACCTGCCTGTGAAGCCAGGGACCCCGCGGTGGCAAAGCACACACCTCTGAAGCACACACGGAACACTCTCATTGCTAGTCTTTGCTCCGTTCTTCCTTCATATACTTACTCACCTTAGGTCTCAAAACAACACATCTAAGAAAATAAAAATGACTGAAGCAATTTCTCTTGACAATATGTAATTCAAAGAGAAATCAGTAATGGTAGACAGCCAAATGTTCAATAACGCTTGTATTTAACAGCATACCCTTAAACAACCATTGGGTCACCCAAAAAAAAGAAAAAAAAAGAAAGAAATGCAAAGATATTTTAAAACACATTCTTGAGAAAAACAAAACATCAAAACTTCCAGAAAGAAACGCAGACAGTAGTACGAGAGAAATTTATAGGCAAAAATATCTACATTAAGAGTCTTAAATATACTAATTTCACACCTTCAAACACTAGAAAGAGAAGATACTAAGCCAAAGTTGAGCAGAAAGGGATAATTAATATTAAAAAGTGGAATGAAATAGAAAATAAAAAAAATATTTGATAAGATTGAAAGCTGTATTTTTGAATGACACAAAACAACAAAACATTAGCTACATTAGCTAAGAAAAAAGAGAGGTAACTTAAATAAATAAAATTAAAGATGAAGGAGAAGATTATAGAACACTTACCTCATTAGCAAAGTGGATTATAGAGTAAAATTGTGAACAAGATCTGTGGGGAACCGGCTGTGGTCTGGTTTCACTCTATATTTGTAGAATGGTAAAATACTAGCTTTTAAGGCTCTAGTTTTCTCTGAATGACTCCATTTTATAAAACAATGATGTGCTCCATTTTGAGCACATTTGTTGAGGCAGATGATGCTATAACTTATGTGTACAAAAATAGAGCCACCACATGTTGGACACATGCAATATACTGGAAAAAAACCCAGCTGCACAGCATAATTATAAGGCATAAACTGACTGAAAAAAAATGTCCCCAATCAGCTGAGGGTCCTTTGGCTTAATTGAGATAGAAGCCATTAGTCTGTAAAGTTCAGGTCTGCTATGCCCTGATGCCAACAGTCAACACCGGAAGATGCTGCCTGTCAACAGTAATATTTCCATTTAGTGATTCTGGTGCCGCCTGTCACCAATGTGCGGCAACAGTTTGTGCTGGACACTTTCAGATAAGCCTTCTTCCTGCTGTTCTGTTCTCTACGCATGCTCACTATAGCTGTGCAGTTCCGGCTTGGTTTAGACACTGACCAGAAGCTATGTTTGGTCCTGGTTTTCTTCTGCTGTTGGCCTTTGGAGATTTTCAAGACTAGTAACCCAAAAATCTTTTTAGGTATTTCTTTGAAAGTGCCTATTCTGTTCACACAAGTCAGAATAAGCATCCTGAAATAGATAAATAAGGAGCAGATTTATAGGACCACTAGGACAGGACTGGATTTCAATAGGACCTGTGTGGCAGCTAGACAGTTCACACAGAGAGACAGCCCAATTAGACCAGCTCTAGGAAAGTTAGAGGAATGCTACACCTCTAAGAAGGCCTGTGGTTGGCCCAAATTATAGCCTACTAATTTATTTTATCTTAATTCTGCAACATGTCTCAAATTTGAGCCAGGCAACAATCTTCTGGAGCTGATGTGAATTGTCCAAGATGATGGCAGTTTTCTGTTTTGATTGACAAATGTTATCGGAGTTAATTTTCATTATCAGGACCAAATACCTAACATCTACAACATAGGAGAGAAAAGACTTATTTTAACTCGCAGTTTCAGAAGTCCTCAGACCATTCATGGGTGACTGTTGATGGTGGAAGCACTTGGTGGAGGCACAAATGGAGGAAAACTGTTCACAGGCTGATAGACAGGAAGCCAAACTGGTAAGGAAGGGCAGAGTTAGCATACGTCCTTCCAGGTCATGGTCCAGTGCTCTGTCCCTTCCAGATCAGGCCCCTGCATCCTACTTCTAGGTCAAGTCCAATTGATCTGCTCACTCCTGTTCAAGCCCCAGTACTCTGCCTTTTCCAGCCAGGATCCAACTCTAACAGCAAGTGCTTCCAAATGTTTCTCACTACATGCAAATATATAAGATTTGGGGGTATATTCCAGATTCAAACCACACCAGCTGCTGTGTCCCAAAAGCAAATGGTAGTCAAGTAGATAGAGTGATAAGGAAGCCAGCTTTGTGGGAATATTATCAATGAAGAGTGACAAATTTCTCAGAAATCCATGAGTATATTAAAAACAATAATATGCAAGTTGGTTAAGTCAATAAGAAGTTTTTAAAGTCATATTGGCATTTTTACACAAACTATTATTTGAATAAAAGTTCTCTGCAAAATAATGTCTGCATTTTTGGAAATTTGAAGTTAATTTTTGGATCTGAGAAAACATTTACAAAAATGTTATGTGGAAAATGGCATGTTCATATTCTTCCTTAATGCTCATTTAATTTTTATCTTTTATCTTATTGACACTCATTAAAACAATGAATTAGCATATATATTTACAGATTTTTTGAATACTATTATATATTGGTAATATATATGTAATTAATGTCTAAAGATTCTAGAATTAAACATCCTGGAAAACAATGATTCTTACATTATTTAGGCTTTTTTGGGGACAGAGTCTAACTCTGTAATCTATGATTAAGTAGTTTTATAAATACCATTGACAAAAATTGTGAGATGGTTTATTATAAATTTATGAATAAATTTGAGTATGAATCTATCGCTATCTATAGACATCTATATATTCCTCCATCCTACCACTCTACCTTTCTTAATATTGATTTAGAAATTGCAATGTGACTTAATACATTAATACTTTTTTTTTTTTTGCCAGTACTAGGGATTGGACCCAAGACCTTCATGCTCAGCGACATCTCTAGTCTTTCTTCCTTCTCTCTCTCTCTCTCTCTCTCACTCTCTCTCTCTCTCTCTCTCTGTGTGTGTGTGTGTCTGTGTGTGTTTGTTAATTTTTCATTTGAGACACAGTATTGTTGCATTTCACATTCTTTAAGAGTGCTGATCTTACACACGTGGAGCACCACACCCCGCTTTCTGTATTCTTTTATATGTGAATATTTGCAAAACTATCGTGGAACTAAATTTCTAAGTGTGAAGCAAATTACATAATACTGAACTGGAGATGGAACTAAAGTTTAAGTCTCTAAAACTTTTATGTAATATGTAAATTATTTATTTACCTGTAACAAAAGTTATGTGTATTACCTATGAAACAAAGAATTGTTTATTTATATTTGTATCCTGGTCATCATGAGGATTTCTTCTTATGTAACTTGTATTTAGTAAAGACGCTGCTTTATGAAAATATTTCAAAATGAAATCCATAATTAACATAATTAATTAAAACAAATGTATATAATATATGATAACTATTTAACCTAGGTTATAAGGCACTGTATTTTTACCAATTTTGTATTTAAATTTTTCTAAAATAAAAATAATAAAATAAAATCTTGATGCTTAATCTTAGAGTTCTCTGTCCTTGTAGCTAGTACTACATAATAGATGGCAAGCCTTGTTGCAAGGATCCTTTGAAGGAAATCTAACAAAAAATAAAATTACTAGATGACACGTTCCATTTTCTACCTCTGCCTTACAGAAAAAC